>JAQPPZ010017064.1:2720000-3320000 GCA_028583015.1 Wollemia nobilis | reverse complement strand
CAAAATCAATCAAAATAGTAGCTTACCTCCAAATTTCACCAAATATTCAAAATACACAAATCAAGTCACAAACCAAATATTCAAAATACATAAATCAAGTCACAAAATGCATAAAGTCAATCCAAATTTTCATAAAACCAATATCCAACCATTTTGCATCATATTCTTCATCATCCAACACAATTTCACAAATATTGGAGTTGATTTGACCAATAAATCTCTCATTTTATGCAAAATGAAACACTAAAAGAAGCACAAAATACAAATCATATGTCAATCAACTCTACATTTAGCAAAATCACAACGTTCATTCATCCAACATTCTTCCATCACCATCTCTCAATTCATCAATCATTGCATCCAACATTTGTCCAGTTCACCTACAAATTCAAGCGAACCTTGTATCTAGTGGTCTATTCTATCTCCTTGGCGATTGTAGTGATTTGTGTCAATGCAATTCGGTAAGATGAATAGCCTACCATAAGGACACTTGACCATGATCATCATCAATTATATTATCATCAAATATCATAATCACATTTGGTACTTCACATTTTACAAGTGAGACCTTCCCAAGAAAAAATTGCTCAAAAGTAGTCATTGATGTCCTTTCCATAAGGTAAGAAAATATGGATAATTAGTATCACAATCACTCATTCATCTGACTATAGTCACAATACAGGTAAGCCCGCTAGGTTGATTGGTTCCATTGTGGAATTGGCGAAGAATTTTCCACAATCACTATCCAGCCCCTACATTGACTCAGTCATCCTGCATCTTCATAACCTGCATACTCAATGACGTCAGAAGGCACATTTTTCAAAAGCATCAAATCATCCAAAAATTTGGGGCAACCAAATTTATTTTTGATCCTCCCACAATGGGATACATCTTACATGATCATGACATCTACACTTGACAAAACCCCCTTTCAACTGTTGGGGCAAAAATGGTATCACATTTTACATCATTCATATCGTCCATAATCACATGGTATTTTACACCAACCCCCTTTTCCACCATTTGGGAAAAAACTATATCACATCTTACATCATTCATATCATCCACAATCACATGGTATTCTACACCAACCCCATTTTCCACCGTTGAGGTGAAAACGGTATCACATTTTACATCATTCATATCATCCACAATCACATGGTATTTTAAACCAACCCCCTTTTCCACCGTTGGGGCAAAAAAATTATCACATCTTACATCATTCATATTGTCCATAATCACATGGTATTCTACACCAACCCCCTTTTCCACCATTGGGGCAAAAACGGTATCACATTTTACATCATTCATATCATCCACAATCACATGGTATTCTACACCAACCCCCTTTTCCACCGTTGGGGCAAAAATGGTATCACATTTTACATCATTCATATCATCTACAATCACATGGTATTCTACACCAATCCCATTTTCCACCGTTGAGGAAAAAATAGTATCACATTTTACATCATTCATATTGTCCACAATCACATGGTATTCTACACCAACCCCCTTTTCCCTTGTTGGGGCAAAAATGGTATCACATTTTACATCATTCATATCATCCACAATCACATGGTATTTTACACCAACCCCTTTCAACCGTTGGGGCAAAAATGGTATCACATTTTACATCATTCATATCATCTACAATCACATAACATTTCATCACATCATTCATCACTTGCACAAAATTCTTTTTCAATTGGCTCGTGAGATGCTTCTCATTCACCAATTGAGGGGGTAAGCTACACAAAATTCCAAAAATTCTTTATTCTTTTGTCTTCAACATTGAGTGCTCAAATCCAACAACAGAGAGAAGCTACTTCTACGCCCATATCCCACGTAGGTGTCGCGTATTTTTATACCATATTGTGTTTCACGCAATATGGTACAAAAAGGGGCATCTCTAGACACTAAATTGCAGCCATTAATCCTCCATCCAAACTATCCCACCACCCATTTGTCCACCATACACCTTTCCCACCATCCATTTAGCCACTTTTAGCTCTTCCTACCTTCAAAAGGCCCACTTTAGCCCTTTCCCGCATTTTCCTAACCCAATTGGGCTTATTTTGATATTATTTTATATTTAGTATAATATTTTATATTATATTTTAATATATATTATAAAATATATATTTATAAACCCAATTAGCCTCATCTATCCAATCCAATATAATCTCCACCATCCATCTTCATTAATCCATGCCATGTCTAAAGTGTAATCTCAGCCTTAGGATATGATTTAATCTTAGCCACATGATTAAAAGTGTAAGGCTAAAATCCTAAGTAAACCCTAATTTGGATTATAAATAGGAGCATTCATAATGCTCAAATACTGGAATAGTTGTGCCCTTAAGAAATCCCGATGAAGAAGAAGGTTGTAGAGTTCTAAGGACTTCCATCGTCAAATCTACTTGTGAGGATAGATCTAAAACCCTAGCTTATTGTAGGACTCCCATAATTATTCCCCATATCCATCCTTTCCACCTTGCCCTCCTCCATCACCATTGCTAATCCCCTAGCCATCTTCTGTCACTGCCACTTCTGCCCATCTACCACATTCGTCACTTCCCCCATGATCTACTTCTGGAGATTTACCCTTACCTGCAGGCACCCTCCCGAGCTTGCCAGACTCGCTGTAGAGCCTACCAAGTGCTCATTAAAGCCTGCCATATCCTATAGGTGCACACCAGAGCCTACGAAGCTCACTATAGAGCCTACCAAGAGCTCACCAGAGCCTCCCATATACCATAGGTGTGCACCAGAGCTTTTGAAGCTTGCACCAGAGCCTGCCAAGTGCCCATAAAAGCTTACCGTCATCATCAAACACCCCATAGACCTATTGTTCCACATTCGATGTTGTTGCTAGGGCATCACACCAACGAATCTACAATGAAACATCAATAGACAACAAGGTAAATCACTATTTGTGTTATTATATTTCATGTTGTCTTATTCTGTTCACATTTCATTGCCATAACTAGGGTTTGTAAGTGGTGATTTTTGAGGGCTCACATTGTGGAGCCCTCATTTGTTATTACTGATTCTCTTGGTTTATTTGTGTGCAGGATTTGATAATACATCAAAAGCATTGAGCAGTTTTTGAAGCTGGAGTGGCTCGGTTGTAGATATCAAGAATCCCACTCAACCTATTGGGATCAAAGTCACGATTGAAGGCATTGCAGCATTTGTCATTAGGGTTTTAGAGAACCATGCATAATTGTAACATTATTTCAACAAAATATGGTGTATCATCCTGATCTGTAACAACGGAGCTTATAGCCCCCCATTAATATAATACATATATTTCTTGGTTGTGCATTTCTATTTTGATATATCCATTTGTTGTTTCCTTTTAAGCAATAGCTACAATGTTGAGTTTTTGTATTCACAGATATGATAGATACAATGTAGAGCATGTAAGGAATATGGAGAGTTTGAGACCTCCATTTTTATTATTGTACTATTTTTGTGAACCTTCATTAATGGTAGATTTATGAGTAATTACAGAAGTTTTTTCTGAGTTTTACATGTTTAGTATATTGCCATTATCATATATTTAATATTGCATGCTCATTTTATATCTTGTGGTTGATTTCTCATTAAGTATCTAGCATCAAAAGCTAACAAGTAAAACATATTTATCCTTGATGCAACTAAGAATAAAGGACCATAGAGGTTGTCCTTAGCATTATAAATCTGATAAATAAAAAATATTAAGTAGGATTAAAATGTATGTGTGTGTGTGTGAGAGAGAGAGAGAGAGAGAGAGAAAGCAAGAGAGATATCACATCAATTAACCAATCATGGTGTCAATATTTTGCTTGAAATTAAAACACTAAAAGATAACTTGCAAACAAATATTTTATTCATCAATAAAAATAATGTAAAGTAATTCATAAAGAAAAAGTAGTGTTTTAAGAACTAGGAATAAGTAGGATGTAGAAAAATATATAATAGAAAGGGGAGCTAGAAATGAATCATGGAAATTATGCTTTGATAGTTTTTTATGGGAGTGCCCTCAATAAAAACCACACATAATTTATTTTAGAAAACTTCTGATGGTAACAAAAATGGAGATATATGAATTGTTTCATAACTTTACATGTTCTATATATTTATTATTCCCCTTTTAATGTATCCTTATATTTATCAATAACATTTGTATCTTCTTGGAGGTAGTAATGAGTCTTTTCAAAAACCTTAAGAAGTGCAAGAGTTTAGATAATTTTTAAAGGTGGGGTTCATTGAGAAGCATAAGGTATGCCTTGTTGCTAAGGGTTTCTCTCAAAAGGAGGGGGTTGATTACTCAATAACCTTTTCCCTATTGGAGCCAAAATTGACTCAACATCAGATACCCCCAAATTTGAATTTTTGATTTTCAAAACCTTCACCCAAATTTGTTGGTCTCTGTTGCATTCACTTCTGAAAGATTGGTTTTTAATTTTTGGCCCTTAAGAGCCATTATAAAAACATTCATCTAAAATCAGGTCTAAAGTCGTAGCCTTAACCATTGGATTAAATACCTTTTAGCCATGAAGAAAATGATCATTGAAGTTATTCAATATATAAAAAGCTTAAAATTTAAAGAATAAAACGTTCGTTAAGAAGGTCCTTTAAAGTCCATGGGTTCCTAAGGAAATTAATCAAAACATTCGAACTTAAGTGGCAAGAAATAAACCGAAGCTCTAATTAAAATCAATTCATCAGATGAGGGTATGCACCCCCTTTGTGGTAAATTTCGAGCAACTTCTTCAATTTGGATGGATGCACACACTCCCACAAGATCTGAATGGACGCGCTCTCATAAGAAACCCAAAGGTTAAGTTAAGGATGCCATGGTCAAAATTGTATAACATAAGGTCTAAGGCAATTGAATTAATTAAATCCAAAGTAAGGGTCATGCGCCCCCTTGGTTAAGTATCAAGCAAATTTTAAGATCTAGACGACAGCGCTTGGTCCATGGTTAATCCGATGGAGCACACCCACTAAGTTGTCCAATCTTTTAAAGCTAAAGTCAAATTTGGTCATAACCTAAGTTTTAGCATAAATAAAATCAAGGGTCATGCACCCCTTTTGGTTAAACATCGAACAAGTTTGAATATCTAAGGGTAGCGCTCGCTCTTACCTCGATCCGACGGATGTGCGCTCATTAAAGATAATCAAAGTTAACCACAAGCTTTATTAAAGAATAATCCAAGCTTAAAATTAATAATCAAATGATTAAATATGGGATTAAAATCAATCGCATTATAAACCTGATGTTAACTAGCATGCATCTTCCAAGATCTGAATGGTAGCGCATGATTTTGATAAGATCCGATGGCCATGCACCACTCAGAGTAACCGATCCTTAGCATCGAAGGGTTTAAGCACCCAAGAATTAATTTTTAATTAAACCACATTAACTCTCGATAAACTTGATTAAATAAGGGTCCTAACCACGTTGTTAATCATTCCCCCTTCCTTAATCAATGCATTTAAAAATTACCAAGGTTTAAAAGAGAATTATAATATAAGGTTTCAAAGGATGAGGGTATGCACCCCTTTGATTAAAGATCATGCAGATCACACGATCTGAATGGCTGCGCTCAATCCTTAGTTGATCCGATGGTAGCACGCACAATAGGTTGATCGATCATTAAAGCTTCCATCTAAGCGATGGATAAATATCTTGCATCTTGTAGATCTGAATGGCGATGCACGATCCCCATTTGATCTAATGATAAGCGCTTGTCGAAGTGGTCGGGTATTAACAAAGTCAAATCATCAGGTAAGACTAATGGTCAAAGCATGATTAAGCAAATCTAATTATGATTAGTGAGGGTCTAAGCGCATATTAAATGGTTCCTCCTTGGGATATAAAGTATGCATCTATGTAGATCTCAACGGCAATGCTCATGCTCATCCAGATCCGATGGTAGTGCTTTCCCAAGGCGTTCAAAGGTAAATTATGCAAGGATTTAATGGGTGATTAATTAAAGGTTTTATTAAAAGCTAAGCTCCATGCATAATCAGGATTAAGGAGGGTCTAATACATTGATAATGATCCCCTTTCTTTCGGTTAACCTTTGTGCATATCTAAAGGATTCAACGAGCATGCACAACTATGGTTTGATCTAACGGTGAGCGCATAAGGAGATGATCAAATTATAAAGTGCATGTGGTTTAATAGAATATTATTAAAGCTTTAATAATTGATTAATCTTAATAAACCTAGATTATGGGTAGGATTAATGCATTGATTAATAATGTCGCATCGAGAATTATAAAGTTTTAGACCTAAGTGTTTAAATCAAATTATTGCTAACCCAAGATGTTCAAGGTTAATCTAATTAATTTAGCATGCGTTTATATATCATTGGACTAACAACCATGCAGGTTTTGGGATCTCAACGGCAGTGCTCAAGTTAAACTAGATCTAACGGTAAGCACTATTCTTGATGCACAAATTTTAAAGGATAAAGTATTTTGCCTTGGCGCCTTAAGTATTGATTAACCTTTGATTAATTTTGAGATAATCAACTTTAAGCTAAACTAATCAACTCATAAAATATTCTTCCTTTGGACTAACCAACGTGTAGATTAGTAAATCTTGATGGGCATGCACCTCCATGAATAGATCTAATGACCAACACCCAGAAAGATGATCACTTTTTAATAATATATATTTTTGAGCTAACTCTTTTACAAGACCAAGGTGGCAGAATGTTTATGATAAATTCTCATGAAAGCTACCACCACCATGTTCTTAATTCCACGTCAGAAGAAGGTGCAACCCAACGACCAATGAAAACACTACAAATGATTAAAAGTACACAAACCAAAGTCCTTGCAGACATATAGGCCAAGGAAGATCACATACCATAACTATCTGATTTTAGAAATGATGCAATGGTAGGCATCCATTGGCTAGATTCAAAAGGTAGTTGGTGAAACTACATTAATGATACTCTATGCGAGGATACAGTGAAGCCACTCCACCCTCAAGTACTTAAACCCCCACTCTCGAACACCACTACCATCCTGGTTATCTCAAGTAGAAGAATCATAGAGCAAAGAGCTATCATAGGCTAGTAGAGAACTTAGAAGAGTGTGTTCCAGTGAGTTAAAGTGTTTTCTATAAGTAGAATGGCCACTTGGGGAGCTACCTTCATGCCTAAATATACCCAAGAGGTAGTAAAATTTATCATCACCAATTAGTCACCGTATACGTTGAGCTCCTTGAGGAAGTTGTTACTAGGATGGGAATGTATGATTTCTCCAAAAAGTCTAGGCAAAACAAGCAACTCACACTAGCCCAACAATATGAGATTGAAAACACTTGTATTCAAAGCTTTACGTCTACCATGGAAAATTTACAATGCTCCCCATGGTTGCTGGCCGATTTGTTCTACAAAGTAAATAAGTCACAAAACAAGGGTGCTCCTAGGAGCAATAGATGGACCAACAATGTAGGGAAGCTGATATGTCCTAGAGTATACTACTCTATGGACCTGATGGCATGGCTAGTGGTGGCCTACGATGAAAACACTAGAACCTTTAGAGATAACAAGGATCGACTAATGTTTAGCATCGCACCCAAATACATCTAGAAAGTCTTCAACTTGACTCCCTCAGACACACGGCTATTTCACCAGGTAATTGAAAGATAGTCTCATAGGTTAACTGATTTAGAATCTTTCAAAATGCTTTTTGATACATATGAGGATGTACAATTTGATTTCCCCATTAGAAATACTGCATTCAAACCCTGGGTTAAGGATTTTTGTGATATGATTAATATCATTTTGGGAGTAGATGAGCTTAGTGTGGTAGGGAAAGATATTTTATACCTAGTAGCATAGAGTAATAGAAGAATAAATCCCCCCATCTATGCCTGGGAAGAAGAGTTGAGTAGACAAATGCACTCACAGTTAACAAACTTAAAAAATGTAGTCTTGGAGCAAAGGAAAGAAATGCCCTCGTTCTCCCACTATTCAATTCTCATGCACCTATTAGCTGGGCAGTTAGGAGACCAAAGTAAAGGAAGGCTAGGAGCCACTGAGAGTCCCTATGTCCAGAATAGGTTTTGGAGGATACATGAAGGACACTCTCACTTGGGTTGGTTTTGTGATAATTTCATGGTGGAGATTCATTGGATCCTAACGGGTGACCTCCTTGAGAGATTAGGACCTAGAGTCAAAGCTTTCCTCAAAGAAAAAGAAATAGGGGATTACTTCTTCTTAGAAGGTTTCACATACATTAGGCTTTATGGGGCCAAAATTCCCCCTAAATTGTTACCTATGTACTACCCTTTATCTCTAGCCACCCTAGAACTGGTGAGGCATGTCATCAAAGAAGCCAAAATGAGGTAAGTGAAGAAGCATGGCAAGGTTCCCTAGCTCAACATTCCTTGCAAATTTGGGTATTACATATTTTTAGGGTATCCAACCCTGTTCAAAGGCATGTATGATTTAGAAAACTTGGATTTCGAGGAAATAACTTGGAGGCCTTATGACCCTACTAAAAAATATGAGAAGTTGATGAAAGCTCACAACTATGCCTGTGTCCAACATAGAAAAGACTAGTACGAAGAAGCACTCTTGGAAGCCATAGAGAAGGGGGAAGATTTACATAATGTATGGGAGAAGTTCCCTTATGAACTCAGAGGTAATTCATAAATTCAAAAGCCATATGACTACCCCCTAGAGCTAGTCTCAATAAGGAGGATTTCTGTGGATTCAACAACCCCTCTCTTCCCTACACCCACCCCAATAGTTCGGGAAGATGCTATATTGGAAATCATAGAAGAGTAGGGTATTGATCAAATGGAGGTTATGGTGAGTATGGAAGATATAGTAGAGCACCAAATTCAAGTTCTTGAGAGCCCTCACCTCAGGATAGAGGTAACACCCAACACTTCACAGAAAACTCCTACAAGGTCTGATACAGATAAAGGGAAGGAAATTGCCACAGTATCTTCCCAGGAACTTACAACTTCAGAAAAGCAAGCTATAGCTCCTATTTCTGATCAGTTGCTAGCCCTTACTAGTGTGAGGAAGTTAGCCCCAAAGGCCATTCCTAGCTCTTTGAAGATTAATGACAAAGAAGTACAAATCCCATCAGTAATACAAATGAATATGAGGAGAGCAGGTGGTTTTGGAGACATCTTTAGAGGGCATAGGGTTAAACTTCAAGAAGTTGTACCTGCCCCTGAGGCAAAGAAGCCTAAGCTGGCTCTAACCTCAACAAGAGTCACACTAGAAAGGGTAGAAGAAGAAACAATTTTCAGTGCTACTAGTGAGCAAGAATTATAGATAATAGCAGGAATGGGTGGCATGGAAGGAAGTTCTGTTGTAGAAATTGAAGAAGACATATCTAGGATATCTATGGTAAAGATATCTATACCTGCTCCACAAAAAACTTTTGTCTTCGGAATTGATGATAAAATAGGGGAGATTTCAATGCATGGGGAAGAAGATGACATGGTCAAATTGAACAAAGCTATGCATGAGAAAACTATAGACCTTATGCTCCAGAAAACTAAAGACTTGAGGAGCCAATTGGAGATAAAGGATAATAAAATGGTAGAAATGCAAGCCATGATTAACAACTTGCAGGAACAGTTGTCTCAAGCAAATACCACACAAGCGCCACCTACTGCAACAAAGGAAGAGGTAGATTATGCAGTATGCCTCTCTAAAATCAGAAAAGAAATCTCTTTTAAGATACAGGATAGGATTGATGGGATCACAAAAATATTCAGATAGATCAGATTGATCAGATTTACTATCCATGAGATGGAAAGCCTACTATATCAGAAGGAACAAGACTTAGAAGTCATTTATCCCACTCTCCTACTAATGGTCGAATATTTTGAAGAGATGCAAGATAAAGAGGTAGTCTTGAGTGATGGTACTAAGATAAGAAATAATTTTGAATTCATGAAGGTATCTCTATTTGATGGGAGCTTAGGGAAGTGGTACAATGATGTAGCAGAGATGAGCTCTTTATTGGATGACATAAGAGGAAAATTGGTAGATATTGGACTATCACTAGAAGAATTCCTAGAAACTGCCAGCATTGAAGATCTCATCATGAACAAAATAGAGGAGTTTGACTATCAACCAGATGATGAAAAAGAGATGGCCAGACAAGCTACATTCTTGGTCAATACTGTGGATTCCCTGGTTACTATGTACGAGAAGAATAAGGTCTTCATCAACATACAAAAGAGTAGAATCTTGCAAGAGATGAACATAGTAAGGTTTGTTGTATCCTTTCATACCGATGCATGGAGGCTTATTGAAAAATAGATCAAAAAACTCTAACAAATAAAAAAAATGAAAGAAACCAGAGTGTGTGGCCTGCAAATAAAGTTGAATACTCCTCCGAGAGAAGAAATAAGGATCACTAAAATAGGGCAGAGTTCAAAAGTAAGAAGTAGACTAGAAGATGAAGTAGGAACAAAAGAAGAATATTCCTCAAAAACAGAGTCAACTAACCAATGAACCAATCCAAAGAAAAAGTCTTGGCCAAATCCATGATACAAGTAAAAAGATATAGTGGGGTATAGATGTATAGTATCTAAAGAATCAAACTAGAGCATGACAAGTGTAAGGTCCAAATGAGGCCAAAAATAATTGAATCAAGAACCATAGGCTATAAAAGAAGCAACCACGATCAGAATCAACATCAAGCTTTAGAGATAGCAAATTCTTGCTAAGAGGTATACTTGAGTGCCCTGTAGTTGTGTTGTTGTATCCCCTTTGTGTCTATTTTCTTTTTCATCCCTCATTCTTCCCCTTTATTATGCAGGTTTTTGGTAGAATAGTGCTCAAGAAGCTATGATTATTTCTAGATCTATTGAGCTTGAGGTCCAAAGATGTTTCCTGTTACCAGATTGGAACAAGAGAGTTGAAGAAGTCTTGTTACATTATTTGAACAAGAATTTCTCATTGTATTAAAATTTTTAACAAAGTTTAATGGCATTCTACCAACTCTACATGTAATTCATTTGAAAATTAATACAATTTTGGGTTTCAATTCTATCAACTTTTGTCTTCAGTTTTGTATGTGGCTTCATGGCATATTACATTATTTGAATGTGTTATGAATGTTTCTTTCATTGGTTAACTATTAGATTTATTATGATATTTGAATGAGTTTAATAGTGCCAATTTTCTCTTTTCCCCATTCTCTCTATTCATTTGAAAGTGTTGTTAAATTTGCTATAACAACCCAATGAATCTAGGCATCGGTCTACATATAAGGTATAATTAGAGTTGTTATCCATTGCTTGGTCAATTTAATAGAAGTAGTCTATAATTAAAATCTGGAAGTGCATAAACTTGTAAAATCTTAAGTTTACCACTAGGGTTTCCTTACCCATTTTGGTTTCTTTTAAATCTTAGCAATAAATCCTTTACCAAAATAAAGAGGTAGGTTGACCAGAGCCTGTAATAGCTCGTTGGTTTCAAAAAAATTCTTGTAGCATGATAACTCAACCCTATGGATGCAAGAAATTGTTCCAATAGTATTTTGGTGTCATTTTCGGGGAGGACTTGTTAAAATAGATTGTTTATATTTTTAAAAATTTTCTTTCAATGACTATATTTTAATCAACAGGTGACCAATTAGAATAAAGAACCTGCATTTTAATTTTTATGTCTTTTATGTTCTTTGTTTCTTTTTGCCCGTGATTTTCAATTGTCTTTTGAAGTGTTCTTGATTTTCAAGATTTTCTTGAAATCTCCCCAAGAACCATCTCCTGTGAGGTTGAGAGTATAAAGATCAAGCAATCTTGATCATACATTCTATTCTTTCTGCACTACCTGTGCTGGCAACTCTATCTGATCAAACCCAGAAATCAAAAATCAAGAAAGAAGGAGCAGAACGTGTTGGCGCATACAAGGAGAAGTGGTAAAGATCTATTTCTAGAATTTGAGAACCCTGAGGTATTTACCCACAATCAAAAGATCCCACTTTTGAAGAGTACTGTTTATGAAAATAAGTCTTACTTTACTAGTAGAAAGTACGTAAAGAAAAATAAGAATCAAAATACTATTGTTGTTGATATTACTGTAGATGATGTTTTTAATTTTGCTGTAGATAATACATCTAATTCATCTCAGTCTCATAGCCTTATAAATCGTAATACTATAGTAGATAATTCATTAGATTATACAGAAGTTTCTTAGCCCACCATTTCTATAGGCAGTTCTACTATGAATCAGAATCCCATTACCCCTACAACGATAATGGCTCAGAAAAATCAACAAAATAATGTTCAACTGTGGAGAACTAATAGGTACAGACTTTTCGTTTTACCTACAAATTTGAATGCTCTACCTAACAAAGCCCATAAGTATCTTCCCAAGTTTCAAGGAAATAATGCAATAACTGGAGAAGACCATATCAAAAGTTTTCTATACGCTATGGATAGTTTAGAAGTAGAACATGAAGATGTAGTCCTTAGGTTGTTTCTGCAAACACTAGAAAAAGATGCTAGGGAGTGGTTTAACACCCTCCCAGCCAATGATATTATAGACTTTGCAAATATGGAAACTATGTTCCTAAGAAAATTTAGAGAAAGAAAAAATGAACAATCCCTATTAACCGAGTTAGCCACTATGAAGAAAAAGGAAAATGAAGTTGTCAGTGATTTCAATAGAAGGTTTTCCAAAACTAGGAACAAAATCCCTGCTAACCTCAGGCCTAATGACATCCAATCAATTTGTTTCTACAAGAATGCTTTCCCAGGAGAATTCAATTATGAGTTAAGGCAAGAACAAGCCACCACTATCGATGAATGTATGGATAAAGCAATAGATATTGAAAGAAACATGCTAGATAGTGGTAAAATGAAACCTTACTCTCTAGAGACAAATCAACCTGATAGAAAACCAAAAAGGGTAGCCTTCGATTTACAGAGAAGATCTGAAGTGGATCCAATGGAAAAATTGACTAATCAGGTGACAGAGATGTTCAATACTATGAACAACAGGTTAGCAAGAATAGAAAGAAATAATAGAAATAATGGGAATAATGGTGAGTCATCACAACCAGAGAGGCTACAGGTTGATAATCGCCCTCCTTTCAAGAAAAATTTCAATAGGAATTGGGGAAATAACAATGGCTCAGATGAAGGAAATAGGAATAGGAACAATGGGAATAATAACTGGAAGAAAAGAGAATCTAACAGAGATCAAAACAATGTTCCAAACCCTATCCCATCTATTAATCTCGTAGAAAGTTTTCCCTATTTTTGCTTAGCTTGTGATGCTCCCCATAACCCAGAGGGATGTGGTATATACTTAAGTACACAACATAATATAGATCTTAATGATGATTCAAAAGATGATATAAGGATTAATGCTTGTTGGTCTTTAGAAGATGAATCAAGAGAAAGACTTTTTGAAGAAAACATGGATAAATATGCTTCAAATCATCATCCCTAGATCTTAGTAGCTGAAGGTACCAAAATATTGCAAAGACCACATGAGTCTAGATATGACAAAATGAAGCAAGGGAAATTAATCCCAACTGCTAAGGAGGTAGAAGAATTAGAAGCTACCCACACTCTAAACTTAAGGAATAGAATAGTCCCTGATAGAACAGAGAAAGCTTCTACCAGTGAAATAAGAAAACAACCCTCCACAAATAGAAATGCTAGTAAAGAAAAATCTGATAAGATCCCCAAAAAGGTAATCCCTGAGCTAATAGAATTAGAGGAAGAGATGCCTAAAGAGGAATGCAACAAACCACTTGATGTGAAAAATATAGAATTCGATGTTGGTTCAGAACTCAACAAACAAAAGGTAAATATCACATTTGGTGAGCTCATGAAAGTTCAACAATATAGAGAACAAGTCTGTAGAGCATTTGGACTCATTGAACAAAAAGAAGATCCATCTTGCCATGCTACTAGACAAATCCAGCAGGATACTAGGTCACCATCCTCTGTCAAACCCTTCTATGTTTCTTTAAGATACAATTTAGATGAAGGAGAGAGGTATGTGATCCACAATTGCATGCATGTTTATTGTGGAGCTTCACATAATATCATGCCCAAGATGATAGCTGACCAAATGGGATTAATTTGTACAAGAGATTTTGCTCTTGTGTCAGTAATGGATAGTAGGTAAGTACCTTGTGTTGGAGTGATAACTGGATTATTGGTATATCTAGACCAACATCCCAAGAAAGGTATAGTGATGGATGTTGTAGTAGTGGATGTTGATCCTTTATTTTCACTCCTACTAAGTAGGCATTGGGCAGAAAAATTAGGGGGATCTATTCAATTGGATTGGTCCTATGCTACCATTCCTATGTCTAATAAGGAAAATGTAACTCTATGAAGAGAACCTTTCAACAAATATTTTGTAGAGTTAATTAAGATAGATGATACCATGATAAATTTAGTAAATTTAGTAGAAGAAAAAGGAATGGGAGTATATTCAATATGGCATAACCCTTTCCTTGTAGAAGTACCAAAAGCCAAAAACATGGATCCAGAAATCATGAAAATGGTTGATGTTGAGTCCAACAGAGTGTTAACACAAGAAATGTGGACCATGACTTTTGATGGAGCTAAATCTTAGTCTGGAGTAGGTGCAGGAGTTAATTTGACTGATATAAAAGGAAACTACCTTGGTATTCCTTACAAACTAGAATTTCCTTGCACAAACAATGTAGATGAGTATGAAGCTTTATTACTCGGACTCAGAAAAGCTAAGGAGTTAGGTATAAATTACTTAACTGTGACTGGAGATGCAGAATTAATTATCCAACAGATAAGAGGAAAGTATCAAACCAAACATCCCAGGTTAAAACAATATAAAACTATAGTATTGGAAGAAATTGAAAAAAATTAGCTTTCAATATTTCATACATTCCTAGAGAACAAAACCATGTTGCTGACCTTTTAGCTTTAAATGCATCAGGCTTGGATAATCCAAAAATTACTACAAAATATATGGACAGGTTCCCAACCATATCAGTGTATAAACCATCTATACCAGATAATATCATCTACTTACAGGTGTTTCAAGATGATGTCGATATAAAAGACTTTATGACATTACAGAATTAGTATGCTGACATAATTTGTGATGAAAAGGATGAAGAAAAATTAAAAGATCAAATAGGAGAACCAATAGAAGTAATCCAACTAAAAACAAATAGAATACCAAAAGGATTAGTTTCTCTAGAAATTTTATTTGATGATTTTGATAAAGCATACAAACCTCTTCAAAAAGAAACTATAGTTGAAGATGTTAACATTGGTACAGTTGAAGAGCCAAAAATAGTAAAAATAGACAAAGCTTTACCAGAAAAAGAAAAAGTTGGATACATAAGTTTCTTAAAGAAAAATAAGGAACATTTTTCTTGGACATATGAAGATCTTAAAACCTTCAAAACGGATGTTATGTCGCACATCATACCCTTGAAGGAAGATTCCAAGTCCTTTAGACAAAAACAAAGGAAGTATAACCCTACTTTACACCCAATAATGCAAAAAGAAGTACAAAAACTACTGGATTCCAAAATTATCAAAAAGGTAAGATTATCATCTTGGATATCCAATTTAATATCAGTTAGAAAGAAAAATAGGGATATCAAACGCTGTGTAGATTTCAAGAACTCAAACAAAATCTCACTGAAGGATAATAACCGTTTACCCAGTATGGAACAACTATTGCAAGCACTAGTTGGGTCATCCATAATGTCCCTATTAGATGGATTTTTTGGATATAATCAAATACAAATTAATCCAGAAGACCAACATAAGACAACGTTCACTACACCATGGGATACCTTTGAATATTTGAGAATACCTTTTGGTTTGATGAATGCAGGGGCAATATTTTAGAGAGCAATGGATTTTGCTTTCAAAGGGGTGATGTTAAAAATAGTGGTTGTATACCTGGATGATATAACAGTGTTTTCTAAAAATCTAGAGGATCACATCTTTATGCAGTATTTACCTGGTGCAAAGAGTTTGGAATTTCTCTAATTCCTAATAAATGCATATGTAAAACCACACAAGGAAAATTACTAGCACACATAGTTTTAGAAAAAGAGGTAAGTATAGATCTAGAAAGAATATAAGCTATCTCAAAAATTCCTCCTCCTAAAAACATTAAGGGAGTCAGGTCTTTCTTTGGAAAAATAAATTTTATTAGAAGATTCATTCATAATTTTGCAAAGATGACCAAACCTATAAATGATATGGTTAAGAATACTGGAGAAATAAAATGGACACTAGAAAATATGGAAGCTTTTAAAAATATTAAATAAACCATTTCAACTGGCCCAGTATTAACCTGCCTTGACTCTTCAAAGGATTTCAAAATTTATTCATTTGCATCTGAACATTCTATTGACGTAGTCCTTTCTCAAAAGGATGATGAAAATAATGAAAGGCCAATACCTTTCATGAGTTCAAGATTGAAAGGTGATAGGATATTCTTATCTCAATTAATTAATCATGCAAAAATATATGAATAATGATAGGACAACAAATCTCACAATAACAAAAATAGCAAATGAAGTAATCAAATAAAAATATAATTCACCACTTAAGGAGGGCTACGTACTCTCCTCTAGGAGGGCAAAGTCCTTATGGATATCACAAATGATTATTCAGAAGATAATATAATCAAATCATAACCTATTCTATATTAATTGATGACAAATAGTGATATTTAAATATTATAGCTGACTAGGCTATTAGTGTTGTAACATGGCTCCCCTCCTCGAAAAGCTTTATCCTCAAAGCTAGAAATATCTAGAAAATACTTTTTGGTTCCCATGTAGCATCTTCTTCAGGTAGGTCCTGCAATTTGATGAGGAATTCTTTGATGTGATGGGATATCAACATACGTGTTCTGCTTTGTAAAATTGCTTTGGGTTGGAGATATATATGTCTTTATTCATCGAGTACTGGTAACTCTAACCAAGAATGTACTTTCTATCCAATCACATTTTTGAGATAGAAAACATGAAATACTGGATGTCTACAAGATGAGGGAGGAAGCTCTAGTTGATATACCACTTCTCCAATATGGCGCACTATTGTGTAAGGACCATAAAATCATGGAGTCAATTTTTGATTGGTTTTGATCTTCAATGACAATTTTTATAGGGTTGCAAACACAGGAACACCATATCACTTGTACTAAATTACCTTTTCAAATGGTGTATGTCTTGTTTCTGCTTCATGTGATTTTGTGCTTGGACCAAGTTGTCTTTGATAATGTTGAGCATTGACTGTTGGTGTTGGAACCAATCATCTACTTGGGCCACTTTGGAATAACCTGGAACTTTATCTGTTATTGTTGGTGGTTTGATTCCATACTATGCTTCAAATGGAGATATCTTAATAGAATAATGGTATGAATTGTTGTACCACCATTCTACCAAGGAAATCCAATGACTCCATTGATATTGTTTATCTTGAGCAAAACATCTTAGATAGGTACCCAGACATTTGTTAACTATCTCAGTTTGGCCATCTATTTATGGATGGTATGCAGAAGACATACTCAACTTGGTACCACTAAGATGAAATAATTATTTCCAAAATTTTCTATTAAATATGGGATCACGATCACTTACAATATTTTTAGGTATTCCATACAATTTGAAAATTGATTCCATAAATACCTTAGCCACTTTGCTTGCTGAAAATGGATGTTGTAAAGCATGGAAGTGAGCATATTTGGAGAGGTGATCCACTACCACAAAAATTACTATTTTTCCTTCTAATTTAGGAATACCTTCAATAAAATCCATAGAAATATGTTTCCATTGGTGATCTGGAATAGGTAATGGTTGAAGTAATCCCAATTTTTTTCTCGAAAGTTATTTAATTTCTAATGCTAAAGGATGTCCTTCCTGCATTAGTACTATCCCAATACTTGTTCCTGAAGAATCATATTCAATCACGAATGGTTTGTGAAAATTTAGAGTTGCCAAAACTAGAGTAGTACACATTGCTTCTTTGAGGTTCTCGAATGCTTGAGTGGCTGCTTTCGACCAATGAAAAACATCATTTTTGTAAGAGTCATGAGAGGAGCTACAATTTTTCTATAGTTATACACAAACTTATGATAGTAGTTGGTAAGACCCAAAAATCCATGAAGTTTCTTTATGGTTTTAGGTAAATATCATTCCTGAATTGCCTTAATCTTGTTAGAATCCACTTTAACATCTTCATGAGAAAGGATATTACCCAAGTACTCAACTTCTTGAATATCAAAGGAGAATTTAGAACGTTTGACAAACAATTTTTCCTTGTGTAGTATATGAAGAACCTTTCCCACATGCATCAGATGATCCTTCCATGTTTTACTATATATGAGTATGTCATCAAAAAAGACTAGGACAAATTTGTAAAGGAGTGGATGAAACACTTAGTTCATGAGAATTTGGAATGTGGATGGGGTATTGGTGAGACCAAAAGGTATAACCAAGAATTCATAGTGATATTCATGAGTACAAAAAGTTTTTTTAGGGATGTCCTCTTCCCTAACTCTAATTTGGTGAAAACCAAAACGTAAATCCAATTTTGTAAAAAAATTTGCACCATGTAGTTCATCTAATAAATCATCAATGATCGGAATAGGGAATTTGTCTTTGATGGTGATTTTGTTAAGAGGATGAAAATTAGGACACATACGCCAAGAATTGTCTTTACAACGGGCCAAAACTACTAGTGAAGAATAAGGACTAGTGTTGTGATGGATGACTCCATGTTCTAAAATTTCTTGGACAATTTTATCAATTTCTATTTTTTGAGGTTGGGGATATTGATAAGGACGGACATTAGGAGGAAGACTTCCCGAGACAAGGTTTATGGTATGGTAACAAGATATTTTTGGAGGTAGTCCTTTGGATTCTTGGAAGACATCATCATAGTTAGCCATAATATTTTGTAGATCTTCTGATTGAATTTCTGGCATATCTTGTGCTTGCCTTTCCATACAATTAATTTGAGCTATGAATCTATAACTACCTTTCCTTAATATTTTTTCCATGTTGTGAGAACTTACTACCCTTGATGGATGGGTTGGAATTCCTTGTAGGTGAATGGTCTTTCCATTTTATTTCCATTCCACAAAGTGTTGCCTAAAATTAAAACTGACTGTGTCCAATTGTTCTAACCATTCAACTCCCAAAATAACCTCTGAATTCCCTAAATTCATAACAAAGAGAGTGCCATGCTAGGTATAATTTTCTATTTGTAATGAAATTGAAGATGTTCTGCTAATACATTGAGCATTTCTTCCATTTGCAACCATAAATTGAAACTTATATTGATTGGATGAGTTAATGTGTAAGTTTAATTCCCTAGCAGTTTTGATGTTGATAAAATTATGAGTACTACCTGAGTTGATTAACACATTTGCCTTCTTCTATCGTATGAACCCTGGTACCTTACTTGTATGGTTAGCTGATAATCCCATAAGAGCATGTATTGAAATTTCCATAGTGTCTTCTTCACCTACTGCTTCCCTGTGTTCAACTTGTTCTTTGGCTATGGAAGAATCATGTGAATTGATATCTTCTATTTCCTCTTCATCTTCTCTGTTATCATATTCTATTTGAAATTTTTGTCTAGGTATACATGCTTGATCTTTTGGATGGTGATTGTGACATTTATAGCAGTAATATCTTGATGGTTGATCATTTCTATGAAAAGAGTTGTGATATTGATGTCGACTATAGGAATCACGTCAGATAGATGTTCCATATTGCACTTTTTTCTTAGCTAATTTGGCAATATTTATACAGGTATCTAAATTGTATGGATCATGCAAGTCAACTTCAATTTGAATATTCTCTTTCAACCCATTTCTAAAATCGTATACTACCACATCGGATGGTAAGTTCCTTGCGTAAGAAAGCAAACTAGTAAATTCTAAAATATATTCCCTTACTAATCCTATTTTCTTAAGTGACAACAATTGCACCATGTATAAATATGAATATACCTCGTAAAATATATTAAGAAAAAGTGTGCTAAATTCATCCTATAATATGGGTCGACTATGCTCATGTTTTTACCATGCAAACCATTGGTAAGCTTTAGTACCTAGTTTGGAGAAAGCATTAGGAACTTTTTTGGATTTGAGAATCCGGTATAAATCTAAAATGCCTTCCATTTTAGCTAACCACCAACGTGTATCATTACCCTCAAAGGTAGGCATATCAATGCATGGGAAATTAACACCATTAGGACCTCTTGGTTTTTGATAAACTTCCTTTCTATCCTGATCCTCATTATTCCTCTATCTATGAAAGTGATTTGGGGCAGGAGGGGTTATTTGGTTTTGGTTGGTCATTAGTTGTGTCAACATTGAAGTCAAATTATTCATGCCCTCTAGTAATTGAGTGACACAAGTTTGCATATTTTAGCTATTTGCATTGGGGTTTTCTATTTCCTCATGTGTGAGATTCTCATGGGAAGAGGAAGGAGAAGGAATAGGGCCATGATGTTAAGAATTGGATGATCGGGATCAAAACTATTAATACGTAAAGGAAAGTTGTATTGTGTACCTTTGTTTCAGGGAGCTCTTCTTGGTGATCTTAGGAATCCTTCATTTGGATTATATGAGCTTGATAATCGATAATTTGGTCTTTTGGTCCACCTTCCACTCATGCACTTGCCAATAAGTCCTGCTTAAAAAATTTATCTTCAATTTCCGCAAAAAATTTGGTTAATTTTGGCAAAAATTTGGTGTAATTTTCTGCTTCAACTGTTGCTTCAACTACAAAAACAAAATTAAATTTGATTTTCAATGGCTAGATCTCTTTTGAATTCTAATTTGATTTTGAAATGGCTAGATCAATTTTCAATTCCAAAAACTAGTTAATTTAACACGCGATCACACAAATCGACACGTGAGACAACGTAAGAAACAACATGACAAGGACAACTAGACCATATGAACAGTGGGATCACGTGGAATCAAAAATATGGACACAACATACAATGCAGGAGATGATACGACAAGCCTAAAGATACAAAAATAGCGTAAGATGATACAACAAGCTTGAAGGCATGATAATAGCACTAGATGACACAACAATCCTGAACCGGAATGAAGACATGACAACTATGTAATATGACACAACAGACTTAAAGGTATGACAATCCTGAAGGTATGACAACAATGCTAGATGAAACGACAAGCCTGAAGGCATGACAACAACACTAGATGATAGGAAAAGCTTTAGGACACGAACTAGGACACATCATATGAGACGAAAGATAATCCAGGTGATATGATGAAGACATGTTGATTGTGAACTAAGACACATCAAGTGACTATGCACGAGGAGGGAAGGACTATGTGATTGAAGTCACATTTAACTAAGAGCATCTATTTGTTTTTAAACCTTTCTTTACCAACCACACAATGCGTGTGGGATAAATGTCCCACACAAAAAAATAAATAAGTTTTTGTACCTTCGTTTAGTATTTGATACATTTAATTTTCTACGATATGATTGGCCAGCAAAGCTTTATTTTTTATGTAGTTGGAAGTGCATTCTTTTACGATGATTACTTGGAATTTGATCGATTTATATCTTTGGTACTTTGGAGGTTGTTGATTTTGAATAATCTTGATCTTGTAAGTGTTGAAGACGTTGCATTGCTTTCCTTCTTCTTCATAGTTTAAAATAATTATTGATTAATTATGCACGTTTGTGCCTTCTATGGTTTAATTATTTTTTATAATTTGATCAACGAGCACCCATTTGGGATGTTGCCTTTCAAAACCACTATGGACGATGATCTGAATGCCTTCTCCAAAATTACCGTTGGACCTATCATTGTTTTAGGTTTAGGGTACGTGTGAGAAATCATGCTTCCTTAAGCTTCTTCAATCAAATTTTTTGAGTTTTCTTTTTTCAACACCCTAAGGTACTTTCAATGATTAATCAATCACCTTGTGTGATTAATTTTCCATGCTACGACTCGCATAGCACTTGTCTTTGTCGCACTGTAGGTAAACGACCATCGCTATCTCTTACTAATGAACACAAGCTACTGCACTGGAGTTTGTGGATTTGTGACACCACTATGCCAAGAACAATGGAAATTGATACCACTTGATAGGATATTCCTATCTCAATTAATTATTCATGCAAAAACATACGAATAATGATAGAATAGCAGATCTCGCAATAACAAAAATATCAAATGAAGTAATCAAATCAAAATATAATTTGCCACTTAAGGAGGGCTAGGTCCTTGCCTCTAGGAGGTTGAAGTCCTTGCAAATATCACAAATGATTATTCAAAAGATAAGATAATTAAATCATAACCTATTCTATTCCTATTAATATTAATTGATGATAAATAGTGATATTTAAATATTATAGCCATGTGAATAAAACTTGAAACACCAAAAGCTCCAGAATCATGACCAGTTGGAAGATTTGAGTATTGAGGAGGGACGTTTTTCACAGGACTGCCCAAACTATCGAACTTGTTTTGGCCATATTTCACTCATCCGGACTCGGATTGAGCTGAAATTTTGAGGGTAGATGCCTGAAAAACCCTAGAACGTCTCCACCAATTTTTAGATCATTTGGAGCAACACAGATCCTAGCACATCCCTATGTGTGAACGAGATTTTTGGCAAGCGGTTGTGCGAGGGTTTCATCTGGGTTGAGTGCAAGCAGCTCCAGAGGTTGGTTTTTAGGGCCTTCGGGCCCTAGAGGCCAATATATTTGTGGTTTATACTCAATATTTTAGCAGGATATGTTGTAGGGGATCCAAGATGGGTTAGAAATCTATCTTTCAATAGATCATGCTGTGAACTTGAGTGACAATGGCTTCCAATTTGCTGCACAAAATAAAAGTGAAAACCATACCTTTCCACGACGTCTAGGGCAAGGATTAAAGAGATCACAAAATAAGTTTCAAGTAGTTGATCAAAAAATGGCTCAGATCTCAAGTGAATCTGGTGCTAAGGTGCACCCACAAAATAAATCTACTATGAAAACCCCTATCAAGGGTAAGAATTTTGAAGACTCAACCCCAAAAATGAATTTTAGGGATGCCCTCCATGGTGGACAGCCTCAGCCCAATGCTAATATTAATCTTAGGGCTTCCCATAAACCTCTAAGAATGCCTAATATTGATCCTAGGAAAATGGAGTCAGGATGTCTTAAAGCAGCTGATGGAACTCCTATTGTTAAGCTTGATATGGGTAACATTCAGACTGGCATTGAAGATCTAGAAAAAAGAGGACTAATTTGTCGGTTCATGGGTTTTCGTCCGAGCCTATCTGCTTTCAAAGTCTGGGCTGCAAAAATCTGGAAAACTAAAGGTGAGTTACAAATCTCTATTTATCCAAATGGTTATTTTCTTGTTTTATTTGCTAATAATGAAGATAGAGAGAAAACTTTTCAAGGGGGTCCCTAGTTTTTTGGAAGGGTAGGGCTTTTCATGAAGCCCTGGCATACTAAATTTAAAGCTGAAGAAGAGATGCCTTCTACAGCTCCCGTGTGGGTTAGACTCTTTGGCCTCCCTATTGAATTTTGGAATCCTACTATTTTTTCTTCAATTGGAAACTCTTTAGGAACTTTTATGATGACTGTTGATTGTACTCAAAATTTTGAACATATTATTTATGCTCGAATTTGTGTTTTAATGGATTTTGACAAACCCCTACCTAAAAAGATCACATTACAATTTGGGGAAGACACTTGGGAGCAAGTAGTGGACTATGAGAACATTCCTTTTCATTGTAGAATTTGCCATGAATATGGTCATTTGGCTAGTGCTTGCCCAAATAAAATTCTTGATCAAAAGAAAGAAGATATAAACTCAGCAGGTTTCCAAATGCCTAAGAAGAAGAACACTAAAAAAAACTAGTTATGAAGGATCAATCAAAGTCATCTGCTAATATGTTTGAAATCCTTTCCACAAATGATGTCCCAAGTGAGGAAGAGGAAATATTGGAAACATAAATCTTAGAAACACAATTTAAATATGAAGGGAAGAACTCAGAGACAAACCAACAAATCAAAGGTTTTCAACAGAAAAAAAGGAAGAAAATTTACACAAGAAAAACAATCTTTTAAATGTCAAAACTTCAAATAATACAGGTCCCAATATAGACTCTGTTGAACCCTCTAGTAAAATTTTAGCTGTGTATGAGCATTCTTCAAGGTTAGAAGCCATCTCAGATTCAATTGGAGTAAGTCAAGAAATAGGGAAAAAAATTGAAGATGGATTCTAATCAAAAGGTAGGTCGCAAGACCAATCAATATCATATGGTAAAAGAAGGTGAAAAGCTTGTAGAGGAAGGTAAGATTAATGCCCTTCCCAATTTTTTAGCCCTGGTATTAATGAAGATCATCACTTGGAATATTAGAGGACTCAAAGGGAGTCTTTCAAAACAAAATGAAATTAGAAGAATGATTCAGATAAATCATCCACATCTTGTTTTCCTTCAAGAAACGAAGATGTCAATGGAGGATATGGACTCAATTGCTAGTAAAATTTGGCCAGCTAGAAAAGTGGTTTCCCTCAGTTCCCAGGGGACTTCTGGTGGCATTGCTTGTCTTTGGGACCCAAAAGAGGTAGTTATTCACCATATGGTTGGCAGTTGGGGTCTTTTGGCTATAGCTATTCAAAGTAGACATTCCAACCAACTTATGCTCTGCATTACTGTTTATGCTCCAACTACTTTGGAGGAAAAAAGAAGACAATGGAAGGATATAACTCATATTATCTCTCATTTTCCTGAAGCTTGGATCTTGATCGGAGGAGATTTCAATACCATCCTCTCTCTGGATGAGAAAATGGGGGGAAATAGAAATTTGGACAAAAGCACTGACCTCATGAGCGAATATATTGCAAACCTCCATCTTGTGGACATCCAACCAGATAATGGCCTTATGACTTGGTCTAACAGAAGGCAAGGCTTAGCTTGTATAATGGAGAGATTGGATAGGTTTTTGCTCTCTAAAAATTTCTTAATCCATGGTCACATTCCTAAAGTGAAGACTCTTAACAATGTTGGTTCGGATCACTGGCCAATCATGGTGGAAATGTGGAAAACCAATGTGAGTTTCTCTCCTTTTCATTTTCAATTAATGTGGCTCAGAGACAGTTCCTTTAGACCTCGTGTGCAACAATGGTGGAAGGAAGGTAAGCCTAGGTATGGGACTAAGATGTTTTGTTTTTCCAAAATACTACAATACATTAAATCCAAAATCAAGACTTGGAACTGGAAGGAGTTTGGGGATGTTCATAAAAAAATATGAAGTTATTGCTCAACTTGAAAATTTGAATAAGAAAATCCGTTTAGATGGCCTCACAGAGAATAGAAGTGCATATGAAATTAAACTCACAACTCAGTTAGAGGAATGGGAAAAAGAGAAGAACTCTTATGGAAGCAAAAATCTAGAATTCAATGGCTCAAAGAAGGAGATCGAAACACAAATTTCTTCCACAAATCTCTTCTAGCCCGAAGATCTCACAACTTTATTTCTTCCCTGAAATCAGATTCTGGAGATGTTGTCTATACTTGGGATGGCATGAACTCTATTGTTGTCGATTACTTTTCCAATATTTTTGTTGCTACTCCTCTTGACTCAACTTCTCAACAAAATGTTCTTCAAGCAATCCCTTCTCTTATCACTTTGAGGAGAACTCTATTTTGACTGCTCCTGTTACTATCAATGAGCTTCAATAGGTAGTTTTTAAAATGCAAAAAGGAAAACCCTAGGTCCTGATGGTTTTCCCATTGAGTTCTACCAAGAGTTCTGGGATATCCTTCATGCTGATTTATTAGAGGTGGTGGAAGAAGCCAGGAAAGCCAAAGAAATTTTGAAGGTTATCAATAAAACTTATATTACTCTTGTTCCAAAAGCTCAAGAGGTTGATCATATCTCAACTTTTAGACCTATTGCTTTATGTAATGTTCTTCTCAAAATCATTACTAAGATCATGGCAAAAAGGTTGAAGCCTCTTTTGCATAAGATTATTTCCCTAGAACAAGGGGGTTATGTGGAAGGGCATCAAATAGTAGATGAGATAGTTCTTGCTCAGGAAGCCATCCATTCCATGGATATGCAAAAATTCTCCTTCCATGTTCATTCGGTTAGACTTATCCAAAGCTTATGACAGAGTGGATTGGCACTTCCTTATCAAAGTTTTGAGGCAATTTGGTTTCTCTAAGGATTGGATGGATTGGATTATGGGATGTATCTCTTCAGTTTCCTACTTAGTTCTTATCAATGGTAGGCCTTCTCAGTCATTCCCATCTTCTAGAGGTATTAGGCAAGGTGACCCGCTATCCCCTTATTTATTCATCATTCTTGCTGAATGCTTGGGTAGGACTATAACCAAAAAGAGGGATAACAAAACCCTTGAGGGAGTTACCATTGCTCATGGAGCTAGACCTATCTCTCATCTTCAATTTTTTGATGACTCTACTCTTTTAGGTAAAGCTACAATTAAGGAAGCTTCTAATATTAAGCAAATCATTAGCTATTTTTCTAAGGCTATTGGGTAGTTGATCAATGAAGACAAATCTAAAGTTATTTTCTTTCACTGCTCTACCAGATAGGAATCCATGGTCTTGGATAAATTAATATATAATAAGACCTCCCTTTCGATCACTTATTTAGGTATTCCCATCAATATTCAAAGGCAAAAAAAATATTGGAATTGGTTGTTGGACAAAGTCAAGAAGAAAATTGGAAAGTGGACCAACAGGTGGCTTTCTTCTAGGGGTAGAATCACCTTGGTAAAATCAGTCCTTCAAGCTATTCCTATTTATGTTTCTTCCATGTTGAATATCCCAAAGGTTGTTCTTCGAGAACTGGATCAAATCAGTCATCGATTCCTCTGGAGTGGTACTAAGGAGAAAAGAAAATGGGCCTTGGTGAAATGGGACACTTTATGTCTTCCTAAGAATGAAGGGGGGTTAGGATTCTGGTCTTCTATTAATAACAACAAAGCTTTAGCTTCTAAATTATATTGGAGGATGTTGCATAACCCCAATGCTCTTTGGGCCAATAATCTTCATGCTAAATATGTTGAGAACAAAAGTCCTGAAGACCTTGTTCGCTATCAACTTCCTACCAAAGGTTCTCCCATTTTAGCAGTTCTTAAGACTGGTGAGGATTTGATAAAGAAAAATTTATTTTGGATCATTCATAATGGTCAATAGGTAAATTTTTGGATAGATTCTTGGGATGGTCACAAGCCTTTGATAACTCAGTTTCTCGATTGGAGGCCTTGGATGGAGGAGCTTCACCGAGCTAACTGGATAAAGGTGGCTAATTACTAGTCGGTACCATACTGGTAATTCAAAGGTTGGTAGATATTGGATCCCTATTGAGGACTGGCCTATTCAAATCCTAGAAAGGCAAAGACAAGATATCCAAGGCATCCTTCATATGAGATCTCTCTCTTGGTCCCATGAAAAAGATTGTTTTGGATGGAACAACACTACTAAGGGTGAGTATTCAGTTGCTCAAGGTTATTTGACCTTATGCCATAATAATCCCAACCAATATTCTGACATATTTTCTCAGTTGTGGGCTCAAAATCTCTGGCCTAAGGTGAGGTTCTTTACTTGGCTTTTATTGCATCGTAGGGTGCTTACTGGTGAGCAACTTATGAAGCATGGTTTTCATGGCCCTTTTAGATGTGAAATGTGTGGAGAGAATGTAGAAACTCTCAGCCATATTTTTATTGAGTGTACTTTAGCCTCTGAGCTATGGAGGAGAATGGCCACTTTACTTGGCTTACAATGGTCCAATTTTTTTACTTTTGAACAACTTTGGAGGGATTGGCCTAAACAAGAGGGTGTTGATCACTTTATTAGGCAGTTAGTTTGGATGGGTTCTACCATTCTTCTTTGGAATATCTGGAATGAAAGGAACAACTAAATTTTTAATCAAGATAGGAAGGATATTCACTATATTTGGCAAAAGACCATAGCCAACTTAGTTGAATCAGTCCATCAACTCCTTAATCACCCCCAAAACTCCCACCAAATATGGGATCAAGTGATGCAAATATTGAAGATTAAATCTTCTAAGGGCAACCAACTTAAAGGGAATGTGAGTATTTGTAAGATGGATAGGACAAGAAATTGGCAACCTCCTCCTAAGGATTTTGGAAAATTCAATACTGATGGAGCCTCTAGAGGGAACCCTGGAAAAGCTAGTGTGGGAGGAATTGGTAGACTTTCAGATGGCTCCCTAGTTTTTACTTTTGCTAAGAATTTGGGTATTCTTTCCAATAACCTTGCTGAGGGGTATGGTATCCTCAGAGGCCTTCAAGAGGCTACTAAGGTTGGATGGGAAAAGGTGTTAGTTGAGTCTGACTCTCAACTCATGATTAATATTTTGAAGACTCCTTCTAAGAATCATAAGGTTGATTGGAGAATAAAAATAATTATTGAGAAGATTCAATTAATCCAGATGGGATTTTTGAAAGTTGATTACAATCATGTGGTCAAAGATCAAAACAAGATTGTTGATGCTTTAGCTAATTGGGCTTTGGACAAAGGTGATCTTACTTGTTATGGCCACCCTCCTAGATGGTGGGCTTCACAAATAAGGGAAGCTCTTCTTTCTATCATTTCTTTGGATGGCTCCAGTTCTGAAGGTACCTAGTTTCTTCTTGCTTTATTTTTGCTTCTCTTTGGTTTGGTCAGGGTATTTTAGTTCCCTAGCTCAAACTATTCTTTCTTTTGTTTCCTCTATTGATTCTTGCCTTAAAAGTCTTTTGGTCTAGAAAGGTCTTTGTTATGTTCAATTTTTTTTTCTTTTTCCTTTTTTGTTTTTTGTTTAGTTTTTTGAGGTGTGTGTGTTTTTTTGTTTTGTTTTGTTTTTGTGTTCTTTGTGTTGTTTTTTGTTGTTCTTGTGTTTTTGTTGTTTTGTGTTTTTTGTGTTTTTTGTTATTGTTTTTGTTCTTGTTCTTGTGTTTATGTATGTTTGTGTTAATTCATGTTTTTGTGTGTGAGTGTTTTCTATGTTTTTTGTTTTTGTTTATTGGTTGTTGGTTGTTTTTATTTTAATTTTATATTTTTTAATTTTTTAGGTTTTGGTTGTTTTTGTTTTTCATGTTTTTGTTGGTTATGTCTTTGTAGTGTTCTGTTGTTTTTGTCATGTTTGTGTTTTGTTTTGTTGTTCTTGTGTTTTTTCTATGTGGTTCGTGTTGTGGTTTTTTTTTATCTTATTGTGTGTGTGTTTGGTTGTGCTTTATCTTTTTGACACACTCAAGGAGCATGTTTTTTATTTTATTTTATTATTTTTATTTATTTATTTATTTATTTTTTAATCTTATTGTGTGTTTGTTTGCTCCTTGAGTATGTCAAAGGTGGTAGGCCAGGTTCGAGCCCTGGGCGATTTTGGCGGAATGGATACCCCTGCCTCCTTGGGTCTTACCCGAAAGTGGCATCCCTTCTGGGATGTTTTCCACAAAAAAAAAATATTATAGCCATGTTGGAGCCAAAATTGAATCAACATCTAAGACCCCCAATTTTTAATTTTTGCCTTCAATAAATTTAGCAAATTTTGATGGCCTTTGTTGCATTTTCATCTAAGAAGCTAACTTTAAATGTTTGATTTTGAACCAAACCTTAGCCATTTATTGGATTGTTTTTATAACCGTTGTTTTATCCTAAAGAAATCCACAAAGGTTAAATTAAATGAACACTCACTAAAAGGGTCGAACCATTAAATACTTTGATTCCTTTATAGGAAGGTTTATGATCCACAAATTTAATATGAGCCCTCATTATAAAATAATCACAAATTTCAGGCCTAAGTCAAATGAATAAACCCCTAAAGTCCCAGGGTGTCTAAAGGTGTTATTAAAGCATTCGAACCCGAGGTCACCTCTAGCCTAAGTAAAATTTTAATAAAATAATTTAAGGGCAAAGGTGTGTGCCATGATGAAAAGACTTATATCCAAAGGCATCAAAAGGTGATAAAATAAAATCTAATAAAACTAAGTTGAAGGTTACATGCTTCTCTGAAATAAAAATCATGCAAATCTAGTAAATCTAAGGGCAGTGCTTCATCAAGATGAAATCGAATGGATGCGCTCACTTTGATAAGTTAGAATCTTTAATGCACCGTGGTCAAAAGAAATAAAACCTAAGGTTTTGAATGAAAATTTAAATAAAATCCTTGAGGGTATGCACCCCCTTTAATTAAATATCAAGCACCTTGAGCAGATCTAAAGGTAGCGCCCAGATCCTCCTTAATCGAACGAATGCACTTTTATAAGCTAACCGATGGTTAAATCGATTGGGTCAAATGATAATGGTATAATCAAACGTCATATCCTAAAGTCTCAAACATATGGTTTAAATTAAAAGGCATGCATCCCCTTGATTAAAAAGACATACTAATTAAATAGATCCAAGGGCAATGCTTCAATTAAAGTGAATCGGACGATCGCGCTTGATCTAAGGGTAAAGGAAATAATAGTTGAAAAGTGATTTTAAAAGAGTTAATCATGATTAGTGAGGGTATTAACACATTGGCTAATCACCCCCCTTTCACTTAATCAGGGATTAATGAAATTAAAAATATGCGCCCCTCGGTAACTAATCATGCAGGTTGGAAGAAATCAACGGTTGTGCCAATCCCCCATTAGGATCTGATGGCAGCACCTAAGTCAAAGTCCTAGCAATTAAATGGTAAAAGTATCAGGTAACATAGAGGTAAAACAAAATTTAATCATGCATTAGCGAAGGTCTTAATACATCATTAATTTTTCCTCTTTTCGTTAATCATGGATTAATAAAAGACTAAAGAGCATATGCGTCGTATGTTTTTTTACAGGATATGAAAGATTGACAATCATACTTCATCATGATAATATCTAACATATGTGCTTCCATGAGCTAATCATAGGATTAATTGATAAAATAAAAAAACAAACAAAGAAAAAATGGGATCTACAGTTACGCTCGATAAGAAGTTGATCCAACGGTTGCACTCTAATCAAGAAGATTGAAAATTTAAAGCATTCATCACCCACTTATCCAACGGTTGTGCTTGATCCCACTAGATCCAACAGTAGTGCCTAGATCAATAGAAAGAACAACGATGATGGATTTTTAAAAACCATGATATCTAACGATTGTGCTTCAATCACGATAATCCAAAGATACAAGGCCCATGTCTTGAGATGGGCTTGCCATGATCAAATCGAATGCTTCCTCAGAGATATTATAAGCTGAAGTAAATTGACGACAACATTTCAACCCACCTGGTCTAACGATCGCGATTCATCATGACGATTAAAAGGTAATGTACAAGCACTCATTTATTTTAATCTGATAGCAGTTCTCGAGCCAACCCAGATCTAATGGCAGCACTCTTTTGAGAATAATTACAAGCCAAAGGAAAATCAACAATAGTGTTTTGACCCACCAGGATCTAATGATCGCATAAAAGAGAAAGTGGAATCTGATGGTAGCACTCGATCTGGATAGATCCAATGGTGGCACTTTGCTTAAAGAAAAAATAAAAGCAAAAGACATCAACGATCATGTGCGTTATCCCTAAAACTCCAACGGTGGTGCTTTATCAAAGCAATCAAATGTTAAGAAGGGTGCAATCTCATCAAATCAGATGGTCATGTTCGATCCTACCAGATCTAACGATGGTGCCTTATCTAAAGAAGATGAAAATGATAAAATGGTCATTGACAGAGTTATATTTGAACTAGATCGGATGGCCATGCTTATCTCCACCTAGATCCTATGGATAGCTATCAAAGGAAAATAAGTCCGATAAAGGGTGCACAACTCTACCCGATCTGACGATAGCGATAGACCCCGACCAGATCCAATGGTAGCGCATGGCCAATTCACCTGAAGGTTAAGGAACATGGTTTATTTCATTGTCAGATGATTAATAAAAATTAAAGAAGGGTCTAAACACATTGATAATGATCCCCCTTCTCAACAAACTCTGGTGCATGTCTAGATAATCGGATGAACGCGTTGGATCGTATGTTTGATCAGACGGTGAGCTATTGACAAGGTAATCAAGTTATTAAAGGTTATGTATTAACCGTGGTTAGTAACTTTCTAATTGATTTGATTGAATTTTAATAAATAAAAATTAGATGAAGGTTAAGGCCCTAATATGATATTGATTCATTGATTATCATTTGTAAAAATATAAAAGTATGAAATTGACTAACCGATAAAATTTTGGGTATCTTCTATAATATACATGACCACCATTGACATATGTCTTCTATATTGTAGGACTAACGTTCTTGCAAGTCCAAAAATATCAAAAAAAGGTATATGATGCGTATTTCATCCAACGGTCATCATGAGTTGGTGGATCCGGTGGGCACACACCTCAATGACCAAATCTGACAATAGATCTTCAAAATGGTCACCACTTGGTTAACGGTGTAACTATTTCCAAAACCAAATCTCCTTTCGGGCCTAAAGTGGTAGAATGCTTTATCACAAAAAGCCACCACCACCACGTTCATATTTTTATGTCAAAGGAAGGATCAGTTCGATGACTAATAGGAAAGTTGTGAATAAAGTACATAGACCAAAGTCCTCACGAATGTGCAGGCTAAGGAAATCCACCTACCATAATTATCTGACTTTAGGAAAAAGAGTGTGAAGTAATAAATGTGTAGTACAAAGATTGCCTCTGAGGCAAATCTACACCAGAAAAATCCCCCCTTATGTTACAAGTACTTCAAACAAAGAGTTTGCTATTTATGAAGCCTAAAAAAGAGATACAATCACCCCTTTACTTCAAACAAAAACTTATGCTATTTATGAAGCCTAAAAATAAGTTGTGGAATGGTGCTTGCCTAGGATGAGAAATTTGTATTCCTTACAAAGTGATATGAGCCATGAGCACTTTGTGTGCTCTTTCTGAATTTGAATCTGAATCGAAATGAGACACTTCACTAGCAACATGGCCTCTGTGATGTGCCTTTGCCATTTTAGTTTTGCTTGTTTGGAAACTAACACCATTTTGTGTCATGGTTTTTCGTGTTACAATTTGTGCAAAACTTTGCATCTTAGACAATTTGTTAGTTTTGAAAAAATTGTGCTTTTAGGGAAAAAAAATTCCCCCCTTTCAAGTTTGAAAAAAAAATAATTTCCCTCCAATGTTTTGCAAAAATAATTTAAAGTTTAATTAAATTAATTTTTCTTTAAAAAAAATATTTCTAAAGTTTTTATTATTTAAAAATATTTTTTTTAAAGAAAAATTATAAAAAAATTTAATTAAACAAGAAATTACTAAATAAAAACATTAGAAAAAAAATTCAAACTCAAAAAAATTACCTTTTGCTAGGGCGGGTCAGTGGGTTTGATCCCCCAACCTCCAGCTACTAGTGCTCAGCCAAAAACTAGTCGATTTGGCTCTACTACTGGGAATAAATGGGTAAAAACCTTTATTTTAGTTGCCCCCGCTAGTTGCCTCCTTTGAAGCGGCGTCACTTAGGTGGTTGCGGGGTGCGGCTGGGGGGTAGTAGCATTTGGTTTTGCTACTTTAGGCACGATAGTGATAGTTGTCCATAGCAGCGTGACTTCTCTAGGTGGTGTCCGTCCATAGTTGTTGCTCCAAAGAAGGGTGTAGCTTGTCCCTTCTTGTTCACACAAAATGAGGAAATGACAACTTGTCTGCAAATTCGACAGTATGGTTTGTCTCCGGAATCACTCCTGCAAATGGAGCTGGTGTTCTCCACAATACCATAATCAACACGATTTGTAGTGTCGAACAATACCTACAATTATTCCAGATATGGATAGTCAAATTGGGCTTAGGGATGCCTGGTAAAAATTATCTTTCTCCCATGATATAATACTAGATATCAGATGTTCACGCTGTAATATGTAGGCCAAAAAAAAATGAATCCGGCTACTTATAGTAGTGCCACCTCGTTGTTATTATCGGTTGAGAAAACTAGTGTGCAGAAAATCAATGGAGATTGAATCTTTGTTTGCTAGGGGTCGATCCATCAATTTTTAGAAGACGTCACCACATGAGACTACAAGACACTCTCCAATACATGCAAATGTTAATCTCAGTGGATCAATTGGTGTTCGTCATCGACTATAACTATCTCGTTGTATGAATTTGATCTAGAACACCTGTAATTGCAAATAGAAATTATCTACCTTCTTCTACATTATTTTTTGGATCATGTTCGACACTGTCACGTTATGTACTTGTAGTTAGAAACAACACCTATAACCATACCTCAATCCTTTGCTAGAAATTTCATCGATAATGATGATCGATCGACTCAACACGATAAAATGTAATGTCGGATGTCATCTTGGATCGTGGACTTTTGATGTTGGTTGTCTGTGCTACAACAAATATCCCACATTCGGGATGCTGCAGTATAATAAGGCTTTAAAAATGAAACACTCCATTAGATGAGTGTCTTCCTTCGGGTAGATACTCCTGTGCAAAATAGTTACACGCTTCATCTCCATCCATGTGCCAAAGTTAAGTTTTTATTGCCTTCATGACCTTCCACGTCCTGTGAGGTCACCGTATCCTCCTTCCATGCATCTACATCAGACTTCGTCCTCGTCACTAGAGTCGAGTCGCCATTGCCCAGGTTTCGATCTTGAGCACGTCTAGGGATCCGTATAGTCATCCACCTTAGGAATAGTGCTCGAGCGTTTAGTCAATCCAGGTAATCGGGCTACCAAAATGAGCCTCGACAATAGGGCTCTGATACCATGTTAGATAATGAACTAAATATTATTGAGCAACCAAGTCTTAAATAATACATCTGATGCCTAGATTAGTCCGTAACAACCGGAGCTAACCAAGCTCACTTTAGGTGGCAATACGAACAAAGTCGATACGCCCTAATAATGTAATAACAATATGCTAAATGAAATATACGCTAACACAGTAACCTGGGAAAATTGATATGTCAAAAAGTATACTACTCCTCAGACCTATTGTCCTAGTTAGTTGTAGCGTACAATAAGAAAACTACAACATATCAAGACAATAGAGACCAACCAGTATTTAGTGTTGCAGCCAAACATATCAAGCAAGTCTTCAAACTGGCACCTTCAAATACTTAGTATAGCATTTATGCTTCATGTCAAAAGTGGAAGCAAACTAGAGTCTCATTTAAAACAAAAGAGTACTACACAAGCAAACCTTTGGAACTAGTACATACTAATTAATGTGGACCCATGAGAACACAAAGAATAAACAATGACAAATATTTCATGTTGTGTATAGATGACTATTCTAGGATGACATGGGTACTATTTTTGAAGCATAAATCAGAAGCTTTTGAGATGTTCAAGGTTTTCAAAAACCAAGTTGAGAATAAAATAGGAAAAAGGATTAAATGTTTAAGGTCATACAGAGGAGGAGATTTCATTTCAGAGGATTTCATAGAGTATTGTGAAAAATATGGCATTAGGAGACATTTTTCAGTAGCCAGGACACCTCAGCAAAATGGTGTGGTAGAAAGAAAGAACATGATAGTGCAGGAAATGGCACGGACTATGTTGACGAAGAGCAAAGTAGTCCATACTATGGTATACATCAAAAATAGGTGCATGTTGAGGACGCATGAAAACAAAACTCCTTATGAGTTGTGGTTCGGTAAAAAGGCAACAACAAGATACTTTAAAGTTTTTGGAAGCAAGTGTTACATCAAAAGAACTAAATAAAACCTTGGTAAGTTTGAAGATAAAGTGGAAGAAGGTATTTTTCTTGGCTATTCATCAAAAAACAAAGCTTACAAATGCTGCAACAAGAGGCTAAGGAAAATTGTGGATAGTGTCGATGTTAAAGTTGATGAAGGAAGGGAACGAGTTATTAGATATGAAGAGAACTACCCAATTTATGAAGAGGTCATTGAAGGAGATGAGGAAAAGGGAAACAAAAATAAACCAAAAATTGACTCAAAGGATTCAAACAGTGATTCAGAAGTGGAAGAAAACAAGAAATTCAAAACAGGAAGCTGGCAAAAAGATCATCCTAGAGAGCAAATAATTGGATACCCCACAGTTGGTTTTCAGATAAGAAGAATATTAGTAAGTAACTACTCTTTATTATTTAGCATTGAGCCCAAAAATGTTGTTGACGTAAGCAAAGATGAAATTTAGGTAAAGGTAATAAATGAAGAATTAGATCATATCGAGAAAAACAAGACTTGGGAGTTAGTACCAAGACCCGCAAATAAAAATGTAATCGGTACTAAATGGGTCTTTCAAAACAAATTGAATGAATACGAACAAGTAGTCAAGAACAAAGCAATATTGGTATGCAAAGGCTATGCACAAGTTGAAGGTATTGACTTTGAGGAAACCTTTGCACCTGTGGCCAGACTAGAGGCAATTAGAATGTTTCTAGATTTAGTAGTTAACAAGAATTTCAAATTTTATCAAATGGATGTGAAATCAGCAATTTTGAATGGGAAATTTGAAGAAGAGGTTTATATTGAGCAGCCAGATGGTTTCCAGCTTGGTGATGATCCCAAATTGGTTTGCAAGTTGAAGAAAGCATTATATGGCTTAAAACAGACACCCCAAGCATGGTATGTAAGGCTAGAAAATTATTTTACTCAGCAAGGGTTCAAGAAAGGTATGGTGGATAGTAATTTATTTGTAAAAATAGAAAATGGTCATCATATTGTTCTTGTTGTATACGTATATGATATCATATTTTGCAGTAGCAAAGATGAGTTGTGTAAAGATTTAGCAAATAAGATGCAGAAAGAATTTGAAATGTCAATGATTGGTGAAATTTCATATTTCCTCGGATTGCAAATTAATCAAAAGGAGAAGGGGATATTTATTTCTCAAATTAAATATGTGAAAGAGATGTTGAAAAAGTTTGCAATGGAGGATTGTAAGCCATTTAGCAGTCCCATGACGATAGGTTGCAAGTTGAGCAAGGATGACAAATCTCCACATGTTGATCAAACTATGTATAGATCTATGATTGGGAGCTTATTGTACTTGACATCTACTAGACAAGATATTTTATAGGCAGTATGCATGGTAGCATGATTTCAAGCTAGTCCCGAGACTCATGTGACAGCAATGAAGAGGATTCTTCGATACCTCAAGGGTACTATGGAGTATGGGTTATGGTATCCAAAAGGTAAGGACTTCACCCTTATTGCGTATTCAGATGCAGACTGGGAGGATGTGTAGATGATAGGAAGAGTACTAGTGGAGGTGCATTCTATCTTGGAGACAGGTTGGTCACGTGGCACAGGAAGAAACATGAGTCAATCTCCTTATCCACAGCAGAGGTAGAATACATTGCAGCGACATGTTGTACGTAGGTGTTATGGATGAAACAAACTCTGAAGGATCTTGGCACTAATTTTAGTGAGCCAATTTTAGTTAAGTGCGATAACACCGATGCCATTAACATCTCAAAGAATCTAGTTATGTATTCTCGTACAAAACATATTGCTATCCGGTATCATTTTTTGATATCATTTTTTGAAGGAGAAAGTTGTGGAAGGTGAGGTTAAGTTGGATTTTGTTCCAAAAACAGAGCAAGTAGCGGATATCTTCACCAAAAAATTGCCCAAGGAAGTCTTTGAGTACCTTCGCAAGAAATTGGGAGTGGTCACACTTCCCAAGAATTAGTCAGCTATTGGGGCCACATTCTTAGGGGGAGCATTTGTGTATTTGTTTATCTTTTTGCTCATGTTTGTGATTTTTACTAAGTGTAATAATTTTTACCTGAGAATTTTGTGCATGGACTCAAGGGGAGTTTGCAGCAGCCCTTTGGTATTGTTGTCAAAGGGGGAGAAGAGTTACAAGAAATTGTGCGTGTGTTGCCAACAATTCCAAAGGGGGAGATTGTTGAGCAAGGTGCAACGACAGTATTGTCATTGTTGTCAACACACTTAGATGGACAGGTTGATGCAGTGGATAGTTTTTCAAAGGTTGTTCAGAGTATGTACAGTGATGTTCAATGCTTATGAGGATGTTTTTGATGTTCGGGTGAAGTTGTTACAGGTTGTTCGTGCAAATTTGCAAAAGTTGAAAAAAATCGTCAAGAAGTTGTCAAAAATTTGTAAAAGTCATCACGGGCATAGTTGGACAATATGAATCAGTTTGGAACATGCCAGCATATCAGGAAATAGTCCATAATAGCATTGGAGGTGTCAACACAGTGTTTGGATTGATCGGTGACATTTTCAGTATCTTGGCGAATGATTTGGCAAGTGGTTGTACAAGCTGAAAAAGGGTAGTTTTGTCAAAAGCACTAGGAGCAAACCGAGAAGAATTGGATAGCGAAATTTGAATTAGAGGTGGTCATTATCTTTAAGAACATGTGTTCAAAATTTACACTAAAATGGAGAAACGAGGTGAATGTTACAAGCATTGCAAGACTATCACAAAAACACTCTTTTTGGAAAAAGTGTGTTAGTAGCAGTTTTTGTGGAGGTGGTACAGGTGAACCGTAAGGATTTAGCATTGCAGAGATTCTACGTTTCAAATTTTATAGAAAACAGAGTTACGAGGTCAGAGTTATGATTGTTGTAAAAACGGTATAGGTCACTTTTATGTCAATTTGTTCCACTTGTGCAAAATCCTTTAGTTGGCCGTTTTGACCTTGCAGAGTCACCAGAGTTTTGGTTTCAATGTTGTTACACCTTCAAGGCATCAAATAGAGCATCTTTCATTTTTGGTTTGAGGTGTCATGTGGCTCTGAAGTAAGAGAACGAGTAAGGTGTCAATTCTTTGCATGTGATATGTTTGACAAAATGCCTTCTCAAAATAAAAAGAAGGAAGTTATATTGTTTTAAGAAGCTTCATTAAAGAAAATATTTTAAAATTGAAAAGGGAAAAAGAATGCAAGTGTGTGATTTTTAAGTGACAAGGGATTTTATTGAAAATAGGGGACTTTATTTTGTGAAGAGAGAAGTGTGCGTGGAGAAAAATAAAGAGTGAAAATCTATGATTTTTGGAGAGAGGTGAAAAATGTCACTTTAGTATTTTGGGCATAACTTTCTCATATGATATCCTTTTTGGTTGAAATTTTGAGAGGAGTTCGTAAACAAAGTGTTGCACAATACCCAGAAAAAATTTAGTAATTGGCATAACGAGCTAAAAGAATAATCAGTTTTTATTTGTGAGAAGAGAAGATTCAAATTCTGAGTAATGCAGAGTGAGGGATGTTATACTCGGTGAAATAGAAATTTTTAGATTTTGAGCTTACAGACCATAGAGGGTTCTATTTTCAATGAAGACATTCATATATGTCATTTTATTATCAATATCAAAATAAAGTGGGTGCTTGGTAGAGGGGTTGGTGCTCCTTTCTGTTGGTGCAGATAAATTAGGGGTTGGTGCTCCTTTCTGTTGGTGTAGATAAATCAAGGGTTGGTGCTCCTTCCAATGGGTGCTGATAAATTGATTGTAAAGTTGGTGCTTTACAAAGGCTAGATTTTTATGGGAGTCCAAACAGTCATTTTTGAGGATGTAGCCAAATCGGTGAACCTCGGTACATCTTGTGTTGTGTGATGTTCTCTTGTTATACTTGCTTTATTTGGTTTTATGTTTTCATTGTTTTGGCTTTGAGTGTTGAATATTTAAGTTTTAAAGAGCTACACTGATTCACCCCCCCTCTTAGTGTCATTGTGATACTAATAAAAGTGATAAGTGTAAGGCCAATATCAGGGTAGAAATAATAGATTCAAGAACTTGGAGCTATAAATACACCAACTACAGTCAAAATCTACATCAAGCATTAGAGATAGCATTTTTGCTAAGAGGTATACTTGAGTGCCCTTTTGAGTTGCACTATTGTATTTCCTTCTATGTCTATTTTCTTGCTCATTTCTCATTCCTTCCCTTACCATGTAGGATTTTGATAGAAAAGTGCTCAAGAAGCTGAGATTATTTCTAGACCTATTAAACCCAAGGTTCAGAGACTCTACTATTACCAAATTGGAACAAGAAGAGTAGAAGATATTTGTTACATCATTTGAACATAATTTCTTCATTGTATTGATGTATTTCTTTGAAAAATAAAGTTAAATGGCACTTTTCCAACTCTGCATGTAATACTCTATGAAATCAATACAATTTTGGGTCTCATTTCTATTAATTCATTGTCTCAATACTGTGTGTTACTACATAATGGATTACATTATTTGAATGTGTTATGTACAATTCTCTCATTGGCCAACTATTATGTTTATTACGATATTCAAATGAATGTTTATTACGATATTCAAATGAATGCTATAGTGTTAATTCTTTCTCAATCCCTTTCTTTCTTTTCATTTTATAAATGTTGTTAAATTGCTATAACAGCCCAATGAATCTAGGCATCGGTCCATATAAGGCATAATAATGGTTATTTTCATTGCTTGGTCATTTTCATACATCTAGTGTAATTCTAATCTAGAGTGTGTAATCCATGTATTATCATAAATTACCATTGGGGTTTCCTTACCCATTTTGTAACTTTTCTATAGCAATATATATTTTAATCAGAATAAAGAGGCAGGTTGACCAGAGCTTGTAATAGCTCGTTGGTTTCAAATGATTTCTTGTAGCTTGAAAATTGTATCCTACAGATGTAAGAAATGGTTCCAACATGGACTAAGTCAGATTAAAATGTTTTAAGACTTCCTTTCCCATATGTTATCAAAAATAAACCATAGTGTACCAAAATGGGCTTAGAATGTTGAAATGGAATGGAATGCATGAGGATGGGTCAAGTGAGCTAGAACGAACCATATAGGCCTAGACCAAATAGTAGCAGATAAGGCAATTATCAAGGAATGGAGAAGAAAGCCATTTTTTGGGTGAAGAAAAGCTTTAGGAGAAAAATAGATGACACTTTACTAAAGAAGTCTATAATACCAAAAAAATGTAATTTTTAGAACTAGTCTATTATGATCATCTTTTCAAGCTAATCATTGCAATATATAGCACCCAAACACTTTTTTTGAACAATTGCTTAAAATAGTAACTCCTAAAACAACACTTCTATTTTTAGTAAGGTAGTTCAGGTAGTCTAGAGGAACTAGATAATACATGAGGGAGATGGAGCAACAACAATTAAGAAACCAAATAGGCCTATTGATTCAACAACTTATTAACCTATAGAGCCAATTTGGATGTGAAATTAAAAAATTAAAATAAATTACGCATCTTTTAATTTTTGAATAGATCAAAATAAAAAAAAAAGAATTAAGAAGAAATTTTGTGAGGTTGAAGGGTGTTTAAAAGGAGCCAAATTAAGTAGTGGGAATAAGCTAAAATAGGTCGAGTAGGCCAAAATGAGCTAGGTGGGTCAAAATGGGTTAGATTGTTTGAGATTGATTAGATCATTCTAGAATTTGTTAGGAAAGGTAGAATTGGTTGGGTAGGTTGAATTGTGCCAAAATAGGTTAGGTAGGTTAGATAGGCTAGAAGGAACCAAAATAATTGGTATAGGTGTGATGCAGGAGCATCCGGTGGCGAAGCTGCAATCTTGCATCACCCAAAATGTATTTTTTTCTTTAAGTACTAAAACTGTCGCGATATCGCGATGCTTTTTGAAGAAGGGCGCCAGCGGGCCAAACTGTCGCGATATCGCGACGCTTTTTGATGAAAAGGGCCAAGGTGCAAAACTGTCGTGAAATCATGAAATTTTTGAGGCAACGCAGCCGTGACGCGAAATGGTCGTGAAATCGTGACATTTCCGGGTCGGAGAGGTCAAGGCGCCAAACGGTCGCGAAATCGTGATAGTTTCGGAGAAAAGCAGTTCGAGCGCCAATTGGTCACGAAATCGCGACAGCTCCGAGGCAAAGTCACTTGAGTGCCAAATGGTCGCAAAATCGCGACACATCCGGGAAGCAAGATTTGAAAGCACAGGGACATCTTTGGCAAAAAAATTTCTAAGGCACAAGAATCATCGCGAAATCGCGACACCTTCGAGGACAAGGCTCAAAGACGTCACGAAATCGTGACATATCCGGAGGCAAGGTTCCAAAACGCAAAGTGGTCACGAAATCGCGACGCTTCCGATGTGAAGACTCAACAGCGCAAGGTGGTCGCGAAATCGCGACACTTCCGAGCCAAAGACTCAAGGGCGTGAAATGGTTGCAAAATCGTGACATGTCGCGGTTTCGCGGCCCGAAACGAAGCAGCGAGTACGGAATGCAAAGATGTCGCAAAATCGTGACATGTCACGGTTTCGCGGCCCAAAGGAGGAAAGCGAGTAAGAAAGGCCTAGACGTCGCGATTTCATGACGTGTCACGGAATCACGGTCCCAAGGAGGAGAGAGAAGCCTAACGCCAAAAACGTCGCGATATCACGACCAAAGAGGAGAGAGAAAGTAGTGGAGCAAAAATGTCGTGATATCGCGACCAGAGCGCTCACGACGTTGACCAGCCGACGATTGCAGAGACCAATGCAGAGGGACACGTGGCGTGAAGTTACAGGTGGCCCGAGAGTATGGAGCGGTTACTGGGACTCTGACAAGGGGACACGTGGCAACAAATTACAAGCGACTTGGCGCACTCCTATGAATGATGATATGGCGGATGGATTGACAGGCGGCCGCAGTGCACTCCGCCACCCCAGACCATGATAACACGGGGCTCCTGGCAGCATCTTGCAGGGGCAGCAAAAAATTCATGCGGGTGGTTAGAGAAGGCCCGCACTTAGTGTAATGATGTAAAAAAGGAGGTGGCAGCCGAGGATAAAAAGGCAGCACATACATTGTAAAGGGACTCTTGGCCAGTTTGGAATAGGATCGCTGTGTATTCGGAGAAAGACCTCTGTTTAATGAAAATTTGTTGGAATTCGTCTGTGTGTTTCTGAGCTTTGCGTTGATCTTTGCTGTGTGTTGTCTTAGCTCTATATCAAGTGGTATCAGAGCAGGTTGGTTCTGAGTGTGCAGACCGAACGCCGACAGTGAGGCAGTTTGCACCAGGACTGTGGTTGTGGGTTGCGAAGAAGAAGCAGGATGCCTCCGCGTAGAGATCGTGGTGGTGTGAGGCACAGGTGAGCAAGAAGGGAAGAGGTCGATCTAAGAGCCCTGCAGAGGCAAGTTGAGGCCCTGCAAGAGGAAATTAGAAGAGGAGTCGAGCCGAGAAGGGAAGAACCCAGCGAAGATGAAGTGTGGGAAGAAGAGGTTCCATCCGATGCGAAAGAGGCCTTGGATCCAGCTGAGGCTAGGCTGTATAGGGCCATCTCCCAGATCGGGAAGAAGCCAAAATTTGATGTCTCCACTTATTCTGGGAACCTCAACCCTGAGGAGTTGATAGACTGGATCAACGACATGGAGGAGTATTTTGAGTACGAAGAGATATCAGATCCAAATCGGATCAGGTTCACGAAAACCAAGCTGAAGGGACATGCCAGCATCTGGTGGAAAGGAGTGCAGTTGGAAAGGAACAGGAGGGGAAAGGAAAGGATCACCAGGTGGGATAGGATGGTAGAGAAACTAAAGAGGCAGTTCATCCCTGCAGATTATGAGTTGGATTTGTTAAAAAAAATGCAGAGTCTTCGACAGGCTAGTAAGACTGTCAAGGAATATACTGAAGAGTTCTACCAAATCTCGATCAGAACCGGCCATTCGAAGGCGAATAAGGAGAAGGTCGCACGTTACATCAATGGATTGCAAACCAGCATTCAAGAAGAGTTGGGGCTGGTTAGAATGAGCACAGTAGAGGATGCATATCAATTTGCATTAAAAGTGGAGGAGAAACTGAATAGGAGGTTTGATGGTAAGCAGAGAGGGAAGGACAGGGGTGGAAGAGCTGGTGGAAGAGGCAGTGGTGGAAGATACAAAGATTTTGGGAAAATTGGTGAAGCTAGCAGTAGCCAAAAATAGAAAGAAGTGAAAGAGGAGGATGACCAACGCCCACGCAATCAGAGCAACAACTACCCAAGAGGAAGAGGTAGGTCTGGGCGAGGGTTTGGAAGAGGTGTCTTTAGAGGAACCTGCTTCAACTACGGAGAGGAAGGACACAGGGCATACAACTACCCGCAGCATCAAGAGAGGCCAAATCGAAGACCTGAGGGTCAGGCCCGAGCTGCTGTAGCAGATGAAGGTGTAGAGTCTGAGCACTCAGAGGAGGCAGAAAGAGGAGAAGCAATGGTCATCAGAAGAGTCTTGTTAAATGAAGAAGAAAAGACAGACCAGAGGAACAGCCTGTTTCGAACAAGATGCAAGTGCGCAGGCAAGGTCTATAACATCATCATTGATAATGGAAGCACTGACAATTTGGTTTTTGAGGAAATGGTTGCCAAGCTGCAGTTGGAGAGGAGAAAACACCCGCACCCTTATCGAATTGCATGGTTGCAAAAGGACCATCGGGTGTTAGTAAGTGAACAATGCCTGGTGAAGTTCAATATTGGAACTTATCGAGATGAGATTTTATGTGACATCTTGCCTATGGATGCATGTCACCTGCTACTTGGGAGACCATGGCAGTTTGACCGAAGTGTTGTCCATGATGGTCGAGCCAACACATATTCTCTGTCAAAGAATGGAGTTCGCCATAAGTTAAAACCCCTGAAGGAGGCGGATGAGAAAGTATGCAGCAGTGCACGAGTCTGTTTAGTTGATGGCAGGAGATTTTTGGAAGGCCTGAAGCCAGATCATATGTGCTATGCCATAATCCCCAGGGTTAGGGAAGAAGGATGCAAGGAAATTCCAGTGGAAGTCATGGGACTATTAGAGGAATTCCCTGATATCATTTCTGACAATGTTCTCGAAGGTTTACCGCCTGTTAGGAAGATCAGTCACCACATAGATTTGGTGCCTGGATCGAGCTTGCCAAACAAGGCTGCACATCGAATGATGCCTGTGGAAACTGAAGAGTTGAATCGGCAAGTTCAGGATCTGTTGAAGAAAGGCCTGATTAGGGAGAGTCTTAGTCCATGTGCAGTACCAGCAGTACTAGCACCCAAGAAGGATGGAGAATGGAGAATGTGCACAGACTCTCGGGCAATCAACAAGATCACCATTAAATACAGGTTCCCACTTGCCAAGGATGGATGATATCATGGACTGCTTGAGTGGAGCTGAGTACTTCACAAAAATTGACTTGAAAAGTGGGTACCATCAGATCCGCATTAGAGAAGGGGATGAGTGGAAGACAACCTTTAAAACCAGAGAGGGGCTGTATGAGTGGTTGGTTATGCCATTTGGATTAACCAATGCACCTAGTACCTTTATGAGGTTAATGAATGAAGTTCTGAAGAAATTTTTGGGCAAATTTGTTATTGTTTACTTGGATGATATACTAATTTTTAGCGAGAACCTTAGAGGAGCACCTGATGCACATCAGGAAGGTTCTTGAGAAACTGCGGGAGGAGCAGTTACTGATCAATCTGAAGAAGTGCAACTTCGTGAAGAAGGAGCTGGTATACCTGGGATTTGTTATATCAGCAAATGGCCTCAAAATGGACCCCAAAAAGGTGAAGGCTATCCTAGAATGGCCTGTCCCAAGAAGTGTGACCGAGGTTAGATCATTTCATGGTCTGGCCAGTTTCTACAAAAAATTTATCAGAAACTTCAGCAGTATTTGTGCATCTCTTACAGAGACAATGAAGGGGAACAAGAAGGAATTCCAGTGGACAGTTGGAGCAGACAAAAGCTTTGATCTGCTGAAGAAGAAGGTCACTGAGCAACCCGTCTTAGCACTTCCAGATTTCAATAAGGTGTTTCAGGTGGACTGCGATGCGAGTGGCAATGCGATAGGAGCCGTATTGAGCCAAGAAGGTAGGCCTGTAGCTTATTTCAGTGAGAAGCTCAATGATGCCAAGAGAAAGTATTCGGTATATGATCAAGAGTTCTACGCCATAGTTCAAGCACTCAAGAAATGGAGGCACTATCTATTGCCGAAAGAGTTTGTTCTCTATACCGACCATCAAGCGCTGCAGTATATTAACAGCCAAGGAAAATTGAATCAGAGGCACCTAAAATGGGTAGAGTTCCTGCAGAGCTATACCTTTGTGCTGAAGCATCGGAGTGGAAGATCCAATAGGGTGGCAGATGCACTTGAGTAGGAGGCAATGTCCGATGATAGAAATGAAAGTGGAGGTTGTAGGGTTTGCTGAACTCAAGAACTTATACCCTGCAGACCCCGATTTCGTAGAAGCTTGGAAAGCCTGCACTGCGCCTGTTGCGTTGGATAGGACCAAATGGTTGGATTACCTGATTCAAGATGGAATGTTGTTTAGGGGGAACCAATTGTGCATTTCGAGGAGCTCAATGAGAGAGAACCTCATTAAAGAAAAGCACAGTGGGGGTTTAGCTGGACACTTTGGTCGTGACAAGACCATCTCACTGGTTAGTGAAAACTACTACTGGCCGCAATTGCAGTAGGATGTGGCAAAGTTTGTGCAGAGTTGCAGGATATGCCAGATGGCAAAAGGTGTGAGGCAGCCTACTGGTTTGTATCAACCGCTACCTATACCTGAAAGACCGTGGGAAGATATCAGTATGGATTTTGTGCTTGGTTTGCCTAGGACGCAGAGGGGACACGATTCCATATTTGTGGTAGTGGATAGATTTTTGAAAATGGCACACTTTATCCCGTGCCAGAAGACTAGCGATGCGGTCCATGTAGCTGGTTTGTTCTTTAAGGAAGTGGTACGCCTGCATGGGCTGCCAAGAAGCATTGTGTCGGACAGGGATACCAAGTTTGTAGGATATTTTTGGAAGACCCTGTGGAAGAAACTAAAGATGGAGTTAAAGTTTAGTTCTGCATACCACCCCCAAACAGATGGACAAACAGAGGTGGTTAATAGGAGTTTGGGCAACCTAATGCGATGCTTGGTAGGGGACAAGCCCAAGGGATGGGATCTAGTTCTGCCACAAGCAGAATTCACGTATAACATCTCGGTCAATCGGAGTACCAATAAGTCACCATTCCAGATCATCTATGGGAGCAGCCCAAGAAATGCCTCAAAGTTGAGAAGGATAGATACGAGGGAGAAATGCAGTGCTGAGGTAGAATATTTTGCCGAACATCTGAAGGGAGTGCATGAGGAAGTGACAAAGCACATTGCCAAGATGAATGCTCAGTACAAGACAAGGGCGGATCAAAAACGTAGAGCTAAAGAGTTCAAAGTAGGAGATTCTATCATGGTCCATCTGAGGAAGGAGCGGTTTCCTGCCAAGACCTATAACAAGCTGAAAATGAAGAAATTTGGGCCATGCAAGATCGTTGGCAAATGGGATTCGGGTAATGCCTATGAGGTGGAGTTACCAAATGAACTTAACATCTCCCCCGTGTTTAACATCTCGGATTTGGTCGAGTATCATGAAGGAGAAAGCAGTGAGATACCCAGTCCAGATCTGTGGAGCATTCCAGCAGCCATCCCAGTTGCGAACGAGATAGAAGAAGTTCTGGATATGCGTGAGGGCCGAAGTACTAGGAATAGGAGTTACTCGGAGTACTTGGTCAAATGGAAGGGCCGACCCATTGAAGACGCGACTTGGTTATCAAAGGCTGAGGTTGATCGCCTGGGTCTACCTCGAAAAGATCAGAAGTGAGGTCACTTCTCAAACTCACCCCGGGTGTCTGATGCAGGAGCATCCGGTGGCGAAGCTGCAATCTTGCATCACCCAAAATGTATTTTTTTCTTTAAGTACTAAAACTGTCGCGATATCGCGACGCTTTTTGAAGAAGGGCACCAGCGGGCCAAACTGTCGCGATATCGCGACGCTTTTTGATGAAAAGGGCCAAGGTGCAAAACTGTCGCGAAATCGCGACATTTTTGAGGCAACGCAGCCGTGACGCGAAATGGTCGCGAAATCGCGACATTTTCGGGTCGGAGAGGTCAAGGCGCCAAACGGTCGCAAAATCGTGAGGTTCCGGAGAAAAGCAGTTCGAGCGCCAATTGGTCGCGAAATCACGACGACTCCGAGGCAAAGTCACTTGAGTGCCAAATGGTCGCGAAATCGCGACACATCCAGGAAGCAAGATTTGAAAGCACAGGGACATCTTTGGCAAAAAAAGTTCTAAGGCACAAGAATCGTCACGAAATCGTGACACCTTCGAGGACAAGGCTCAAAGACGTCACGAAATCATGACATATCCGGAGGCAAGGTTCCAAAACGCAAAGTGGTCATGAAATCGCGACGCTTTCGGTGCGAAGACTCAACAGCGCAAGGTGGTCGCGAAATCGTGACACTTTCGAGCCAAAGACTCAAGGGCGTGAAATGGTCGCGAAATCGTGACATGTCACGATTTCGCGGCCCGAAACGAAGCAGCCAGTACGGAATGCAAAGATGTCACGAAATCGTGACATGTCACGGTTTCGCGGCCCAAAGGAGGAAAGCGAGTAAGAAAGGCCTAGACGTCGCGATTTCGTGACGTGTCACGAAATCGCGGTCCCAAGGAGGAGAGAGAAGCCTAACGCCGAAAACATCGCGATATCACGACCAAAGAGGAGAGAGAAAGTAGTGGAGCAAAAACATCGCGATATCGTGACCAGAGCGCTCACGACGTTGACCAGCCGGCGATTGCAGAGACCAGTGCAGAGGGACACGTGGCGTGAAGTTATAGGTGGCCCGAGAGTATGGAGCGGTTACAGGGACTCTGGCAAGGGGACACGTGGCATCAAATTACAAGCGACTTGGCGCACTCCTATGAATGATGATATGGCGGATGGATTGACGAGCGGCCACAGCGCACTCCGCCACCCCAGACCATGATAACACGGGGCTCTTGGCAGCATCTTGCAGGGGCAGCAAAAAATTCGTGCGGGTGGTTAGAGAAGGCCCGCACTTAGTGTAATGATGTAAAAAAGGAGGTGGCAGCCGAGGATAAAAAGGCAGCACATACATTGTAAAGGGACTCTTGGCCAGTTTGGAATAGGATCGCTGTGTATTCGGAGAAAGACCTCTGTTTAATGAAAATTTGTTGGAATTCGTCTGTGTGTTTTTGAGCTTTGCATTGATCTTTGCTGTGTGTTGTCTTAGCTCTATATCAAGGTGATGGGCCAAAATGGGCAGAATATACCAAAGTGAGCCAAAAAGACTAGAATGTGTTAGGGAGGAAGCCAAAATAGGTAGAAACAAGCCAATCGAGCTAGGATGGGTTGAGTTGGTTGTGATAGGCCAAAATTGGTTAGGATAGGATAAAATAGGTGAGATAGGCTAAAATAGATCAAGGAGGCCAAAATGAGCTAGGCAAGTTGGAATGGGTTAAAATGATTCAATATTGTGGAACCCTCCTTGAGTAGTGGTATGAAATATTGGTCTGAGTATTATCATTCATTATTATAGTATAACATAGCACTATGTTGTACACACCTTACCCTATTTTAGTCATATGTCAAATCCTAATATAAACTATCAAACCTCAAAAACCTCAACTATAGAAACCATTTTGACCTACCTAGCATGTTCCAATCTTGTTGGGGTGTTCTACTATGTTTTGGCCATCCTAGCTTGTTTTGGCTCCATTTGGCTTGTTTTGACTTATTTCAGCTTGTCAAGCCTATCTCAATCACTTCCAAACTATCCTAATCTATTATGCTATGTTTTAACCTACCTAATTTGTTTCCATCTATGTCAATCCATGCTGACCTCCCCAACCTATTCTAATTCATCCAAACCATTTTGGTGTTCTTGGGTCATTTTGGTATGTTCTAGCCTACTTAGGCCTATCTTGCTCATTTTGGTTCCTTCTAGCTTGTCTTAGTCTACTTGACCCATTTTGGCCTACATAACCAATTTTGCCCTTCCCTACCCATTCTAGTTTGATTTTTCCTATTATAGCATACATATTATGTCCCACATATTTCAATCTGCCCCAATCCATTTAGGCCCCTTGTGGCTCATTTTGTCCTATCTTAGCTCATCCTATTGAACCTTTTTTTATCCATTTCAATGAGCCTAACCTATTCTGGACTTCTTAGATTATTTTGGTATGTTTTGGCCTATTTTTACCTTGCCTCCTTCTTTTTGGCCTTCTTACCTCATTTTGGCACATCTAACCTATCCTTACCTCTCCTACATATTTTGGATTTGCTTGGCCTATCTTGATTTATCTTGCCAATTTTGGCCTTATCCAGCCTATTCTAGTTTGTTTTGGCCCATCCTAACATGCCTGGCCTATTTTTTGCCTATTTTAGGACATTCAAGCCTTTTTTCCAACCTACTCTATATATTCTTATCATTTTGGTATGTTTTGGTCCCTTTTGCCTTGTTTTGGCATATTCTAGTTCATCTTGCCTATCTCTTCCCCTTCTTACCTATCCTAGCATATTCTAGCTTTCCTTTGCCCTTCTTAGCTTATTTTGGTATGTTTAGCCTATCTCAAATCAATTTGGTCTCTCTGACTCATCTTGACCCATCCCATCCACTTTGACTAGTCGTGGCCTAGTATGTCTATCTTGTTTCAGCCCATTCGGGCCTCATTGGCTTGTTTTGTCTTGTTTTGACCTATTCTGAACTACTTGGCCTATTTTGATCTTCCTAACACATTTTGGCCTCACCTGACCCATTTTAGCCCCACCCATGTCATTTAATCCTATTTTGGCCCATTCAGCCCCCTAGCCCATTCTAGCCCTTCCAACCTATTATGACCCACTTGGCTTGTTCTGCTATATTTTGATTTATCTCACCCATTTTGGCCCCTTCCAACTTGCCTTGGCTTGCTTGGCACTTTTTACCCTTCCTAGTCCATTTTAGCCCCTTCCAACTTTCCTTGGCCTACTTGGCACTTTTTACCTTTCCTGGCCCATTTTGGTATGTTCTATCCTAGGGACCTGGCACATCTTGCCCACTTTTGACCTACTCAACCAATTCGCATGACCTAGCCTATTTTGTCTTTCCAGCATGTATCGACATGTCTTGCCTAATTTGGCCCTACCTTGGCTAGTTTAGCCTATCATAGCCAGCTTTAGGCCACCTTGACCCATTTTAGAATGATTTGGCCTATCCTATCATCCCCAACTAATCATTTTGATCCCTTCAAACTTGCTTGGCCCATTCTAGCTATTTTCCAACCCATTTTGCCCTATCCTAGGCATGGGCAACTCTACCTATTCTTGCCCCCTCAACCCATTTCTTCCTATTTTAGCCCATTCTAGGCTCCTCGACATTCTAACTTGACTACCTTATTCCAATCTTCTTAGCTCATTTTGGTATGTTCTGGCCTATTTTAGCCCATCCCTCATACCATGCATTTCGGTCCCTTCTAGCCTATCCTAGTTTGCTTGACCCATTTTAGCTTATTCTATTTTGTTTGTCTAGTTACGTCCTTCCTATCCTATTTTGGTATAATTAAGACTATCATGATCCTTCCTACTTTAGCCAGTCTTGGCCTACTTGATGCATTTTAGCTTGTCCTACCCATTGACCCATTTAGACCTTCCTGGTCCATCCCAGCTTATTTGGATGCATTTTAGCTTGTCCTACTCATTTAGACCCATTTTAGTGTTCTAATTTGTTTGAGCCATCCTAAACTATTTTGGTATGTTCTAGCCCATCTTGCCCACTTTAACCCTACCTACCCAATATTAGTCTATCCTAGCCCATTTTAGCCTGTCCTATCCCATGGACCTATTCTGGTTTGCCTAACCTATAATTTACCTAACCTAGCCCGCTCGACTTGTTTCTTTATGTTTTAGCCCATTATGTCCTCCTTGATCCATTTTGACCTATCTAACCCATTTTGGTCTTCCTAGCTTATTCAAGTATGTTTTGGCCTATCTCACCCATATTTATCCCTTCTCTCTTGTCCCAGCTTAGAATGCTCTAGTATGATCTAGCGCAATCTAACCTACTTTTTCCATGTTGGCCCTTCTCAACCTATTTTGACTTGTCCTAGTTGTCTTGACCCATTTTGTCTTGACTTATTCTTGCCATATTTGCCAATCATGGTATGTTTTGGCCTATTTTTTCCCTACTTGGCCCATTTTGGTCTTCTTGACTAACATGTTTTGGCCTTGCTTAACATGTTTTCCCTACTTTAGTACGTTTCAACCCATTTGACCCACCTAGCCTATTCTAGTTTTCTTGGCTCCTTATGATATATTCTCGCTTTTTTTGGCCCTAGGCTACTTGACCAATTTTACCCTTCCTAGCCTATTTTGGTATGGTTTGGATTATTCTGGCCTAACTAGCTCAACTTGACATGTCCTACCCATTTTGGTCATTGTAGCCTGTTCTAGCTTGTCTTGACTTGTTTTTGCCAATGTTGTCCATTTTGGCTAGTTTTGACCCACCTGATCCTTTCTAATCTTCTCAACCTATTTTGGAATGTTTTTGCATGACCTAGCCTATTTCAGCCTTCTTGGCCTATTTTGGTATGCTCTATCCTATTTCTATCACACATGACTCATTTTGGCCTTCCTAACTTGTTTTAGCCTTCCTAGCTTGTTTTGGCCTACACAACATGTCCTAGTCTATCATGCCCATTTTGGCCCTACATAATTAGTGCAAAAACAATTTTTTTTACCCTAGTCAAACCTCATCCCTTGTTAATGTTTGTTAAAATTTAAACTTCTAAGTTGGACCAGGTAATATAGGCTAGGACAGGCCAACATGGATAGGAGAGGCTAAAATAGGGAGCAACATAGCCAAAAAGGGTTAGGAATGTTAAAATGAGCTACGAAGGTCATAATGGTTTGGAATCATCTGAAACAAGTTGGGGAGGCTAGGATGGACTGAAACATGCCAAAACAAGCCAACCAGGCTAAGAGGGACTAGAAAAAGCTAAAATGTATTGGGCAAGGTTAAAGTGGGTAGGGTGGGTTAAGACAAGCCACATGAGCTAAAATAGGCCAATAGAGACTAAAATGGGCCAAGAAGGGCTAAAGTGGGTAAGGAGGTGTTGGGAAAGGCTAAGCAGGGCCAAAATGAGCATCATAGGTCAGGTAAGCTAGAACAAGCCAAGAAGACTAAAATAGACCAAAACATACCAAAATGGTTAGGCAGGTGAAAATGGGATAGACAAAGCCAAAATAGACCTAGTGGACTAAGTCAGATTAAAATGGGTCAAGACCTCCTTACCCTAGTATACCGAAAATAAACCATAGTGTACCAAAATGGGCTCAGAAGGTTGAAATGGATTGGAATACATTAGGATGGGTCAAGCGAGCTAGAATAGACCACATAGGTCTAGACGTGACAAGCCAAGCCAAAATGAGCTTGAAGGGGTAAAATATGAAATGGAAGTCAGCAGATCATACTAGAGAATAAGTTAGGAAGGGTGGTAGTTAGGCAAGCAAGAATGGGTCAAGTAGGCTAGAATAGGCTAAAAGGGTTCAAAATGATTAGGATAGGCCAAAATAGGCTAAAACAAGCTAAAACATAATAATTGAGCTAGGAATAAACAAGGTAGTTGTCAATAAGTTAGTTAGGATAGTTATCAGTAATAGTTAGGAACAGTGTCAGACAACGTAGTTGTCAATGACTACAAACAAGATAGAGTCTAACAAGGTAGTTGTTTATAGCAGACCAAATAGTAGCAGATAAGGCAATTGTCAAGGAATGGAGAAGAAAGCCATTTTTTGGGTGAAGAAAAGCTTTAGGAGAAAATGGATGACACTTGACTAAAAGAAGTCTATAATGCCAAAAAAACATCATTTTGAGACCTAGTCTATTATGATCATCTTTTCAAGCTAATCATTTCAATATATAGCACCCAAACACTTTTTTTGAACCATTGCTAAAAATAGTACCTCCTAAAACAACACTTCTATTTTTAGTAAGGTAGTTCAGGCAGTCTAGAGGAACTAGAGAAGACATGAGGGAGATGGAGCAAAGCCAATTAAGTAACCAAATAGGCCTATTGAGTCAACAACTTATTAACCTATAGAGTCAATTTGGATATGAAATTAAATAATTAAAATAAATTATGCATATTTTAATTTTTGAATAGATCAAAGTAAAAACAAGAATTAAGAAGAAATTTTGTGAGGTTGAAGGGTGTTTAAAAGGAGCCAAACTAAGTAGTAGGGATAAGCTAAAATAGGTCGAGTAGGCCAAAATGAGCTAAGTGGGTCAAAATGGGTTAGATTGTTTAAGATTGATTAAATCATTCTAGAATTGGTTGGCCAGGTTGAATTGTGCCAAAATAGGTTAGGTAGGTTAGGATAGGCTAGAAGGAACCAAAATAATTGGAATAGGTGATGGGCCAAAATGGGCCAGAACATACCAAAGTGAGCCAAAAATACTAGAATGTGTTAGGGAGGAGGCCAAAATAGGTAGAAACAAGCCAATCAAGCTAGGATGGGTTGAGTTGGTTGTGATAGGCCAAAATAGGCTAGGATGGGACAAACTAGGTGAGATAGGCCAAAATAGGCCAAGGAGGCAAAAATGAGCTAGGCTGGTTGGAATGGGTTAAAATGATTCAATATTATGGAACCCTCCTTGAGTAGTGGCTTGAAATATTGGTCTGAGTATTATCATTCATTATTATAGTATAACACAAGGCTATGTTGTACGCACCTTACCCTATTTCAATCATATGTCAAATCCTTATATTTTTTTTATCAAACCTCAAAAACCTCAACTATAGAAACCATTTTGACCTACCTAGCATGTTCCAATCTTGTTGGGGTGTTCTGCTATGTTTTGGCCATTCTAGCTTATTTTGGCTCCATTTGGCTTGTTTTGAATTATTTCAGCTTGTCAAGCCTATCTCAATCACTTCTAAACTATCCTAACCTATTATGCTATGTTTAAACCTACCTAATTTGTTTCCATCTATGTCAATCCATGTTGGCCTCCCCAACCTATTCTAATTCATCCAAACCATTTTGGTCTTCTTGGGTCATTTTGGTATGTTCTGGCCTATTTAGGCCTATCTCGCTCATTGTGGTTCCTTCTAGCTTGTCTTGATCTACTTGACCAAATTTGGCTTACATAACCAATTTTGCCCTTCCCTACCCATTCTAGTTTGATTTTTCCTATTATAGCATACATATTATGTCCCACATATTTCAATCTGCCCCAATCCATTTAGGCCCCTTGTGGCTCATTTTGTCCTATCTTAGCTCATCCTAGTCGATATAGTTTATGTTGGCTCGTTGAACCTTTTTTGACCTATTTCAATGAGCCTGACCTATTTTGGCCTTCTTGGTTTATTTTGGTATGTTTTGGCCTATTTTTGCCTTGCCTCTCCTGTTTTGGCCTTCCTAGCTCATTTTGGCACATCTAACCTATCCTTACCTCTCCTACATATTTTGGCTTTGCTTGGCCTATCTTGATTAATCTTGCCAATTTTGGCCTTATCCAACATATTCTAGTTTGTTTTGGCCCATCCTAGGACATTCGGGTCTTTTTTCCAACATATTTGTTGGAATAATTTCTTGCATCCATAGGATTTAATTGTCATGCTACAAGAATTTTTTTGAAACCAATGAGCTATTATAGGCTTTGGTCAACCTGCCTCTTTATTCTGGTAAAAGATATATTTGCTTGATTTAGAAAGACCAAAATGGGTAAGGAAACCCCAGTGGTAAACTTATGATTTTACAAGTATTACGCACTCCAGATAATAGTTACAACTTAGTTTTATTAAATTGACCAAGCAAAGACAACAATTCTTATTATGCCTTATGTAGATTGGTGCCTAGATTCATTAGGCTATTATAGTAAATTAACAATGCTTATAATATGAACAGAAAGGAGGAAGAGAAGAAATTAGCACTATTAAACTCATTCAAATATCATAATAAATCTAACAGTTGGCTAACAAAAGAAAACACTCATAACACATTCAAATAATGTAATATGATATGATGTCACACACAGAACTAAAGACAAAAATGGTAGAATTGAACCTCAAAATTTTATTAATATTCTAATGAATTTACATGTAGAGTTGGTAGGATGCCCTTGAACTCTGTTACAACTTTTTAATACAATGAGAAAATCTTGTTTAAATAATGTAACAAGACTTCTTCAATTCTCCTATTGGTAACAAGAAGAATATTTGGACTTCAGGATCAATAGGTCTAGAAATGTTCTCAGCTTCTTAAGCACAGTTCTAACCAAAACCTGCACAACAAAGGAGAATAATGAGGGGTGAAAAAAAGAAGACATAAAGGATACAACAACACAACTCAAAGGGTACTCAAGTATACCTCTTGGCAAAATTTTCTATCTCTAAAGCTTGATGCCGATTCTGATCGTGGTTGCCTCTTTTATAGCCTCTGGTTATTGATTTGGTTATTTTGGCCTCATCTAGGACTTACAGTTATCATCCTTTGGGTTGATCTCTCTGTGTGCTATCTAGTTATTCTGAACCACTTAGAATTGGGCTTCCTATCGATGCTTGTTATTTGCAACTTAGTTCCTGTGGATTTTGGGTATCATATTTGTTATTTGAGTAGCTTGCTTTTACTTATATCAGCACAGTTCGTGGGATTTATTTTGATCATCTGATCATTTATTTCCTTAGCTACTACCTAAATTTTTAATATCTTAGTCATTGAGCTTTTGATTGTACTTTGGTCTGATCTGGTATCAATGTCATTGTTGACTGTGTGTTTGTGAGGATAAAAATAGTTCATCTTGTGATGCACGTGTCATTGGATTTACTTCAAATGAAGCACTTCCATTAGATCATTTAAACCTGCATGAGGATTAGCTGGGGATGAAACTTTTGATGTATAACAAACAAATGTATTTGATGTTATTTTGACCTTAGAAAACATGCTTAAAATAAACACTCTTATTTTCCTTGCAGTTTTGAACATGTGCATCCATAGATTTTTCTTTGAGGTGAGTGCTTCCATTAGATCACGTGAACCTGCATGAGGGTTAGTTCAAAGTATACTGCACATATATATGAAAATTAATGTTCAAAATTTAGGCTTAGTTAATTCATTTAAATCTTCCGTAACTTAGGCCCTCGATGAAAGTCAAATTAAAACAATCATTAATTCAATAATTCATGTTCAAACCTTAGACAAATTAAACCTTTTAATTAAATGGCTTCATGTAAAAAAAATTATTTATCCCTTAAAATTTGGTTTCCATTATCTCCATGGATAACATATTAGAAGCAATTTAATCTTTGAATAATATTTTAAATCCTTTAATTTTTATTAAATCTGACTTAGGCCATACAAGGCTCAAAACTATATTCATAATGTTTACAAAAACATATATCATTAAAAACCGATCACCTCTTTGGGCGCTCGTCATTAGATCTTCTCAAGAAGGTGCATGCCCATCAAGATTCACCAATCAAATTTAAAATTAGTGCACCAAGGATAGTGTTTATTGTCATATCTAGTTCACTTTGTGCACATCCATAAAGATCCCGAAACTTACATGGTTGTTAGTTCAAAGATATAAATGCATGCTAAATTAACTTGATTAACTTTGAAAACCTTGGGTTAGCAATAATCCTAATTTAAATGCTTATCCCTAAGCTTAAAAACCTTATACTTATCGGTGTGGTATTATTAATCAATGCATTAAACCCATACGTAATCCAGGTTTATTAAAATTAACCGGTGATTAAAATGTTAATAATATTTCATTAAAACATAGGCATTTATAATTCAATTACCTCCCCATGCGCTCACCGTTAGATCAAATAATGGATGTGCACACCTGTTGGATCCTTTAGATATGTGCAAATTTTAATCAGGAAGTGTTGGAACCATTTCTTGCATCAATAGGATTCGATTGTCATGCTATAAGAAATCATTTGAAACCAACGAGCTATTATAGGCTTTGGTCAACCTGCCTCTTTATTCTGATTAAAACAGATATTGCTAAAGAAAAACTACATAATGGGTAAGGAAACCCCAACGATAATTTATGATAATACACGGATTACACACTCCATATTAGAATTACACTAGACGTGTTAAAATGACCAAGCAATGAAAATAACCATTATTATGCCTTATGTAGATAGGTGCCTATTTGTTGGGCTTTTATAGCAATTTAACAATGTAATTATCATGAACAAAAAGAAAGGGGAAGAGGGAAATTGGTGCTATTAGACTTATTCGAATATCGTAATAAACCTAAAAGTTAACCAACGAAAGAAATGCTCACAACACATTCAAATAATGTAATCTACTATAAGGTAACACATACAGATGAAGACAAAATTAATAGAACAACACCCCAAAATTGTATTAATATTTCAAATATCATTACATGCAAAGTTGGTGAAGTGCCATTGAACTTTGTTATAGTTTAATACAATGAGGAAATCTTGTTCAAATAATGTAACAAGATTTCTTCAATTCCTCCTATTCCAATCTGGTAATAGGAAAAATATTTGAGTTTCTGGCTCCAAAAGACTGGAAATATTCTCAACTTCCTAAGCACAATTCTTTCAAAACTTGCATAGCAAAAGGGAAGAATGAGGGATGACAAAGAGAAAAGACACAAAGGAAATACAACAACACAACTAGCAGGGCACTCAAGTATACCTCTTAGCAAAAATGCTATCTCTAAATGCTTGATGTAGATTCTGGTCCTAGATGCTTCCTTTTATAGCCTCTAGTTCTTGAATCTGTTATTCTTGATCTGATCCCAGGGCCCCACATTTGTCACCACCTGGTTTGTCCTCCAAAATTGATACAGCTGGATTCCATCATACTATACACCTTTCTTTAGCCTCTTTTTATTCTAATTAGCTCAACCGGTGATACTAGTATGCTGGGGACTTCCCTCATTTGCATTTTTGTCCTTATTTTCTTCTTTCTCTATTTCTTGTTGAGTATCTGATTTCCCTTCTATTTTGGAAGTTTCTCCTTTCTCTTCAACCTGTTCTTCGTCTCTAGGAGGGGAACTCATCTTCAATTTTAGGCTACAAATTTTAATCTCTTTTCCTTTTTTGCCCTACTACAACCATCTTATCTTTTTACCAATCATCTTCCAAGCATCAATGTCAAAAGACACAACAAACCTCAACATGTTCATTTCCTGTAGAATCCTGTTCTTCTGTATACTAATGTAATTTTTGCTTTTTTCATAGTTGGTAATCAACATATTTATAGTTTTTATTAATAAAGTAGTCTATTTGGTCATCTCTAGCTCGTCATCTAGCTGACAATCTCTATTTTGTTTTTTAGATGCTACATTAGCAATTTTCAAAAATTCTTCCAACGATAGCCCTACATCTGCCAATCTTTGTCATTTCATCTAATAGACTAAATTTTTTTGCAAAATTGTTGTACCACCTTCCCATGTTGGATACAAACATAGCCTTCATGGACTCAATATTGCACTTGACCTTAGTCCCATCATTCAATAATACTTCTTGATTTTGCATCTCTTCAAAGTACTCTGAAATTAAGTCAAGAGTAGGGTGGATGATTTTGAGGTCTTCTTCTTTTTGGCTGATTAAACTTTCCATGTCTTGAGTAGTAACTCAAATCACCTTAATCTTCTTGAATATTTTAGTGATCCCCTCGATTTTGTCTCGAATATTTTTTGACATCTCCCTTTTTGTTGCATTCAAATAGTATGTATAATTGAGAATTTTCACCACCATGTGGGGTTGAGTTACTGTGGTGTTCTTCTATGCCAACTCTTCCTATAGTTTATTTATTAAGACCTACATCTCTACCTTTTCTTTATCACTAGTTTCTACTTGGCTTCTCAATTCGGTGTTGCTCTAATGCAGTTGACCCAAATTTTGTGCTTGTATTACTTTGGCTACTTCGACCATATCACCTTCTTTTCCAAGAATTGACATTCCTCTAGTTCTCTTATTGAATTTAATAACAACAGGTTCCTATACGACAGGCAATTGCACCTCTGCCATATTCGATCTAGGAGTTTCTATTTCCACCTTTACTGTAGAATCATCTCCCCTACTTCCCATTCCTACTACCATTTGTAGCTCATGCTCCTAGGCATCATTAAAAACTATCTGCTCATCAGATATTTCCAATATAATATTCATGGAGGGTAACGACAACCTAGGTCTCTTCATTTCTAGAGCAGATACAATTGCTTGCTTTTTGACTTCAAGATCTTTGAAGATACCTCCAAATCCCTCTACTCTTTTCATGTTCATTTGTACTACTGATGGAATTACTATTTCCCTATATTTTACTTTTTAAAGAGCTAGGAATAGCTCTAAGGCTAACTTCATCATAGTGGTTATTGTTAATAGTTGGCTAGATATGGGAACTATAGCTTCCTTGGGAGAAGTTAGCTCTTGAGTTGGTGCTACAACCACCTCCTTTCCTTTTGAGGCACTTGCGATTTTAAGGACCTCCTGGGAAGTGCTTGGTGTTGCCTCCAGTCTAAGGGGGGCATTATCAGGGGTTTTAACTTGCTATTCCATAATATCTACAAGGCTCATAGTAACTTCCATTTGATCGATACCTTGATCTTCTATCAATTCTAACAAGGGGTCTTCTTTGATTTCCTTGGTGGCTTCTGGTAAGAGGGGGGCAACAGACTCCACCGAAACCCCTCTAAGTAAAACCAATTCTAGAAGGTGCTCGTAGGCTTTATGTATCTATGAATTGCACCTTTTTTAGGGGGGTACTTATCCCATACCATATTCAAATCTTTCACCTTTTCTATAGCGTCTAATAACTATTCTTTGTAATCATCTCTCCTATTCTCAACCCAGGCGTATTCATGATTTTTCATTGACCTCTAGTACTTCTTATTTGGATCGTAAGGTCTCCAAGTTATCTCTTCAAAATCCATGAGATCTAAATCATACATTCCTTTGAGTAGGGTTGGATATCCTATGAACATATAACTTCCAAATATGCAAGGGACACTAAGCCAGGGAACTCTGTTGTGCTTCTTTACCAACCTCATTTTAGCCTCTTTGGCCACTTGTTTGCACAGTTCTAGGGCGGCGAGAGATAAGGGATAATACATTGGCAACATTTTGGGGGGAATCTTAGCTCAATAGAGCCGAATGTATATGAACCCTTAAGAGAAGAAATAGTCTCCTATATCCTTTTCTTTTATGAAGGCTCTTACCCTAGGCCCCAATCTCTCAGGGAGAAAACCAGTCAAAATCCAGTGAAATTCAACCATGAACACATCACAAAACAAACCCATGTGAGTGCGACCTTCGTGTATCCTCCAAAAACTAGGTTGTACGTAAGGACTCTCAACTACCCAGACTCTCTTTTGGCTTTCCTCTCCTAATTGCCCCGCTAGCAGGTGTATGAGGATAGAGTAATTAGAAAACATGAGCATCTCTTGTCTTTGTTTCAAAATAGCTTCTTTTAAATATGTCATCTACGAGTGCATCTGATCACTAAATTCTCTCTCCCAGGTGTAAATTGGGGTGTCTATTGCTCGGTTATACTATGCTACTAAAAGTAACACTTTCCTAAATACTACACTGAGGTCTTGTACTCCTAGAAAAATGTTAGCCATATCACAAAAGTCTCTAACCCATGGTTTGAAAGCAGTTTTTCTTATGGGAAATTTATCAACTACTTTCTCATGCACTTCAAAAAATGATTTAAAAATATCTAACTTAGTAACATTTGTGACTATATTTTTACTACCCATTTTACCAGTCGAGTATTTGCAGGCGCCAGTTTGAAACTTGTGTGATATGTCTAGCCGCTATGCTGAACACCAACCTGTCTTTATTATCTCAAAATATCTTGGTTTTCTCATCGTATGTCATAGCCAACCAGACCAACAAGTCGGGGGAGTAGTACACCTTTGAACATATCAACTTTCCTAGATTACTGGTCCACCTAGTACTCCTGGGAAAACCCTTGTGCTACAATCTCCTTGCTTTGTGAAATAGGTCTACTAGGAAGGGGCTCTGTCATCATTTTTCATCATGCAGGAAAAGCTTCAGATGCAAGTGTTCTCCATCTCATATTGCTGTACGAGAGTGAGCTTTTTCCTTGGCCCATTTTTTTGGGCAAAATCATACATCGTACTCTCGGGCACACTGGTCTGGGAAGCTCAGCATAAGGCAAATGGTCTATGATAAACTTTATTGCTTCTTTTGTGTCTTTAGGCACGAAGTCATTTCCCCAAGCCTCCATTTTACTCTTGGTAATTATTTTAGCTTACTTAAACGAAACTCTTGAGTCTCTACTCCTTCAAACCAGTGTTTTGCTCAAAGATTACCAGGGTGGTAAGGTTGTTTGATATGGTGATATTAAATACTTGATGGCGATGTGGGTTCACTGTGCTCGTATAACTTTTCATTAATATCATGTCACCAACTGCCTTTTCAAATTTTCCAATAGAGTCTTGCCGAAGCATTGCTTTGTAATGTCGAACGGTTAAGGTAGCTGGCTTTCCTCATTCTGCATGTCCATAGGGACTTTGATCTGCGCACTCGCAATCATTCATAGATCCCCCATTGGTCATCAAACATGAAAAAGTGTTCTGCTCAATCGGTCTTGAAAGATATTCAGATTTGAAAATAGTTACATCGTTAATCAAGGTGGTAATTATTTTGGGGATCTGTCATTAAATTTGGTTATCAAAATGTGTGCCCATTGGATGCATCAATTGATGATGGTCGTTGGATAGGATTTGCGTCGTATGCCTATGTTTGATATCATTGGACCTGCAAGAATGTTAGCTCTGTAATATCGAAGGTGTATGTGAATGGTGGTCACACACACTATAGAGGATATCCTAGCATTTTACTGGTTAATCAATTCCATAATAATCATTAGACTAAGGCTTTCATCCTTTGTTTAATATTTTTAAAGAGTAACCAAAAAAACTACTAACATTTGGTTAATACACGACCTTTAATAACCAGATTACCTTGCTAATGATTTACCGTTCGATCAACCATGCGATCCTGCACATTCGTCCGATTATCTAGACATGTGCCAGGGTTTATCAAGAATGGGGGATCATTATCAACGTGATCAAACCCTTTTTAAACCTTAATCAATTGTCCTTTGACAATGAAATAGACCATGTCTCTTAACCTCCAGGTAAGTTGGTCATGCATGACCATTGGATCTGGTCGGGATTCATCGCTTGTGTTGGATCTCGTAGATCTATGCTCTCTTTATTTGACTTTATTTCCCTTTGATGGTCATGAGTGAGCGCATCCATTGGATTAAATCGGGGATAAGTGTGGCTACCTGATCTTGGTCAAATACCATTTAGTCAATTGATCATTTGGACATCGTCATCCTATTTAATTTGATCATCGTTGTTGGATCCGATGGGTAATAACACGATCTTCCGATTAAGATATAATTGTACTCTTATTAAAGGGTGATGGTTCTAAAAAAATGCTACCATTGGATCTTACTTGGAATGAGCGTGGTCGTCGGATCGACCCATAATATGCGCTATTATTTTTTATGAAACCTTTGTTGGATCATGACTGTTAGATCTTGATGGGTCGAGCATTATCATCAGATTGGGACTTAGTTGTATTATTTTTAATGGGTGCTTGTTTTGATAAAGTGCTACCATCAGATCTTTCATATTTGCACACGACCGTTGGATCTTATTTTATCTTTATTTGACTCATCAACCTTTAATGGCTTCGTGAAAATGCAACCGTTGGATCTGGATGGGATCAAGCACATCCATTGATTTCATTAGCTTTGATTCATATGCTTTTGAATGAAGTGCCACTATTGGATCTTTACTAGTTTGAGCATGCCATGCTGATCTTCATTGATTATTTCTCTAATGAGCCCTCTTTTAGTTTTTGAGCAACTTTTTTGGAGTGCGACCGTTAGATCAACCAGTATCAAGCGTAACCATCATATCTACTTGGATACAAGGGTATTTGACTTTGACTTGGATGGGGCCCTTTTATCGGTTGATTGCTTGGTGTTCTACCATTGGATTTACCCCTGGTGAGGGTGCATCCATTGATATTTGTCAGACCTACACATGCTTTAATCATGAGTGTGGTTAATGATTTCAAACTAACCTTGGCGATTTGTGGCAAAGCATATTCATCGGATTGTCTCTCAATCAAGCACAAATTTGGATCTTTCATGACCATTGTAACTAGGCTTTTGAACTTTAGACCATGGTGTTTTATTAGGTTGAGTGCATCCGTCCGATTTCTCCTCGATGAAGCACTGCCTTTAGATCTCCTATAATCTACAAGCTTGATAACCGAAAGGGGTGCATCACTTTATTTTGATAATCCTTGATTAAAGCTGAAAGGGGGTAATTAGTAATGTATTAAAGCTTTTGCTAATGCATGAATAATTCTAGGTCTACCTTCATGTTACTCGATACTCTTACCATTCTATTATTGAGCGCACCGGTTAGATCCTGATCAGGGTTGGTGCAACCATTGATTTCTTACAACCTACAGGGTTAGTTACAAGGGGTACTTGTTTTTAATCTTTGATTTACCAAGAAGGGGGTAATTAGCTAATGCATTATACCCTCACTAATATTATTAATATTTTTAATTAATCTTTCAGCATTTAGCCCTTTTAATGAACCTTTTATGAGAGCACGGTCATTCGATTAGATCGTAATCAAGCGCTACCATCAAATTTACCCGATTAGCTCAATGTTTAATTTTAGGGGGTGCATACCCTCAAGGTTTTAATTAATTTTTCATTCAAAACATTAGGTTTTATTTCCTTTGACCATAGTATTTTAAAAATTTGACTTATCAAAGTGAGCGCATCCATTGGATTTTACTTTGATGAAGAGTTGCCCTTAGATTTGCTTAAGGTGCTTGATACTTAATTCAATGGGATGCATACCCTCAATGCTTTGATTATGATCTTCATTCAAACCTTAGATTTTTGGACTTTTAAACCATGATCTCTCATTAGGACTCGAATTATCTCCTTTTAATACTTTAGGACTTAGGGGTTTATTCATTAGGCTTAAGTTCTATTATTATGATTAATGTATTTGAAAAGAAGGCTTCACATTAAATTCATGGGTCATGACCCTTTCTTTAAAGTCGGGTATTTTTATGATTTTACCATGGTAGTGGATGCTTATATAATTTGACCTTTATGGATTTTTAAATGATAAAACAACGGTCATAAGATCAATCCAAAAAATGGCTAAGGTTAATTTCAAATTTTCAAACATATGGAAGTCAACTTCTCAGATGGAAATACGACAGAGGCTAGCAACTTTTGTTAATTTATTGAAACAAAAAATTTAAAATTGGGGGTTTCAGATGTTGAGTCAATTTTGGCTCCAACATAGGCTCTGACTGGGAAAATGTGCTGAAATTATGAGGCACTTGAGAAGTACAGAATCTCCCAGTTTTATTGCAATCTTAAACAAAAAATTCAAAAATACTGATAAGTAAAACTTAAAAAATAAAACATAACAACTTTTTAAATTGATGATTTCACTCTTAAATATTTTCACCATTCTGTAGGGCTCCACTACTAGTCAAGCATCTATAGCCTCGGTGGAGTTGCTTCTAATCCCATCCTATTTTACTCTACTGCTAGTCAAGCGTCTATAGCCCCGGTATAAGTTTTCCAAGATATCTCAGATAGGGACTCAATTTACTCTAGTTTGATTTTCTTTTTCATTTGAGAAGTATTTTGATATAAGTAAATTGTGTAAAGAGTATGCTTGAGTTAAGGATTAGTTCCTGGCTAAAAAGGATGAGTGTAATGATTTTTAACTCAATCACCCTCTCAAAGATAACTCTGTTCCTTGGACCTTGAAGTCACCTTAAGTGTCATTTGTAATGTGAGGCTTTGACCTCGTGTTTCAATTAGCTTTGATTTCATTCTGTTTTATCTCATATCAAATAACCATTGCATAAACACTCATATTTGAAAAATTGTAAACCTCATTAAATTCTAAAATAAATCTCCTTTCTTCTTATTGTTTTTGGAGGAATCAACAATAATGTATACTCATCAAACTAAGAATATCATGTGTAACAGCAAACTCATAACTACACCAACAAGAAAAGAAAAGCTTAAAATACATCACTCTATTTTTGGGGTTTTTGTTTTTCTATTTTTTTTTATATTTTTTATTTTTTTATATTCACCTTCAATAGGGATTGTATATTTTGAGATGTTGGCCATTAATAGGGGTAGCCATTAGTTCTCCCTGCAAAGTCTACAACTTGTAAGTATTCTGATCTATAACATAGGCAATCTGGTATGGACCAATCCATTTAGGTTCGAGTTTACCCTTTTCACCATGCTTATAATTTTTAGGGTCCCAACAGATAACTATATCTCCTTGAGAGAAAGTAGTACCCTTGGATTTTTTATTAAACAATTTCATAGTTTTCTGGGTTTGTTCCATCATTCTATTAAGGGTTTCTCTTCTTTGTTCTTCTAACAGGATGATTTGGTCTAGCCTTCTTTATTTTGATTGGGGTTTTCATGATCATGCAATAAGAGGAAAAGTGCCAATTTTTCTATTCTTGAGGGTAATAAGGTTTTCTCTCCATATACCATTTCATAGGGAGTCCTTCCTATGTTTATTTTGACAGACAACCTATCAGCCCAAAGAGCAAATTTTAGTTCATTGTCCCATCCCCTTTTGTTCTTACCCAATGATATTTTTATTCTAGCTTTTACATTTTTATTTGATGACTCAACAAGACCATTCCCTTGGGGGTAATAATTAGTATAATGTGAGAGTTCAATTCTATAGTTAGCACAGATTCTACCATTCCATATGAAACAAAATACTACCCATTATCTGGTACCAATTTTTGAGGAACTTAAAACCTGGTTAAAATATTTTCTTCCAAGAATTTGATAATGGTGGCAGTTGTGAAGCTTATTAGAGGAGAAACCTCTACCCACTTGGTGAAGTAGTCCATAGAAGTTATAATCCACTTGTGCTGGCCGGATGAATTAGGCTTGATCTCTCCAATTAAGTCAATGCCCCATTGGATGAATGATGCTTCAATGATTATTGGTTTGAGGGGTATGGCTGCTAGTTATTTTTTTTTTGCAAAACCTGGTAGTTATGACAGTTCCTAACATATTTATGTACATATTTAAAAATGAAAGGCCAATAATATCCTGCTCCCATTATTTTATTTTATTTGGATTTTGGAGCAAAATGTCCTCCACAAAAACCATCATGAAATTCATTAATTATTTTTGGGACTTCATTTTCATATAAACAGACTAATAACACTCCATCAGGGTGCTTCCAATAAAGCACACCATCTTGCATATAATATTTATGAGCTTGAAGCTTTACTGACCTCATTCTATTTGTTGATATATCTCTAGGAAAAGACAAAGTTTGTAAATATGCCAAAATTTCATCATACCATTTACATTCTCCATTATTGATTCTTTTGTTATCCTGCATTTCATCTATTGTGATAACATTATTAGAGTCCTCTCCTCTATATGCTAGATATTTAGCTAAGCCCTGTCCTTTTATAGTTTTGACAATTTTGAATTCAAAATCATATTGCAAAAGTTTCACCATCCATCTTGCTGGCCTTCCTAATGGCTCAAATTGGGTAAAAATATCTTTTATTGTTATAAAATGAATGCAAAAATAAACTTTGTTTGAACTGAATATACCTTTGAAATGTTCTAGAGATTGAACAACTGCATAAGCATGATTTTCCAGTAAAGTATATTTAAGATGTGCTACTTTCAGACCTAAACTCATGAAGGCTATTGGCCTTTTATTATTTTCATCATATTTTTGTGAAAGAACTGTAGCAATTGAATGTTCAGATGCATATGAGTAGATATTAAAATCTTTAGAATAATCAGGGTAACTTAGGCCTAGAGTAATAGAAATGACTTATTTTGTTCTATTGAATGCTTCCATATTTTCTGCTGTCCATTTTATTTCTCCAGTTTTCTTAACCATGTCATTTATGGGTTTGGTCATCTCTACAAAATTTGGGACAAATCTTCTAACAAAATTTATTTTGCCAAAGAATGACCTAACTCCTTTTAATTTCTTGGGAGGAGGAATTTTAGAAATAGTTTATGTTCTTTCTGGGTCAATGCTTATTCCTTTTTCTGAAACTATATGACCTAACAATTTTCCTATTTTACCAGCCAAGTATTTATGGGTGCCAATTTGAAAACTTGTTCGATATGTCTAGTCGTTATGCTGAACACCATCCTATCTTTGTTATCTCGGAATGCCCTGGTTTTCTCATCATATGTCGTAGCTAACTAGGCCAACAATTTGAGGGAGTGGTATACTTTTGGACATATCAACTTTCCTAGATTACTGGTCCACCTAGTACTCCTTGGAAAGCCCTTATGTTGCATTCTTCTTACTTTGTGGAATAGATCTGCTAGCAACCAAGGGGCTCTATCATCATTTTCCATTGTATGAGAAAAACTTCAGATACAAGTATTTTCCATCTCATATTGCTGTGTGGGAGTGAGCTTTTTACAAGACCCACTTTTTTGGGCTAAATCATACATCGTATTCCTGGGCACAACTAGTCTAGGGAGCTTAACATATGGTAGCTAGTCTGTGATGAACTTTACTACCTCCACTGTGTCTTCAAGCATGAAATCAGTTCCCTAAGCCTCCATATTATTTTTGGTTACTGCTCTATCTTATTGAAATGAGACTCTTGAGTTTCTACTCACTTTCAACTTTTTTGAACCAGTGCTTTGCTCAAAGATCGCTAGGTTGATAAGGTTTTTTGATATGATGATCTTAAAAACTTTATGGTGAAGTGGGCTTACTGTCCTCGCATACCTTGTCATTAATATTGTGTCATCCACTACCTTTTAAAATTTACCAATGGAGATTTGTCAAAGTCTCTTTTTATAATGTCGAACGTTTATGGTAGGTGACCTTCCTCATTTTGCACATTCATGGGGGCTTTGATCTGTGTACTTGTAATCATTCATAGTTTCTCTATTGGTCATCAAACTGATCATCTTTCTAATATGGAAATACAAATGTGGAGATGGTGGCTTTTCATGAGAAAATGTTCTATCCTACTAGTTTTGAAAGAAATTTAGCTTCGAAAATAGTTACATCGTTAACAAGGTGGTGATCATTTTGGGGATCTGTCATTGGATTTGGTTATTGAAATGTGTGCTCATTGGATCCATCAACTGATGATGACCATTGGATGGGATTTGCATTGTGCACCTGAGTTTGATACCTCTTGAGTTGTAATAATGTTAGCTCTATAATATGGGAGATATATATCAATGGTTGTTAAGCATTTTATAGAGGATATTCTAACCTTTAATTGGTCAGATAATTAATGCTCTAGTAATAATCATTGAATTAGGGTTTCACCCTTCGTTTAATACTTATCTAAAAAGTAATAGAAGAATTACTGACCTTTTGTTAATACATGACCTTTAATAACTAGAATATCTTGCTAATGATTTACCGTTCGATTAACCATGCAGTCCTCCACGTTCATCCGATTATCTAGATATGTGCTAGGGTTTATCAAGAATGGGGGATCATTATCAATGTGATCAAACCCTTTTTAAACCTTAATTAATTTTCCTTTAATGAAATAAACCATGTCTCTTAACCTCCAGGTAAATTGGTCATGTGCAACTGTCGAATCCAATCGGGCTTCACCGCTGTCATTGGATCTGGTAGACCTATGCTCTTGTTGTTGGACCTCATTTCCTTAGATAGTCTTGATTAAGCATTGTCATTGGATTTAAGTCAATTATAGGCACAACCATCCGATCTTGGTATAGTATCACTTAGTCAATCAACCATTAGGACATTGTTCATATTATTTAATCCAATCATCACTATTGGATCTGATGGGTAATGGCACAATCGTTCGATTAAGATATAATCATACTCTTATTAAAGGGTGATGGTTCTAACAAAACACTACCATAAAATCTTACTTTGAATAAGTGCGGTTGTCAGATTGATCCATAATGTGTGTTATTATCTTTTATGAAGCCTTTATTGGATTGTGGTCGTTAGATCTTGGTGGGTCGAACGCTATCGTCAGATTGGGGCGTAGTCATACTCTTTTTAATGGGTGATTATTCTAATAAAATACTACCATCTGATCTTTCCTAATTGCACACGACCGTTGGATTATATTTTTTCCTTATTTGAATCATCAAACTTTAATGGCTTCATGAAAATGCAACCATTGGATCTGGATGGGATCAAGCACATCCATTGATTTTATTATCTTTGATTCATATTTTGAATGAAGTGCCACTATTGGATCTTTCTAGGTTGCATGCGACCGCTGATCCTCATCGATTATTTCTCTAATGAGCCCTCTTCTAATATTTGAGCAACTATTTTGGAGCGCGAACGTTAGATCAACCAAGCTCAAGTGCAACCATCAAATCTGCTTGGATACATGGGTATTTGACTTTGACTTGGATGGGACGCTTTTATCGGTTTATTGCTTGGTGTTCTACCATTGGATTTACCCCTGGTGAGGGTGCATCCATTGATATTCGTCAAACCTACACATGCTTTAATCATGAGTGCGGTTAATGATTTCAAACTAACCTTGGCAATTTGTGGCAAAGCATATTCATCAGATTGTCTCTCAATCAAGCACAAATTTGGATCTTTCATGACCATTGTAACTAGGCTTTTGAACTTTAGACCATGGTGTTTTATTAGGTTGAGTGCATCCGTCTGATTTCTCCTCGATGAAGCACTGCCTTTAGATCTCCTATAATCTACAAGCTTGATAACCGAAAGGGGTGCATCACTTTATTTTGATAATCCTTGATTAAAGCTGAAAGGGGGTAATTAGTAATGTATTAAAGCCTTTGCTAATGCATGATTAATTCTAGGTTTACCTTCGTGTTACCCGATACTCTTACCATTCTATTATTGAGCGCACCGGTTAGATCTTGATCAGGGTTGGTGCAACCATTGATTTCTTACAACCTACAGGGTTAGTTACCAAGGGGCACTTGTTTTTAATCTTTGATTTACCAAGAAGGGGGTAATTAGCTAATGCATTAGACCCTCACTAATATTATTAATAGTTTTAATTAATATTTCAGCCTTTAGCCCTTTTAATGAACCTTTTATGAGAGCGCGGTCATTCGATTAGATCGTAATCAAGCGCTACCATCAAATTTATCCGATTAGCTCAATGTTTAATTTTAGGGGGTGCATACCCTCAAGGTTTTAATTAATTTTTCATTCAAAACCTTAGGTTTTATTTCCTTTGACCATAGTATTTTAAAAATTTGACTTATCAAAGCGAGCGCATCCATTGGATTTTACTTTGATGAAGCGTTGCCCTTAGATTTGCTTAAGGTGCTCGATACTTAATTCAAGGGGATGCATACCCTCAAGGCTTTAATTATGATCTTCATTCAAACCTTAGATTTTTGGACTTTTAAACCATGGTGATCTCTCATTAGGCCTCGAATTATCTCCTTTTAATACTTTAGGACTTAGGGGTTTATTCATTAGGCTTAGGTTCGATTATTATGATTAATGTATTTGAAAAGAAGATTTCACATTAAATTCATGGGTCATGACCCTTTCTTTAAAGTCGGGTATTTTTATGATTTTACCATGGTATTGGATGCTTATATAATTTGACCTTTATGGATTTTCAAATGATAAAACAACGGTCATAAGATCAATCCAAAACAAAATGGCTAAGGTTAATTTCAAAATTTCAAACATATGGAAGTCAACTTCTCAGATGGAAATACGACATAGGCTAGCAAATTTTGTTAATTTATTGAAACAAAAAATTTAAAATTGGGGGTTTCAGATGGTGAGTCAATTTTGGCTCCAACATAGGCTCTGACTGGGAAAATGTGCTGAAATTATGAGGCACTTGAGAAGTACAGAATCTCCCAGTTTTATTGCAATCTTAGACAAAAAATTCAAAAAGACTGATAAGTAAAACTTAAAAAATAAAACATAACAACTTTTTAAATTGATGATTTCACTCTTAAATATTTTCACCATTTTGTAGGGCTCCACTACTAGTCAAGCGTCTATAGCCTCGGTGGAGTTGCTTCTAATCCCATCCTATTTTACTCTACTGCTAGTCAAGTGTCTATAGCCCCGATATAAGTTTTCCAAGATATCTCAGACAGGGACTCAATTTACTCTGGTTTGATTTTCTTTTTCATTTGAGAAGTATTTTGATATAAGTAAATTATGCAAAGAGTATGCTTGAGTTAAGGATTAGTTCCTAGCTAAAAAGGATGAGTGTAATGATTTTTAACTCAATCACCCTCTCAAAGATAACTCTATTCCTTGGACCTTGAAGTCACCTTAAGTGTCATTTGTAATGTGAGGCTTTGACCTCGTGTTTCAATTAGCTTTGATTTCATTCTGTTTTATCTCATATCAAATAACCATTGCATAAACACTCATATTTGAAAAATTGTAAACCTCATTAAATTCTAAAATAAATTTCCTTTCTTCTTATTGTTTTTGGAGGAATCAAAAATAATGTATATTCATCAAACTAAGAATATCATGTATAACAACAAACTCAGAAGTACACCAACAAGAAAATAAAAGCTTAAAAATACATCACTCTATTTTTGGGGTTTTTGTTTTTCCATTTTTTTTATATATTTTTTATTTTTTTATATTCACTTTCAATAGGGATTGTATATTTTGAGATGTTGGCCATTAATAGGGATAGCCATTAGTTCTCCCTGCAAAGTCTATAACTTGTAAGTATTCTAATCTATAACATAGGCAATATGTTATGGACCAATCCATTTAGGTTCGAGTTTACCCTTTTCACCATGCTTATAAGTTTTAGGGTCCCAATAGATAACTATATCTCCTTGAGAGAAAGTAGTACCCTTGGCTTTTTTATTAAACAATTTCATAGTTTTATGGGTTTTTTCCATCATTCTATTAAGGGTTTCTCTTCTTTGTTCTTCTAATAGGATGATTTGGTCTAGCCTTCTTTATTTTGATTGGGGTTTTCATGATCATGCAACAAGAGGAAAAGTGCCAATTTTTCTATTCTTGAGGGTAATAAGGTTTTCTCTCCATATACCATTTCATAGGGAGTCCTTCCTATGTTTATTTTGACAGACAACCTATCAGCCCAAAGAGCAAATTTTAGTTCATTGTCCCATCCCCTTTTGTTCTTACCCAATGATATTTTTATTCTAGTTATTACATTTTTATTTGATGACTCAACAAGACCATTCCCTTGGGGGTAATAATTAGTATAATGTGAGAGTTCAATTCTATAGTTAGCACAGATTCTACCATTCCATATGAAACAAAATACTACCCATTATCTGGTACCAATTTTTGAGGAACTTAAAACCTGGTTAAAATATTTTCTTCCAAGAATTTGATAATGGTGGCAGTTGTGAAGCTTCTTAGAGGAGAAACCTCTACCCACTTGGTGAAGTAGTCCATAGCAGTTATGATCCACTTGTGCTGGCCGGATGAATTAGGCTTGATCTCTCCAATTAAGTCAATGCCCCATTGGATGAATGATGCTTCAATGATTATTGGTTTGAGGGGTATGGCTACTAGTTATTTTTTTTTTGCAAAACCTGGTAGTTATGACAGTTCCTAACATATTTATGTACATATTTAAAAATGAAAGGCCAATAATATCCTGCTCTCATTATTTTATTTTTTGTGGATTTTGGAGCAAAATGTCCTCCACAAAAACCATCTTGAAATTCATTAATTATTTTTGGGACTTCATTTTCATATAAACAGACTAATAACACTCCATTAGGGTGCTTCCAATAAAGCACACCATCTTGCATATAATATTTATGAGCTTGAAGCTTTACTAAACTCATTCTATTTGTTGATATATCTCTAGGAAAAGACAAAGTTTGTAAATATGCCAGAATTTCATCATACCATTTACATTCTCCATTATTTATTCTTTTGTTATCCTGTATTTCATCTATTGTGATAACATTATTAGAGTCCTCTCCTCTATATGCTAGATATTTAGCTAAGCCCTGTCCTTTTATAGTTTTGACTATTTTGAATTCAACATCATATTGCAAAAGTTTCACCATCCATCTTGTTGGCCTTCCTAATGGCTCGGATTGGGTAAAAATATCTTTTATTGTTATAAAATGAATGCAACAATAAACTTTGTTTGAACTGAATATACCTTTGAAATGTTCTAGAGATTGAACAACTACATAAGCATGATTTTCCAGTAAAGTATATTTAAGATGTGCTACTTTCAGACCTAAACTCATGAAGGCTATTGGCCTTTCATTATTTTCATCATATTTTTGTGAAAGAACTGTAGCAATTGAATGTTCAGATGCATATGAGTAGATATTAAAATCTTTAGAATAATCAGGGCAACTTAGGCCTAGAGTAATAGAAATGACTTATTTTATTCTATTGAATGCTTCCATATTTTTTGCTGTCCATTTTATTTCTCTATTTTTCTTAACCATGTCATTTATGGGTTTGGTCATCTCTACAAAATTTGGGACAAATCTTCTAACAAAATTTATTTTGCCAAAGAATGACCTAACTCCTTTTAAGTTCTTGGGAGGAGGAATTTTAGAAATAGCTTCTATTCTTTCTGGGTCAATGCTTATTCCTTTTTCTGAAACTATATGACCTAACAATTTTCCTTGTGTATCTCGAATATGCACTTCTTAGGATTTAGAGAAATTTCAAATTATTTACATTGAGAAAAAATTGTAGCTAAGTGTTCTAAGTGATCTTCTGGATTCTTAGAAAATACTATGATATCATCCAAGTATACAACTACTATTTTGAACATTATTCATTTGAAGGTAAATTCCATTGCTCTCTAAAAAGTAGCACCTACATTCATTAGTCCAAAAGGTATTCTTAAATATTCAAATGTGCCCCAAGATGTAGTGAATGTTGTCTTATGTCTATCTTTTGTATTTATTTGGATCTGGTTATATCCAAAAAATCCATACAACAAGGATAATATGGATGAACCAACTGCTACTTGCAATAGTTGTTCCATATTGGGCAATGGGTAATTGTATTTTAATGAACTCTTATTTAAATTTCTTAAATATACACAAAGTCTAATATCGCCGTTCTTTTTTCTGACTAGTAGTAAATTGGATATCCAAGAAGAAAATCTTACCTTTCTGATTATTTTGGAATCTAGTAATTTTTGTACCTCTTTTTGCATTATTGGGTGTAGAGTTGGGTTGTACTTCCTCTATTTCTGTCTAAATGGCTTGGAATCTTCTTTCAAGGGTATTATGTGTCATTACATATATTTTTTTGGTTTTAAGGTCTTCATAATTCCAAGTAAAATGTTCCTTATTCTTCTTTAAAAAATTGATGTATCCAACCTTTTATTTTGCAAGTAAGGCCATATTTACCTTCACTATTTTGTGTTCTTTTATTGTACCAATGTTAAGATATTACTTCTCTATGTAAAGGCTTGCAAGCTTTGTCAAAATCATCAAATAGACTCTCTAGAGAAACCAATCCTTTGGCTATCCTATTTGTTTTCAATTGGATTACTTCTACTGACTCTCCTATTTGGCCTTTTAGCTTGTCTTCACCCTTTTCATCGCATATTATATCTGCATATTGATTTTGTAGAGTCATGAAATCCTTAATATCTACATCATCTTGAAAGACTTGTAGGTAAACTATATTATCTGGCATAGAGGGTTTATAGATTGAAATAGTTGGAAATATGTCCATATATTATGTAGTTATCTTTGAATGATCTAGGCCTGAGGGATTCATAGCTAAAAGATCTGCAACATGATTTTGTTCTCTTGGAATAAATGAGATATTGAAAGCTACGAATTTTTTTATTTCTTTCAATACTGTATTTTTATATTGTTTAAGCCTAGGATGCTTGGTTTTATATTTACCTTTAATTTGTAGTATAATAAGCTCTGCATCCCCTGGTACAGTCAAGTAGTTAATGCTTAATTCTTTTGCTTTTCTTAACACTAGCAGTAAGGCTTCATATTCAGCTACAATGTTTGTGTAGGGGAATTCTAGTCTGTAAGGAATACCAAGGTAATTTCCTTTTATATCAGTCAAATTAACACCTGCACCTACTCCAGATTAGGATTTAGCTCCATAAAAAGACATGGTCCACATTTCTTGGGTTAATACTCTATCTAATTCAGCATCTACCATTTTCATAACTTCTAGATCCATATTCTTTGCCTCTGATACTTCCACCAAGAATGGGTTGTGCCATATGGAGTAAATTCACATCCCTTTTTCTTCCACAGAGTTTACTAAGTTTATCATGGTTTCATCTATTTGAATTAACTCTATAGAGTGTTTGTTAAATGGTTCTCTTCGGGACCCAGGTGTTGTAGGTGAGTTGGAGAGGAGAGGGCAATCCTCCAAGGGAGGTCCTAGGTTTGAATCTCCACCCTACCAAAAAGCTGAATTTTGTACCCAAAATCCAATTGATAATGTTGGTACAGGCAGGTCGGGTGCAACCCCCGGGTGACTTTGATGGTGTAGAACCCCCTTTTCGTGGTCTCTTAGACCAAGGTGGCCCCGCAAGAGGTTTTTCACTTTAAAAAAAAAAGGTTCCCTTCGTAAGAATATGTTTTCCTTATTTGTTATTGGAATTGTAGCATAGGACCAATCCAATTGGATTGAACCTCACAGTTATTCTGCCCAATGTCTACTAAGTAATAGTGAGAATAATGGGTCAACATCAACTACTACAATGTCCATGACTATGCTAGGGTGTTGGTCTAGGAAAACTAGAAATCTAGTTATCACCCCTACATAAGGAATTTGTCTACTATCCATTACAAAAATAAGGGTAGAATCTCTTATACAGATTAATCTCATTTGATTAACTATTAATTTGGGTATGATATTATGTGAGGCTCCACTGTCTAGCATGCAGTTATGAATCACATACCTTTCTCCTTCATCTGAATTATACCTTAATGATACATAGAAAGGTATGATAGAGGATGGTGATCTTGTATCATGTTGATTTTGTCTAGCAGCATGGCAAGTTGGATCTTCTTTTTGTTCCACTATTCCAAATGCTCTATAGACTTGTTCTTTGTATAGTTGAACTTTCATAAGTTCTTCAAATGTGATGTTAAATTTTTGCTTACTGAGTTTTGACCTAGCATCAAATTCTATCTTCTTTATATCCAGTGGTTTGTTACTTTCTTCTTTGGGAATCTCCTCTTCTAATTCTATTACTTTAGGAGTAATCTTTTTAAGGGTTTTGTTAGTTTTCTCTTTACTGATATTCTTATTTATAAAGGTTTGTTTTCTTGTTTCGCTTGTAGAAGCTTTCTCTGTCCGGTCTAGGACAATCCTGTTTCTTAAATTCAGAGTATTGGTAACCTCTAATTCTTCAACTTCCTGAGCAGTGGGAATTAATTTACCTTGCTTCATTTTATCATATCTTGACTCATGTGATTTTTGCAGAATTTTAGTTCCTTCAGCTACAAAAATTTGAGGATGATGATTTGAAGAATACTTGTCCACATTTTCTTTAAGCAACCTTTCTCTGGACTCATCTTCTAGAGAGTAGCAGGTATTAATTCTTATATCCTCCTCTGAATCATCATGTAAATCTACATTGCGTTGATTGCTTAGGTGAATTCCACATGCATCAGGGTTATGTGGTGCATCACAAGTAGAGAAAAAATAAGGAAAGCCTTCTGCTACATTGGCAGATGGTATCGGGTTAGGAACACTATTTTGATCTCTATCAGATTCTCTATTTTTCCAGTTATTGTTTTCCTTATTCCTACCCCTATTTCCTTCTTCAAAGCCATTATTGTTTTCCCAATTCCTATTAATTTTTTTCTGAAAGGAAGGATGATTATCAACATGTGGACACTCTATTTGTGATGATTCACCATTATTACCATTATTTATTTTAATTTTTTCTAACCTGTTGTTCATGGTATTGAACATCTCAGTCATTTGACTAGTCAATTTCTCCATTGGATCTATTTTAGTTCTTCTTTATATATCAAATGCTACTCTTTTAGGTTTTCTCTTAGGTAGGTTAACTTCCAGAGAATAAGGCTTCATTTTTCCACTATCAAGCATGTTTCTTTCTATGTCCATTGCTTTCTCCATACAACTATCAATGGTAGTGGCTTGTTCCTGCCTCAGCTCATAGTTAAAATCCCCTTAAAAACTATTCTTATAGAAACAAATAGACTGAATATCACTAGGCCTAAGGTTGGCAGGGATTTTGTTTTTGTTTTTTGAGAATCTTCTATTAAAGTCACTTATAGCCTCATTTTCGATTTTCTTCATAGTGACTAATTTAGTTAACAGAGATTGTTCATTTTTCTTTCACCATATTTCTTTAGAAAAATAACTTCCATTTTAGTGAAATTTAGGATATCATTATTAGGAAGAGAATTGAACCATTCTCTAGCATATTTTTCTAAAGTTTGTAAAAATAATCTTAGAACTACATCTCATGTTCTACCTCTAGGCTATCCATTGCATACAGGAAACTTTTGATGTGATCTTCTCCAATTACTACATTATTTCCTAGGAATTTTGAAAGGTATTTGTGAGCTTTACTGGGTAAGGCATTTAAATTTACAGGTAACATAAAAGGCCTATATCTATTGGTTCTCCACAAATGAACATTAGCCTGATTTTGGAAGTTTTCCCTTTTAACTCTCGGTCTCATAGGGGATAGCTCTTTAAATAAAATTCAAGAAATCCAAGAAACGTAGAAACACTCCAAAATTCAATTGAAAACTATAGGTAAAATAAAATAAAGAACATAAGAAATTATAAAAACCAAGATGCAGGTTATTTATTCTAATTTGGTCGCTCGTTGATTAATAAATTTCATGAAATCCAGGCTTAGAATTAAAAAATTCTCCTCGACAACGATGCCAAAAAAATTGTTGGCATTATTTTGATGGGTTAAAGCACAAAAAATATTATAAAATCTAGGTCTAAACTTGTGAATATTCTATCCCCAACAACAGTACCAAAAACTTGTTGGAACCATTTCTTGCATCCATAGGATTCGATTGTCACACTACAAGAAATCATTTGAAACCAACGAGCTATTATAGGCTCTAGTCAACCTGTCTCTTTATTCTAATTAAAATATATATTGCTAAAGAAAAACTATAGAATGGGTAAGGAAACCCTAGCGGTAATTTATGATAATACATGGATTACATGCTCCAGATTAGAATTACACTAGATGTATTAAAATGACCAAGCAATGAAAATAACCATTATTATGCCTTATGTAGACCGGTGCCTATCCAATTGGGTTGTTATAGCAATTTAACAACGTAATTATCATGAACAGAAAGAAAGGGGAAGAGGGAAATTGGTGCTATTAGACTTATTCAAATATCGCAATAAACCTAAAAGTTAACCAATGAAATAAATGCTCACAACACATTCAAATAATGTAATCTGTTGTAAGGTAACACATAGAGCTGAAGATAAAATTAACAGAACAACACCCCATAATTGTATTAATATTTCAAATATCATTACATTCAGAGTTGGAAAAGTGCCATTGAACTATATTACAGTCTAATACAATGAGAAGTAACAAGATTCCTTCAACTCATCTCGTTCCAATATGGCAACAGGAAAAATCTCTGAGTTTTTGGCTCAGAAAAACTAGAAATATTCTCAGCTTCCTAAGCATAATTCTATCAAAACTTGCACAATAAAAGGGAAGAATGAGGGATGACAGGGAGAAAAGACACAAAGGAAATACAACAACACAACTAGTAGGGTACTCAAGTATACCTCTTAGCAAAAATACTATCTCTAAATGCTTGATGCAAATTCTAGCCCTGGATGCTTCCTTTTATAGCCTCTAGTTCTTGAATCTATTATTCTTGGTCTGATCTTGGTCCCACACTTGTCATCACCTGATTTGTCTTCCAAAATTGGTACAGTTGGCTTCCATCATTTTTCTTTATTCATACTATACACCTTTATTTAGCCTCTTTTTATTCTAATTAGTTCAACCGGTGATACTAGTACGCTAGGGACTTCCCTCATTTGTCTTTTTATCTTTGGTTTCTTCTTTTTTTGTTTCTTGCTAAATGTTTTATTGACATATTTTGGAAGTTTTCCCTTTTTGTTCAATATGTTCTTCATCTCTAGGTGGGGAACTCATTTCCAGTTGCATACTGCAAATTTTAATCTTTTTTCCTTTTTTGCCCTGTTGCAACCATTTGATCTTTTTTCCAATCATCTTCCAAGCATCCATATCAAAATACACAACAAACCTTAACATGTTCATCTCTTGCAGAATCTTGTTTTTCTATATACTAACATAATTTTTGCTTTTCATAGAGGGTTATCAGTATCTCCATAGTGTTTACCAAGAAAGTAGTTTGTCTGGTCATCTCCAATCATCATCGGGCTCATAATCAAACTCTTCTATATTATTTCTAAGGATATCTTCTATACTGGTAATTTTTAGAAATTATTCCTCTGTTATGTCATTTAACAGACTAAAAATTTTTGTAACATTGTTGTACCACCTTCCCATGTTGGATACAAACATAGCTGCCTTCATGAACTTGATTTTGCACTTAACCTTACTCCCATCATTCAATAGTATTTCTTGATTCTACATCTCTTTGAAATACTATGACATTAAATCAAGAGTAGGGTGGATGATCTCAAGGTCTTCTTCCTTTTAGCTGATTAAACTTTCCATCTCTTGAGTAGTAACTCGAATCACCTTAATCTGCTTGAACATTTTAGTGATCTCCTTGATTCAGTCTCGAATATTTTTTGACATCTCTCTTTTTGTTGCATTCAAATAGTATGTGTGGATGCAAAGACACGACACTTGAAAATAAAATGGTAGAATCAAATAAAGCAATGAGACAAAACAGATTGCACAAAAGAAATATGTATTCAATGGGGGGGCCAATAGACTCCTTTGTTACAATCAGTATCCAATGCGGATATTTGATACAATAATTTACAGTGGAACTAGGGTTCTCCGAAACCCTAGTTAGATATAACAGAAGTGTCTTCAGATCTGAGTGTGTCCTTGATCCCAACAGGTTGAGTGGGCTTTGAATATCCAATGTGGGGCCACTCCAGCTTCAACAACCATCAAAGAATATGTTGAATTCGTAGATCTGCATGCAAAACAAAACACAAGAGCATCAGTAATACCTATGAGGGCTCCACAGTGTGAGACCCTCAGACATTAACAAAACCCTAGCTTAAGAATCAATTTAAAATGCATGCCAAACCAACGAATAAATGAAATAAAACAATACTAAATATACCTTGCTTCGTTGTTGCAGATTTTGTGGTGTAGCAGATTCAGATCTTCGTTTCAGTGTCACAACAAGCTCTGACGCGAGCTTCGCAAGCTCTGGTTCACACCTGGGACTATCGCAGGCTCTGGAAGGCGCTAGGCAGGCTCTGTAGTGAGCTTGGCAAGCTCTGGTGTGCACTTGCAGATAGGGCAAGCTCTGGTGGGTGCTTGGCAAGCTCTGTAGTGAGCTTCACAAGCTCGGCATAACGCTCGTAGGGTAGGGTAGATCTACAAAAATAGATCAGGAAGGATGGCGATGGAGGCGGTGGATGGAATACGGCTATGGCGGTGAGCGAGGATGGATGGACGATGGCTGGAATGGTAGAAGTATTGTTGGCTTAGCTAGGGCATCAGATCTTCAATTCTCTCTATCTCCGCTTCACTAGGGCATCAACAAATGCTTCTCCAAGTATATCTCTTAATCTCCAGGTTCTCAGGTTTGGGCATTTGCAAAATACCCTATTTATAATCCAACCTAGGGTTTTCTTAGGGTTTTAGCCTTGCACTTTTGATCGTGTGGCTAAGATTAAGTCATATCCTAGGGTTGAGATTACTTTTTGAATGTGACATGGATTAATGAAAATGGATGGTGGAGATTAAATGAAATCGGATGGCTAAGGTTAATTGAGTTTATTTATATATATTTTATAATAAATATATTAAAATATAATAAAATATTATATAAAATATAAAATATTATAAAATAATATTAAAATAACCCCAATTAGGCTAGGAAATGGTGGGAAGGTGGAATGGAAGACAAGTGGGTGGTGGGATGGTTAGGATGGAGGTTTAGTGGCTACGATTTGGTGTCTACAGATGCCCCTTTTTGTACCATGTTGTGTGAAACACAATGTGGTGCAAAAATATGAGACACCTGCTTGGGCTATGGGCATAGAAGCAACTTCTCTCTGTTGTTGGATTTGCACACTGATGTTGAAGACAAAAGAATAAAGAATTTTTTTGAAGTTTTTGTAGCTTACCCCCTCAATTGGCGAATGAGTTACGAATGTATCTCACAAGCCAATTGAAAATGAATGATGTAGTGAATTTGTGCAATTGATGAATGAATGATGTGAAATGCAAATGATTGTGGATGATATGAATGATGTAAAATGTGATACCATTTTTGCCCCAACGGTGGGAAGGGGGTTGGTGTATGATACCATGTGAATGTAGACGATATGAATGATGTAAAATGTGATACCATTTTTGCCCCAACGGTTGAGAGGGGTATTTGTCTAGTGTAGATGTTATGATCACGTGAGATGTATCCCGTCATGGGAAAATCATAATGTAACGTGGTTGCCCCAAATTTTGGGATGATTCGATGCTTGTTGAATAAGCTGCCACAATGGCATCATTGAGTATGCAATGTATGAAAGATGCATGATGACTAAGTCAATCGTAGGGGTGGGGTAGTGACTGTAGAAATTTCTTCATCAATTCCATCATGGAACCAATCAACCTACCGACATGTCCTATACTTTGACTATTGTCGAATGAATGAGTGTTTGAGATTTTGATTTATTTGTGTTTTCTTGCCCCACAGACAAGGACATCAATGATTGATTGTGAGCAAATTGTTCTTGGCAAGGTTGCATTCAAAATGTGAGGTGCCAAATGTGATTGTGATTTTTGATGACGAGATAATTGATTATGATCATGAGCAAGTGTCCTTATTGTACATTATTCATCTTATCGAATTGCATGGATTATCATCGCTGCAATCGCCAAGTTTATAGAATAACATACTAGATACGAGGTTCGCTTGGATGGCCTGGACAAAATAAAAATGATGAATGATATATGCATAATGATGATGGAAGAATGTGATGACGTAGATGATGAAGAATTGTGGGATGTTGATTTTGCAAAAATGTGACCTTGGTTGGCATGTTTCTGCAATGCAATATGTATTTGTGAAGAATTTTGCTTTTTCTCAAAAAATATGCATGCAAAACTATTTGTAATTTCACAAAATCAACTTTTATGATGTACATGATGTATGGATGAATTTTGGTTCAGATTTGATGATGGGAGCTACCATTTTAGGAGTTTTTGTCCTCATTCTCTTTTGCTGCCAGGCACGCGCCTATGCCTGGCATGTTCTGTAGGCACCCGCATGCGCCTGCATGCACCCACAATGTTCAGGCATAGCTCTGCACCTGAATGCGCTAGTTAAAGCTATAAAAAGCTTTTTGAGGAATTTTTAGGCTCATTTGTGCACTGTAAACTTTGAGAAGCTGCGTCTGACGAGGGAAGTGACTTAGTGAGCTAAGTGAGGCTTGCGAGTGTGCGGAGGCGATGGCGATGGAGGGCCTTGGTGCTGCTGGTGGAGCGGAGGCGACATTTGTCCCGGTAATACCCTTTGTTTCCTTTGTGCAAAAATTTGTTTTTAGTTTGTTTTTGAATTTTTTTTTTTGAATTTTTAAAACTAACAAAGTGTTTTTGTTTGTTGCAGCTGAGGGATATTGAGCCTCGACATCACTTCTCTCCTCTCATTTTGGGGATGAGGAAGAAGCTTTCAGAGGAGGATTGGGGGCTGCTGAGTAGGGTAGGCCTAGATGGTGTGGCCCGATTGGATGTGGTGAGGGCTAATGAGGGCTACCTCTCGGCTTTGATCGAGAGGTGGGACCCGGATAGAGGGACTTTCCAGCTGTCGATTGGAGAGGTTACTGTCACTCTTGAGGATGTTTATCACATTCTCAAGGTGCCAGTAGAGGGAGAGAAGGTGATGGTGGGGAGGGATAAGAAGGTGAATATGGAGAAGATGCTTGGGGATCAGTGGTGGGAGGCCCGGATAGGGGATGGAGGGATATTGTACCTAAGCATGTACAAGGTGAAGGAGTTAGATGCACTCCCCACCTTGATCATGTTCATGCTAGCCAACATAGTGCTACCTAATAGCACTGGGTGTAGGTTCCCTTGGAACCTATTGGGCTTAGTGAGTGATCTACTGATGGATCCTCAAGAGTACGCATGGGCACCTACTTTATTGGTGTAGCTATATCGAGAGCTATATGAGGTGGCATGGAGGGGGAGAAAGGGGATTGGGTGCAACTTTCTCCTTCAGTGCTGGGCTTGGGAGCATTTTGTGGTAGCTCGGCCCGAGGGGTTGCCATGTGAGTCATGGCGGATGGATGAGTCGTATGCGAGGTGATGGGTTGTGGCTGAGGAGGTTCAGCCTAGTCGAGAGGTACACACTAGGTAGTGGTACCGAGACATGTGGTCAGGCTTGGCTCGGTGGACGTGCGATGGAGGCCATGGCGAGGAGCTAGGTGGGATGGATATGGGAGACAGTTACGGTGGGTGCGGTAGGGTCGATGGATAGTTGGGCGGAGGGATGAGGAGGTGGAGTACTTCTAGTACTCATGGGTGCTGAGGTAGTTTGGTTTACCTCAAGGAGTTCTTGATGAGCCGATGTTGTATCGATGGGTGAAGGATGAGGTGACACTACCTTGTCTCGAACCATGGTGGGTGCCATTGGAGGACGATGAGCAGCTGGAGGTGGCTGATGTGGATGATGTCGGTGTGACTCTAGAGTATGCGGAGTGGTTTGGTGCCCAGCTAGTATGGGTACCAAAGGTGGTAGGTGAGGATGCGGAATGGTGGGGTCGAGGTCGACTTCAAAGAGGATGAGGCCTCAATGGTCGATGGGATGGAGACGGTCGAGGGTAGCGGCCCAGCAGGCTTTGGAGGTGGGTTTGGTGGATAGGGGAGAGGGAGGATGATGAGGAGATGGGTGAGATATCTGAGGTGGCTAGGCTATGGGCTGAGCTTGAGTAGCTATGGGAGGAGCGAGAGACTATGCTAGAGTCTTAGAGGGAGGCTAGGGTGACTATAGCTCAAGAGCAGGAGATAGTTATGAGGCTATAGGTAGAGATTTTGGTGAAGGAGCGATGACATCAGAAGGACTTGCGGTGACTTTGAGCTAGTGAGGCATACGCACATTCCTTGGAGGATGTGTGTATGCAACATCACATCACCTTGCTAGATCCTCCTTCTTCATCTATGGTCGAGCCATCGAGGCAGATGGAGTCGAGGTAGAGTACTAGGTCGAGGGCTCCTATCGGGTCTCAGGGGTCTTCTCATGGATAGTTGATGTAGTGCTTATATGCACTCTTTTGTACATGTGAGCCTTGGTGCTCCCTTTTGTAGCCTTCTTGGCACTCTATTGTATATTGGACGCTTATATATATATACATGGCCTTTTCATATATGCATGTTGTCTTTTTGTGTGGATGTTTTTATGTGTTATGCAATGCTTTATTTAATGTTTATGATGATGTATGCAAGCTAATGACTATGATGTATATGCCTAATGTTTATTTGATTTGATGTATGCAAGCTAATGATGAGTTATTATTGTAAGTAAATGCATGACGATTGTAAACTATATGCAATCTTATGAGAATTTGATATGATTAATGCAAGTTAATGCTAAATGAATGCAGACTTACATGATAGGAATGCATGTTGTTCATATGATCTATTATAGTTCAGAAATACTATTGGCCATTTTTGTTGTCCATTGTTTGACAATCGGGAGTACCCAGTTTTGTTATGTTTTGCAACTCGACTTACCATGAAGACATGAATGTGGACATGTCAGAAAATATGGACGTTGATGTGGAAGAAAATATGGAATTTGACATGGAAGAAGATATGGATGTTGATATGGAATGAGTACGACAGAATTTTCAAAGACTCAAACATACTAGTGTTATCAACCAAACTCACTTGGGTTGTCTAACTTTCTTTAGGACCAATGTGTGTGCAAGTGAGGTTCAATTACCAAATATTTGAGTGTGACAATGACCCTATCAATCAAGAACCAGTGTGTGTGAATGTGAAGTTCATTGACCCACTATGAGTAAATTGGGCATGACCTGTTATGAAGATTACCTAAAGCTAGCTTGCCCTTATGTGCGGTCAGAGGTCTTCTTGTTTGCCAAGGAGACATGTCACCCCGCATGAGCTTACTCCACTGCCAGTCAGGCGTCTATAGCCCCGGTGAAGATTCACTCCATAGTCCAATGGGATTTGATCTTTTAGGCCTTGGGGATGACTACCCATCCTTGTCAGGGGTGTGTAGTATGAATCCTTATGACTTTAGGGATCAAGGGTATTTGGGAGTTTTATTTGTTAATTTTGTATAGAGCTTTGGGGAATCGGATTCTCAACCGAAGTGTGATGAGAATTGTGACCCTATCCTTACTACTCTATGTTTTTATGCTTATATTTGAAGAGTAATTGAGGTAATGGTGAAAACCACTATTTTTGCTTTGGACTATGTTGCATGATGGGACAAGCGAGGATTATCCCTTTTCACTTCAAGGTACTACCCAAGTATGGCACTAACCCTCCTTGACTCATAATGTTTTTAAGATGTGATGGAATGTGATTGGTTCAAGATTGCGTTTGGAATCAATTGACATCGCTCAAGACTTTCTTAGTGTGTAAATTGTGCTTTTGGTCCTAAAGAAAATTGGACATCCACTTGGAGGTTGCTTTCGACACTAGTAATGGTTGAGTGACTAAAAATTTTAGGCTTTTGTGATTTTGACATGTGATGTTGTTGGCTTATGAAAGTTGCATGATTGTTTCAAACTAGGTACCCCCAATTTCTATAACTTTGACTTTTTGTTTGTGGCCATATCATCATTACTATGCCAGATCATTGAGCATGGGATGGGATGAATGCAAATGTGTATGCCTAGTGTAATGACTGTTAATATGCAAATGGAAATTGTACAATGTAATGGAATATGTATGATTGAATGTAAATGCCTAAATGCAAATGAAATGTATGCAATGTGGAAATGCCTATGTAAGAGCATGCAATTTGTTTGTTTTGTTTTGTTTTTTTTTAGCCATGTATATATACATATAGTGTGTCACGTTTAACAATGGAATGCTTTTAAATGAAGAACATTAAGTGGTTCAGGATCCTCTTTACCCTCTAAATCGGCAAGCCTATAAGTACCATTACCCACTTTTTGAGTGATCACATATGGACCTAACCAATTTGCCACAAATTTGATCATGAAGGGGGGGTTTTTTAGTTTTAAGATGGCAATAAGTCTGGTCTGTTGAGTGAGCTCTTGAAATTGTCCATTTGCTTGTGGGTAATGATAAGGAGTTGAGAAACTATGTTGGATATTATATTTCTCGTAAAGTGTTCTAACATCCTTGTTCTTAAAAGACTTACCATTATCCAAAATTATTTTAGAGGGGATACCAAAATGACAAATGATGTGATGGAGTATGAAATCCACAATTCTAGGTCCTGTCGTACTAGTTAGAGGGATTGCCTCAACCCACTTTGTGAAGTATTCTGTGGTAGTTATGATGAAAGTATGTTGTCCTAAAGAGGAGGGTAAAATTTTTCTGATTAGATCGAGGCCCCATTGTGAAAAGGGCTAGAGACTCTGTATAGGTTGTAAAGCTTGTGATGGTACATGTGTTAAATTGGCATGTGATTGACATTGTTTGCAATTTTTGACATATGTGCAACAGTCACGTTCCATGGTGGGCCAATAATAACCCATGCATAAAAGATGCTTTGCAATGGCCATTCCACTAAAATGACCACCACAAGTACCATCATGGGCTTCCTCTATAGCCCTTTGGGCCTCTTCTGGTTCGAGGCATCGAAGCAAGATTCCATCATAACCTCGTTTATACAACACGTCACCCAAGAGAATGAAATGGGCTACCCTTTGCTTGAAGGCATGTTTGGTAGACCGAGACATGTCATATGGGAGTGTTCCAAATTTTAAAAAGGCAATTATGGGGTTTGACCAAGGCTCACATGATTTTGCATGGATAAAGCAAACATCTTTTCCATCCTGTGGGTTAGCACGCTTCACGACTGCTTTAGAGATTGTTGAGATTATTAGGGGTTGTACCTCTCCTAAGTCATTCTTTGGAATCAAGGATCCAAGAGAGGCCATTGCATCTACAAATATGTTAGTCGAATGAGGCAAGTTATTGATTTCATACCATTCGAATGTTGATAGCAATTTCATTGCTATTTCATGATAAAGCTTAATGGTAGGTTCTTTGCATTGGTATTCTCCTGTTACTTGTTTTACAACAAGTTGAGAATCTCCAAATATTTGGATACGCTTAATACCCATAGCTATAGCTGATTGAAGACCTAAGATTAAGGCTTCGTACTCTGTTGTGTTGTTTGTGCATGAGAAGTCTAACTTGAATGATAAAGGGATGGGAATCCCCTGTGGTGTGTGAAAGACAACTCCTGCACCTTGACCTTTTTTGCACTTAGATCCATCAAAGAATAATGTGATGTCGACATCCTCCTCGAGAATGATATCTTTTCCTTCTTCAGTGACTAAAAATACCGAATCATCTGGGAGCTCAATAATCAAAGGATGATCACTAGGTAGTGGAGCTTCTGCAAGGTGATCGACAATGACCTGACCTTTAATGGATTTTTGGCTAATGAATTCGAGATCAAATTCTATAAGCAACATTATCCATTTAGCGGTACGGGTATTGTTATAAGTGCGAGACATCATGTAACGTAGAGGATTTTCTCTAGCTATGACATAGGTTGTTTGGCTTAGCATATAATGTCAAAGTTTCTTAGTGGCTAAAACCATCGCTAAGCATAACTTTTCTACATAAGTGTATCTTGTTTCATAACTTACCAACGTTCGACTCATGTAATAGATTGCTTGCTCTCGATTTTGTTCATTTTTCTATGCAAGCATCATCCCTAAAGCAGCCTCTGTGGCTGAGACATATAGATGGAAAGGGACCCCCAGCTTAGGAGGAGTTAAAACTGGTGGTGAAGTTAGATAACGCTTGACATCATCAAATGCTTTTTGACATTCATCTATCCATATGAATGCTACCCCCTTTTGTAGCAGGTGGTTAAATGGCCTGCATTTATCAGAAAGTTGCGCAATGAAGCATTTGATCGATTGAATTTTACCTTGCAAGCTACGCAATTCCTTGATGTTAGTTGGGGGTGGCATTTCCATGATGGCCTTAACCTTATTTGGGTCCACTTCAATGCCTCACCTGGAGACAATGAATCCTAAAAGTTTACCAGAGGTAACACCAAAGACACACTTTTTGGGATTTAACCTCACCTTGAATTCTAACAGCCGATCAAAAATCTTGTCCAAAACATCAATATGTTCTTGTCGGGTTTTAGATTTAGCCAAGAGATCATCTACATAGTCTTCAATGATTTTATGCATGTAATCATGAAAGATGTAAGTCATGGCTCTTTGATAAGTAGCTCCTACATTTTTGAGGCCAAAGGGCATAACCCTAAAACAAAATGTTCCCCATGGTGTTGTAAATGTTGTTTTATGTTGATCATCAGGATTTATTCGAATTTGGTTGTATCCTGAGAAACCGTCCATGAAGGAAAGCATTTCATGGCCTACGTAGGTGTCGACAAGAGTATCAATGTTTGGTAGAGGGAAATCATCCTTAGGACACACTTTATTTAGGTCTCGAAAGTCATTGCAAATGTGTATCCCCCATTGGGCTTGCGAATGGGTACCATATTTGAAAGCCACTCAGGATAGTCAATAGGGACGATAAAGTGAACATCTAGCAATTTTTGTATTTCCTCTTTGACTATGAGTGCTATGGTAGGATGCATTCTTCTAAGCTTTTGTTTGACCGGCTTGGCGTCAGGTCGCAAGGTGAGATTATGGACAACAAGGTCAGGATCAAGGCCAGGCATATCCTTGTAGGACCATGCAAACACCTCTTTCTTCTTCTTGAGGAGAGCAATGAATTGCTCTTGTTCATTGGGTGTTAAAATTTTTCCAAGCTTGACAATTTGGGGATTGTCAGGATCTGAACTAAGGTTCACGTCAATGGTTTCTTCAATGGACATATGTGAACCTTCCTCAAGTTGATGTGGTGTTGGAATCAGATTGAAGTCATCTAAGATGTCATCTAGCCTCTCTTGCTTATCGTTGTCTAACTCTGCCTGGAAAACCTTGGGACTGCTAGTTGAATATGGTGAGGGTGAAGGTGGGGGTGAAGGAGGAATGTAATAGGTTGAAGCCCTTAACAATTCCTCGGATAGGATGAACTTCGAGAGGGAGGGTGGGGAGGAAATCCGGTCCAAGTCAATGAGGCTACTGTCAATTGGAATTGGCTTAGCCAAATCGTATGGATTGCGGAGCGGGGTGAATAAGTCAATAGGATTCATATTGACTTAGGGGAATGAAAGGTGGCTAGGATGGATGCACGGATGGAACAATTGAATCGAAACCGATGTCGAGGCATGGTATCCCTGTAATAGTGAACGTGAAACATCAGAGCAACATTTTTCTCTTTTTTTTTATGTTTTTGTTTTGTTTTTTTTGTATGTACATATGTTACAATTCTTGGCTTATGTGGGGCTCAAGGTGGATTTCTAGGTGGATCATCTTGCTCTTGTGGAAGAAGCAAGCGAAAAATGGGATGTTGGATGGGAAACATTCAGAGGTAAAACTCTTCTTGTTGGGTGATGGGGACAATGGGGAGTGATTCCTCTTCAGAATCATCAGAAGCATTTGACATGACTTCAAATTCTTCATAACTTTCATCATCGAAATCAAATACCGGATAGGAGAAATTGATGGGATCATCCTCGTCTACTTCATCAATGCGAAGTTCTTGAAGGGCCTGTTCAAGAGAGGATGTTGATGGCAATGGATGCATGGAGGGCTCTTCATCATTGAGGCTAAGATTTTTGAAGGCTTGCTCAAGAGAAGCGGTGGAGGACAATGGGGTATAACCTAATCTGGAATGATCATGAGCACCTCTATATGGGACATCTAGGATATCATGCATTCCTTGTTCATGGGAACCTAAACCTTGACCTTGCCAATGGAACATGTTGAAGTATCTGGCTGGAAACTCTTCCACGTGGGGTATATTGGTGCGCCTAGGCTCTTTTAGTTCTTCGGGTGGGTTTGCCCTAGTTGAGCAATCCAACCCTCCATAAACAAATTTAATGCTATTTGGAGTGGTACTCATGTCGTAGACAGAACCTATGGATAGAGAACGGTCTTTGGGACATCCAAAATCCTTGGTTGTTGGAATGGCTAAGGGGGTGATGGTGACGTCTTGGACCACATACTCACCTATACCAGGATTGGTGATGTGGACTTTGACTTGGGTTGATGAGGTGGATGGTGAAGGCTCGGATGGCTCTGGATTGGTTGTGGATGGCGAGGAATTAAATATGTCACAATCAAAAAGTTTGACTTGTGACACATCGGCTGATGGAGTTGGATTGGATGGTGGCGGGGCATGATGAGATGGTGGTGTGGAATGATGAGATGGCCTAGAAGAAGTGGTTGTAGTGGAAGAAGTTTTTGTGATGTACGATGTGCTAATGGAAGCTTGTCCGCAATTACATGTACAAGAAGAAATGGATGATTGAGAAGATGATGTGATGGGTAGCTCCTCTATGATGGGAGCCTTAGAAGAAGATGAAGGTGGATTAGAGGAAGAAGATAGATTGGAAGATGACGTTGATGGATCTGATGATGGCGCCAAGAACAAATGTGTGGAAGGTAACATGGATTCATAGGGATTTGAAATGAAGTTACAATACTTAAAGGGTTCAACATCCACGGGGATGCAATGGACTTGTCCATCATGAACATATTTTAAGCATTGATGAAGAATTGATGGGACACATTTCATTTCCCTCATCCAAGGTCTACCAAGGAGTATATTATATGCCATGGCACCTTCCAAGATGTGAAACATGGTGTGCAACATTTTGGCCCCTACTTCTATAGGTAAAATGATAGTGCCAACTGTGGTACACAAAGCATCGTTAAATGCTTTGAGGGTGAGTGATGACTTGGTAATGTGGGATGGCGGTAAGTTGAGATGGATAAGGGCAGTGGTAGTAATGATGTTGATTGATGAGCCGGTATCGATTAACACTCTTTTGAAGGGCTTTCTGTCTATTAAGGCCATTATATGCAATGGAGGGTCCACCGATTCTGAACTCATTGGTTTTATCTCAAAGTCATAAAAGGTGATTGATGGGTCCATGCATGTTCTAACACTCCCTACAAAATTGTTGAAGGCATTGGAGTCTTGGGATTCTAACTCAATTGACTTGAGTATTTCCATAAAAGCTTCTCTATGCCTAGGGGATTGTTGAATGAGCTCATAGACAGAAAGTTTGGTCGATGCCATCTTCAAACTAGTGGTTAACCGGTTGGTTAAGGTTACCGCTGGCCTAATCGGATGAAGGATAGGTGGATGGGATGGGTTGGATAGATTGATGGGAGGAGATGGATTTGGTGATGTTTGGATGGGTGGTCTGTTTGAAGGTTGTTGATCATGTTGTTGATTTTGCCTTTGCCCTCTAGTGACCACATTGACTGCTCCGACAAAGTTTTGATATTGTTGGACATGATTTACTTGATTAGGAGGTTGTTGTTGATTGTTACCTCCTTCATTGTGTTGAACCTCCCCATGGTTAGGTAGAGGTGTCCGATATATGCCCAAATTTTGATTTTGTGGAGCTAAGGGGTTATCCACGTTGATGGCCCCTAAGTCTATGAGGTCTTGCACTACGTTTTTGAACACATTACATGAATTGATATCATGCCCATTTTGTCGATGGTATGGACAAAACAAGTGCTCTCTATAAGTCCTAGGCCTTTTGGTGGGATCAAGGGGCCTAATGTCTGGCAAGGCTAATTTGTTGGTTTCATACAACCTTCTAAACAGGGATGAATATGACTCGTTTAATGGAGTGTATTGTCTTTGGGGGTGATTGAATTGGCGATGGATAGGTTGTTCCATAGTTGGCATTGTGTTTTGAACCATTGGTGCTTGGGTAACTGATGGGACCGCATGATATGAAATTTGTTGTTGCACCAGTTTTTGAGCCACTACGGGCTGGCTCATCACCACTTGATTAACTTGGTTTGTTGTGTTAGCCGTTGAGGCTTGTGTGGATTTGTTTTGGCCAGATTGGTTATTTCGGTATTGGCCCTTATTTTGCCATTCTTTCCTTTTAGGCTTAATGACACCCTCTTGGATTTTGATCTCCTCAATGACACTAGCCTATGCTAAAGCTTCTTCAAATGTTCTATAAGTGTTTAGTTGTAGCATCCAAGAGATGGGTTTTAAGCAACTCTTGGTAAAAAGCTTTATAATCTCTTCCATTGGTAGGGAGAATGGCAATTTAGTTATGACTGCCCTCCAATGGTTTCCAAAGTCATAGATAGGTTCCTCATCCCATTGTTTCAAATAATAAATATCTGATAAGGATACCTTCTTTTTAATATTTAGGGTGAAGCGCTCTAAGAATAGATCTATCAATTGATCAAAAGTGTATATACTATGTGTGGTCAATTGATTGTACCATTCTATGGCATCCCCCCTAGCGTTTGAGGAAATGTTCGGAGCATGAGAGCGTTATCATCGCTAATCCAAAAACATACATGGACAAATGAGCTCACATGCTCTTTGGGATCCTCAGTTCCCCTGAACTTGTCAAATTTTGGTATCGTAAAATCTGTCGGATATGGCGGTGATGGTACCGATGGATGAATTGGTTGATGGATCAGTTGGCTTAATGTGAGCTTTTGGCTCGTTGTTCTTGATGAATTTTGCATCAACTGATCGATTTGCTTTTGCATTGCTTGAAGTCTAAGGTCTTCTGCTGGAATGTGAGGACCCTGGATTAGGTGGTGGTTGGTTGATGGGCTTGATGATGGATGTTGGGGTGTGACCAACATGGTGTTGTGGAATGGATTGGGTTGGGTGTGTGGAGAAGATGGATGATTGAAGGATGGGGATGATTGATGAGGATGATGGAGGAAAGGATTGGATTGTTGATTGGTGGCAATGTTGATTGGTATGGTGGATGTGTGGAGTGGTGGTGGGTTAGGGATGGTCACTATGGAGGATTGAGGGACCCATGAGGAATTTTGATTGATGAGTGGAGGTTGAGTTGGAACTCCTTGAGTCATAGGGTTTGTGTTAACCGGTTGCTTTCCTTTTGTTCATTGTGAAAGCAATCTATTGATGAGCCCTAATGTATTCATGAGTTCCTGATTTGACCATGTGTCGAATGATGGGGTTGAGGTTGGATGAGATGATGGTTGGGCTGATGATGATGGAAGATTAGGCATGGTCATGTTGGCTAAGTGAGATGATGGAGGGATGGATGACATGGTCATGTTGGCTAAATGAGATGATGGAGGTGTGGATGACATGGTCATGTTGGCTAAATGTGATGATGGAGGTGTGGATGATAGATGAGAGGTCATGGGTATGGTGCAAGTTGCATTTGATGTTACAACTTGAAGGTTGGGGACTTGCGAGGTGGCATTGACATGCTCCTCATACAAGGGGTTGGTGTAGGTGGATGTGAAGTAAGTGTTTTGAACACTTGGGCTTTGTGGTGGTTGGCTTGCGGTGGAAGGCATACCATATTCATATCTTGAATTAGGATATCCTTGGGTAAGGTAGGTGGTAGCCAATTCAGGTTCTTCAAAATCATCTTGGCTAAGGGGCTCCATGACATAGTTAGAGGCCTTGTAGATGGCCTGCACTCTATCCATGTCTATGTAGGTGGTGGCGGCTTCCACATTAAGTGGATGGGACTCCTCTTGAGAGCGGGATGGATGGGCTGATCCAAACAAAGTAGTCTGAATCATAGTGGATGGGGCTACCGAAGTAGCAGGCTCATGGGAATTATTTTCCATTAAATTATTTTGGTTCATTACCTTCTTTTGTTGACGTGTTAACACCATAAAGCAATTAAACCAAAAATTCAAGATTAATCTAGATCACACAAATTAACAATTTCCTTTCTAAAGAAATAAAGCAAAGAAAACAACCAATCCTAGGTTTCACCTTGTGTGGCTTACCTCAGGTTCATTAATTATTTTCTTCCTTTAATGTGAAGTTCCTTTTAAAATTGTTGGGTTTGTGTGTTTCGGTGTAGCCTAATCTTGTTTAATGAAAAACAAAGGTAAAAACTATGGTTGGCCAAGGCAATGAGATTCTTGTTGGTAATGACCTCCAACAAGTTTGCTCGGGGTATTCCTATGGTGTCTAGGGGCAGATATTTGATGGATGGAGATGAAAGCCACCGTCACCAAACCTCAAGCAATAGTTGGTGATGAAATCCAACTATTATTGTTAAAAAGTGCAGCGTGCAAGTGTGTGATTGATTAATTTTATGTTCCTTGTTCTTTATAGTGTGCAAACAATATTAAAAATTACCAACCTCACTAATATAAATCAGAATCCAACATAAAGATGTAAATTTCATCGATAGAGCGTAGAGTACACCCTTAAAACCCCTGCCTACAAGTGATAAAAATCACAAGAGCACCGGAGGGTTCGTCCACCTCTCTGCCAAAGGGGCCAGCCTAGGGCAGGATTACTTTATGCTTCTAAATGTTGTTCCTATTTAGATATGCAAGTTTGAAATAATTTTTAACCCTAAAATGCAACTCTAAGATGCTTTTGCATTTTATATGCACTCAAAAATGTAGACAAATCACCTAGACTTGCAATTTCAGAACAAGAAGTATATTTTATATCCTAAATCACACAAAAACCCTAGATGTAACTTACTACTGATTCTTTCCCTGATTTCTTAATGTGAACATAGAAATAGTGAAAAAAATAGCAACAAGAAACAAAATACGTAAATTGTTGAATGGCAAACTAGGGTTACATAACTCACTTGGAAGCCTCAGCTCTACTTCAAATTAATGCCAGGCATAGTTGTGCACCTGCTCAAGTGCAGGAGAGCACCTACGAAGCATGGAAGGGCACCTGCGTGATCCCTAGAACTACTATAGAATGCTTCAGAAACCCTAGCAATGAATGCGATAGTTTTTACGCTTTCTAAAAAACCTGCAACAACAACAACAACAAAAAATTAGCAAGGTAGATCTATCAAATTATGAAACCCTTGTGGGGTCCCACCATGATCACCATTTGTGGATGCAAAGACACGACACTTGAAAATAAAATGGTAGAATCAAATAAATCAATGAGACAAAATAGATTGCACAAAAGAAATATGTATTCAATGGGGGGGCCAATAGACTCCTTTGTTACAATCAGTATCCAATGCGGATATTTGATACAATAATTTACAGTGGAACTAGGGTTCTCCGAAACCCTAGTTAGATATAATATAAGTGTCTTCAGATCTGAGTGTGTCCTTGATCCCAACAGGTTGAGTGGGCTTTGAATATCCAATGTGGGGCCACTCCAACTTCAACAACCATCAAAGAATATGTTGAATTCATAGATCTGCATGCAAAACAAAACACAAGAGCATCAGTAATACCTATGAGGGCTCCACAGTGTGAGACCCTCAGACATTAACAAAACCCTAGCTTAAGAATCAATTTAAAATGCATGCCAAACCAATGAATAAATGAAATAAAATAATACTAAATATACCTTGCTTCGTTGTTGTAGATTTTATGGTGTAGCAGATTCAGATCTTCATTTCAGTGTCGTAGCAAGCTCTAACGTGAGCTTCACAAGCTCTGGTTCGCACCTGGGACTATCATAGGCTCTGGAAGGTGCTAGGCAGGCTCTATAATGAGCTTGGCAAGCTCTAGTGTGCACTTGCAGATAGGGCAAGCTCTGGTGGGTGCTTGGCAAGCTCTGCAGTGAGCTTCGCAAGCTCGACATAATGCTCGTAGGGTAGGGCAGATCTATAAAAATAGATCAGGAAGGATGGCGATGGAGGTGGTAGATGGAATATGGCTATGGCGATGAGCGAGGATGGATGGACGATGGCTGGAATGGCAGAAGTATTGTTGGCTTAGCTAGGGCATCAGATCTTCAATTCTCTCTATCTCCGCTTCACTAGGGCATCAACAAATGCTTCTCCAAGTATATCTCTTAATCTCCAGGTTCTAGGGTTTGGGCATTTGCAAAATACCCTATTTATAATCCAACCTAGGGTTTTCTTAGGGTTTTAGCCTTGCACTTTTGATCGTGTGGCTAAGATTAAGTCATATCCTAGGGTTGAGATTACTTTTTGAATGTGACATGGATTAATGAAAATGGATGGTGGAGATTAAATGAAATCGGACGACTAAGGTTAATTGAGTTTATTTATATATATTTTATAATAAATATATTAAAATATAATAAAATATTATATAAAATATAAAATATTATAAAATAATATTAAAATAACCCCAATTAGGCTAGGAAATGGCGGGAAGGTGGATTTGGGCCAAATAATTGGTGGGAAGGTGGAATGGAAGACAAGTGGGTGGTGGGATGGTTAGGATGGAGGTTTAGTGGCTGCGATTTGGTGTCTACAGTATGTGTAATTAAGTATTTTCACCACCATGGGGGGCTGAGCTACTATGGTGTCCCTGTGTGCCAACTCTTCCTATAGTTTATTTATTAAGGCCCGCATCTCTACTTTTTCTATATCACTAGTTTCTAGTTGGTTTCTCAATTTGATGTTGCTTTGATGTAGTTTATCTAAATTTTGCGCTTGCACTATTTTAGCTACTTTGACCATATCACCTTCTTTTCCAAGAACTGAAACTCCTCTAGTTCTCTCATCGACTTTAAGAACAATAGGTTCCTGTAGTGTAGGCAAGTACACCTCTACCATATCTAATCTAGGAGTTTTTATTACCACCCTGGCTACAAAATCATCTCCCCTACTTCCCATTCCTGCTATCATTTGTAGCTCATGTTCCTGGGCATCACTAAAAATTGTCTGCTCTTCAAATATTTCCAATACAATATTCATGGAGGGCAATGATAGCCTAGGTCTCTTTGTTTCTAGAGCAAATACAACTGCTTGCTTCTTGACTTCAAGATCTCTAAAGATACCTCCAAATCCCCCTGCTATTTTCATGTTCATTTGTACTACTGATGGAATTACTATTTTCTTATATTTTATCTTCAAAGATGTGGAAATAGCTCTGGGGGCTAACTTCATCACACTGGTTACCATTAATAGCTAGCTAGAGATGGGAACTATAGCCTACTAGGGAGAAGTTAGCTCCTGAGCTGGTGTTGCAACCACCTCCTTTCCTTTTGTTGTACTTAGGCTTTTAGAAACCTCTTGGGAAGTGCTAGGTGTTGTCGAGTTTGAGGGGGGCATTATCAGTGGTTTTAACTTGTTGTTCTACAATATCTGTAGGGCTCACAGTAACTTCCATCTGATCGATGCCCCAATTTTCTATCAATTCTAACAAGGGGTCTTCTTTGATTGCCTAGGTGGCTTCTGGTAAGAGGGGGGTAGCAGACTCCATCAAAACCCCTCTGAGGAAAACCAATTCTGGTAGGTACTCATAGGCTTTATGTATTTGTGAATTGCACCTTTTTTCAAAGGGGTACTTATCCCATACCATCTTCAAATATTTCCCCTTTTCTATAACGTCTAATAACTCTTATTCATAATCATATCTCATGTGCTCAACCCAGGTGTATTCATGATTTTTAATTAACATCTGGTACTTCTTGTCTGGATCGTAATATCTCCAAGTTATCTCTTCTAAATCCATTATATCTAAATGATACATTCCTTTGAGTAAGGCTGGATATCCTATGAACATGTACCTTCCAAATCTGTAAGGGACATTGAGCCAGGGAACTCTACCATGCTTCTTCACCAACCTCATTTTAACCTCTTTAGCCACATGTCTACATAGTGCTAGGGTAGTGAGATATAAGGGACAATACATTGGCAACATTTTTAGGGGAATCTTAGCTCCATAGAGTCAAATGTATGTGAACCCTTCAGAGAAAAAATAGTCTCCTATATCCTTTTCTTTTATGAAGGCTCTTACCCCAGGCCCCAGTCTCTCAGGGAGAAAACCAGTCAAAATCCAGTGAAATTCAACCATGAACACATCACAAAACCAACCCATGTGAGTACGACCTTTGTGTATCCTCCAAAAACTAGTCTGGATGTAAGGACTCTCAACTACCCCGACTCTCTTTTGGATTTCCTCTCCTAATTGCCCCACTAGCAGGTGTATGAGGATGGAGTAATTAGAGAACACGGGCATCTCTTGTCTTTGTTTCAAAATAGCTTATTTTAAATTTATCATCTACAAGTGCATCTGATCACTCAATTTTCTCTCCCAGGTGTAAACTGGGGTGCCTATTTCCTGGTTACACTCTGCTACTAAATATAAAACTTTCCTACCCACTACACTAAGGTCTTGTACTCCTAAAACAATGTTAGCCATATCACAGAAGTCTCGGAACCATGGTTTAAAAGCAATTTTTTTTATGGGAAATTTATCAACTATTTTCTCATGCACTTTGAAAAATGATTTAAAAATATCTAACTTAGTTAACATTTGAGACTGTCTTTTGATTAACTATTTTACCAGTCGAGTATTTTCGAGTTCCAATTTTAAAAATTGTTTGATATATCTAGCCGCTATGCTAAACACTGACCTATCTTTGTTATCTCGAAATGTTCTAGTTTTCTTGTCGTATGCCACAACTAACAAGGCTAACAAGTCAAGGGAGTAGTATGCTTTTGGACATATCAACTTTCCTAGATATTTGGTCCACCTAGTACTCCTTGGAAAACTCTTATGTTGTAGTCTCTTTACTTTGTGGAATAGGTCTGCTAGCAACTAAGGGGCTCTGTCATCATTTTCCATTGTATGAGCAAAACTTTAGATACAAGTATTTTCCATCTTGTACTACTGTGTGGGAGTGAGCTTTTTACCAAGCCCACTTTTTTGGGTGAAATCATACATCATACTCCAAGGCACAACTAGTCTGGGGAGCTCAACATAGGGTATCTGGTCAATGATTAAATTTATTGCCTCTACTGTGTCTTTGGGCATGAAATTAGTTCCCCAAACCTCCATCTTGTTTCTGGTTACTGCTCTATCTTACTGAAATGAGACTCTTGAGTTTCTACTCACTTTCTACTTTTTCAAACCAGTGCTTTGCTCAAAGATCGCCAGGGTGGTAAGGTTGTTTGATATGGTGATCTTAAATACTTGATGGTGGAGTGGGTTTATTGTCCTCACATACCTTGTCATTAATATTGTGTCATCCACTACCTTTTCAAATTTTCCAATCGAGATTTGTCAAAGTCTCTTTTTATAATATCGAACATTTTTGATAGGTGGCATTCCTCGTTCTGTACGTTCATGGGGGATTTGATCTATGTACTTATAATCACTCACAGTTTCCCTATTGGTCACCAAAATGATCATCTTTCTGATGTGGAAATAAAAACGTGGCGGTGGTGGCTTTTCATGAGAAAATGTTCTATCCTTTTGGTTTTGAAAGAAATTTAGCTTCGAAAATAGTTACAGCGTTAACAAGGTGATGATCATTTTGGGTATCTGTCATCGTATTTGGTTATTGAAATGTGTGCTCATTGGATCCATCAACTAATGATGACCATTGGATGGGATTCACATCGTACACCTATGTTCGATACCTCCTGACTTGCAAGAATGTTAGCTCTATAATATGGAAGGTATATATCAATGGTGGTTATGCACATTATAGAGGATATTCTAACCTTTAATTGGTTAGTCAATTCATGCTTTAGTAATAATCATTGAATTAGGGTTTTCACCCTTCATTTAATACTTATCATTAAAGAGTAATCAAAGAATTACTGACCTTTGGTTAATACATGACCTTTAATAACCAAAATACCTTGCTAATGATTTACTGTTCGATCAACCATGCGATCTTGGACGTTTGTCCGATTATCTAGACATGTGCCAAGGTTTATCAAGAATGGGGGATCATTATCAATGTGATCAAACCCTTTTTAAACCTTAATTAATTTTCCTTTGGCAAAATAAACCATGTCTCTTAACCTCTAGGTAAATTGGTCATGCGCGACCGTCGGATCTGGTCGGGCTTCACCACTGTCATTGGATCTGGTAGATCTATGCTCTTGTTATTGGACCTCATTTTCCTTAGATAGTCCCAATTAAGTGTTGTCATTGGATTTAAGTCAAAGATAAGGCACGACCATATGATCTTGGTATAGTATCACTTAGTCAATCAACCATTAGGACATTGTTCATCTTATTTAATCCAATCATCATTGTTCGATCCGATGGATAATGGCACAATCATCCAATTAAGATATAATAATACTCTTCTTAAAGGGTGATGGTTCTCACAAAATGCTATCATCAGATCTTACTTAGAATGAGCACGGTTGTTGGATCAACCCATAATGTACGCTATTATCTTTTATGAAGCCTTTATTGGATCATGGCCACTAGATCTCAGTGGATCGAGTGCTGCCATCATATTAGGACGCAATCATACTCTTTTTAATGGGTGATTGTTATGATAAAGTGATACCATTTGATCTTTCCCGATTACACGCGATCATCAAATTGCATTTTGTCCTTATTTGACTTGTCAACCTTTAATGGCTTAATGAAAACACAGTTGTTGGATATGGATGGGATCAAGTGCATTCATTGATTTTATTATCGTTGATTCATATTTTGAATGAAACACCATCGTTGGATCTTCCTATGTTACACACGATCATCAATACTCATCGATTATTTCTCTAATGAGCCCTCTTTTAATATTTGAGCAACTCTTTTGGAGCACAACCGTTAGATCAACCAGGCTCAAGTGCAACCATCAAATCTGCTTAGATACAGGGGTATTTGACTTTGACTTGGATGGGATCCTTTTATCGGTTGATTGCTTTGTGATGCACACTACCATTGGATTACCCCTAGTGAGGGTGCATCCATTGATATTCGTCAAACCTACACATGCTTTAATCATGAGTGTGGTTAATGATTTCAAACTAACCTTGGTGATTCGTGGTAAAGCGCATCCATCGGATTGACTCTCGATCAAGCGCAGTCATGGATCTTTCATGACCATTGTAACTAGGCTTTCAAACTTTAGACCATGGTGTTTTATTAGGTTGAGTGCATCCGTCCGATTTCTCCTCGATGAAGCGCTGCCTTTAGATCTCCTATAATATGCAAGCTTGATAACCGAAAGGGGTGCATCACTTTATTTTGATAATCCTTGATTAAAGTTGAAAGGGGGTAATTAGTAATGTATTAAAGCCTTTTCTAATGCATGATTAATTCTAGGTTTACCTTCCTGTTATACGATACTCTTACCATTCTATTGTTGAGCGCAACCATCAGATCTTGATCAGGATTGGTGTAACTGTTGATTTCTTCCAACTTGTGAGGTTAGTTACCAAGGGGTACTTGTTTTTTAATCTTTGATTTACTAAGGAGGTAATTAGCTAACGCGTTAGACTCTTGCTAATATTATTAATAGTTTTATTTAATCTTTCAACCTTTAGCCATTTTAATGAACCTTTTATGAGAGCACGACCATTCGATTAGCTAGTAATTAAGCGCTACCATAAAATTTACCTAATTAGCTCAATGTTTAATTTTAGGGGGTGCATACCCTCAAGGTTTTAATTAATTTTTCATCGAATCTTAGGTTTTATTTCCTTTGACCACAATATTTTAAAGATTTGACTTATCAAAGCGCACGCATTTATTGGATTTTACTTTGATGAAGCATTGCCCTTAGATTTGCTTAAGGTGCTTGATACTTAATTCAAGGGGATGCATACCCTCAAGGCTTTAATTATGATCTTCGTTCAAACCTTAGCTTTTTGGACTTTTTAAACCATGGTGATTTCTTATTAGGCCTCGAATTATCTCCTTTTAATACTTTTAGGACTTAGCGGTTTATTCATTAGGCTTAGGTTTGATTATTATGATTAATGTATTTGAAAAGAAGGTTTCACATTAAATTCATGGGTCATGACCCTTTCTTTAAAGTCGGGTATTTTTATGATTTTACCATGGTATTGGATGCTTATATAATTTGACCTTTATAGTTTTTTGAATTATAAAACAACGGTCATAAGATAAATCCAAAACAAAATGGCTAAGGTTAATTTAAAATTTTCAAACATATGGAAGTCAACTTCTCATATGGAAATGCAATAGAGGCTAACAACTTTTGTTAATTTATTGAAACCAAAAATTTAAAATTAGGGGTTTCAGATGTTGAGTCAATTTTGGCTCCAACAGGAAGAAAGGGGGTCATTAACAATGTATTATGTCCTCCTTAATCTTGATTATGCATGGATCTTAGCTTTTGATAAAACAGTTTAATTAATATCCTAATGAAATTGCTTAATTAACCTTTGGCTACTTTGGGAAAGCATCACCATCAGATCTAGGCAGAATCGAGCGCTACCGTCAAATCAAATTAATATGCATGCATTTTTATCCCAAGGGGGAAAATTAACCTGTGCTTTAGACCCTTATTTAATCATACTTATCAAAAATTAATGCGGTTTAATTAAAAATTAATTATCAGATGCTTAAAAACTTCTAACGCTAATGATTGGTTAATTTGAGTGGAGCACGGCCGTCGGATCTCATCAAAGTTATGCATCGTTTTCTAGATATCAGAATCTGCATGATAGTTAACATCAGGTTTTTAATCCCAAAATTAATCATCTGATTATTAATTTTAAACTTTGGATTATTCCTTAATAAAACCTATGGTTAATTTCGATTATTTTAATGAGAGCGCATCCATCGGATCGGGACAGGAGCGAGCGCTACCCTTAGATATTTTAAACTTGCTCGATGCTTAATCAAATGGGTGCATGACCTTGAATTTGGATTTAATTAATTCAATTTCCTAGACATTATGTTATACGATTTTGACCATGGCACTATTAATTAATTAACCTTTGAGTTGCTTATGAGCGCGCATCCGTCCAAATCTTGGGGGATGAAGCGTGTTCATCTAGATCAGAGGAGTTGCATGGTTTTTATCACAAAGGGGGCGCATACCCTTGTTTGACCATTTGAATTTTATTAAACCTTAGGATTTCAGAAAAAATTAATCCTTTTCTCTTAGGACCGAATGTTTTGATCAATTTCCTTAGGGACCTAAGGACTTAAGGGATTGCTTTAGCGGATTTTTTTATTTTTTTGAATTTTATAACCCCTTTAATAATTGGATAACTTCAACAGTCATTTTATTAATGGCTAAGATGTATTTAATCCAATGGTTAAGGCTATGACTTTAGACCTGATTTGGATTAATGTTTTTATAATGGCTCTTAAGGGCCAAAAATTAAAATCCAAATTTTCAGAAGTGAATGCAACAGAGACCAACAAATTTGGGTGAAGGTTTTGAAAATAAAAAATTTAAATTTGGAGGTATCTAATGTTGAGTCAATTTTTGCTCCAACAATACTCTATATATTCTTATCTTTTTGGTATGTTTTGGTCCCTTTTGCCTTGTTTTGGCATATTCTACTTCATCTTGCTTATCTCTTCCCCTTCTTACCTATCCTAGCATATTCTAGCTTTTCTTTGTCCTTCTTAGCTTATTTTGGGATGTTTAGATCTCAAATCAATTTGGTCTCTCTAAATCATCTTGACCCATCCCATCCACTTTGACTAGTCATGGCCTAGTATGTCTATCTTGTTTTAGCCCATTCGGGTCTCATTGGCTTGTTTTGTCTTGTTTTGACATATTATGAACTACTTGGACTATTTTGATCTTCCTAACACATTTTGGACACACCTAACCCATTTTAGCCCCACCCATGTCATTTAATGGCCCATTCAGTCCTCTAGCCCATTCTAGCCCTTCCAACCTATTATGACCCACTTGGCTTTATCTCACCCATTTTGGCCCCTTCCAACTTTCCTTGGCTTGTTTGGCACTTTTTACCCTTCCTAGCCCATTTTGGCCCCTTCCAACTTTCCTTGGCCTACTTGGCACTTTTTATCTTTCTTGGCCCATTTTGGTATTTTCTATCCGAGGGACCTAGCACATCTTGCCTACTTTTGCCCTACCCAACCAATTCACATGACCTAGCCTATTTTGGCTTTCCAACATGTCTCGACCTGTCTTGCCTAATTTAGCCCTACCTTGGCTAGTTTAGCCTATCATAGCCAGATTTGGGCCACCCTAATCCATATTAGAATTATTTGGCCTATCCTATCATCCCAAACTAATCATTTTGATCCCTTCAAACTTGCTTGACCCATTATTGCTATTTTCCAACCCATTTTACCCTATCCTAGGCATGGGCAACTCTACCTATTCTTACCCCCTCAAACAATTTCTTCCTATTTTAGCCCATTCTAGGATCCTCGACATTCTAACTTAACTACCTTATTCCAATATTCTTGGCTCATTTTAGTATGTTCCGGCCTATTTTAGCCCATCCCTCATACCATGCATTTTGGTCCCTTCTAGCGTATCCTAGTTTACTTAACCCATTTTAGCTTATTCTATTTTGTTTGTCTAGTTACATCCCTCCTATCCTATTTTGGTATAATTCAGCTGATCATGATCCTTCATACTTTAGCCAATCTTGGCCTACTTGATGCATTTTAGCTTGTCCTACCCATTGACCCATTTAGACCTTCCTAGTCCATCCCAGCTTATTTGGATGTGTTCTAATCTGTTTGAGCCATCCTAAACTATTTTGGTATGTTCTAGCCCATCTTGCCCACTTTAACCCTACCTAGCCAATGTTAGTCTATCCTAGCCCATTTTAGCCTGTCCTATCCCATGGGCCTATTTTGGTTTGCCTAGCCTATATTTTACCTAACCTATCCCACTCGAATTGTTTCTATATGTTTTAGCCCATTATGTCCTCCTTGATCCATTTTGATCTATCTAACCCATTTTGGTGTTCCTAGCTTGTTCAGGTATGTTTTGGCCTATCTTTCCCATATTTGTTCCTTCTCTCTTATCCCAGCTTAGAATTCTATAGTATGATCTAGCCCAAAATAACTTACTTTTTCCATTTTGGCCCTTCTTAACCTGTTTTTACTTGTCCTAGTTATCTCGACCCATTTTGTCTCGGCTTATTATTGTCATCTTTTCCAATCTTGGTGGCTTATTTTTCCCTACTTGACCCATTTTGGTCTTCTTGACTAACATATTTTGGCTTTTCTTAATATGTTTTCCCCAATTTAGTATGTCTCAATCCATTTGATCCACCTAGCCTATTCTAGTTTTCTTGGCTCCTTATGATATATTCTCGCTTTTTTTGGCCCTAGGCTACTTGACCAATTTTACCCTTCTTGGGCTATTTTGGTATGGTTTGGATTATTCTGGCCCAACTAGCCCAACTTGACATGTCCTACCCATTTTGGTCCTTGTAGCCTGTTCTAGCTTGTCTTGGCTTATTTTTGCCAATGTTGTCCATTTTGGCTAGTTTTGACCCACCTGATCCTTTCTAACCTTCTCAACCTATTTTAGAATTTTTTTGTGCCACCTAACGTATTTTAGACTTGTTGGCCTATTTTGGTATGCTCTATCCTATTTTTGTCACACATGACCCATTTAGGCCTTCCTAACTTGTTATAGCCTTCCTAGCTTATTTTGGCCTACACAACATGTCCTAGTCTATCATGCCTATTTTGGCCCTACTTGACCTATTTTGGTCCCTTGCAACCTATTTTACCCTATATTAGTCCATTTTATCTTGCCTCACTCCACTCCATCCATTTTAGCACATCACGATTCATCTCAAATCTCTTTTGACCCAGTCCAACCTTCTTGTTCCATTTCAATTTATTTTGGCCTTCCTAGCATTTTTTGGCCACTTTGGTTTGTTTTGGCACCTTCTAGCTTGTTTTGGCTTATTTTGACCTATCTCACCTATCTTGGCCATTTCTAGCCTATCCCATATTGTACGTTTTGATCTATTTTGACTCACTTTCACCTACACTACCTATTCCAACTCATCATGCCTACTCATCTTATTTTAGTCCATTTTGACCTCCTTGGCTTATTTTGATCTATTATGACTTATATGGCTTGTTCTCTCCTTAAATTATTTAGGCCTCCCTTGGTCTATTTTAGTTTTTCAACTCATTTTGGATCCACCCAACCTATTTTGGCTTGTTTTTACCAATTTGCACATATTCTAGCAACCTCAAGCCATTTTGATCCATTTTAACCTACCTAACCTATTCCAACCTTCTTGGCCCATATGGTATATTTCAGTTCATTTCAACTTGTCTTATTTATTTTGGCCACTTCTAGCTTGTCTTAATCTATTCTAGTATCTTCCAATCTTGCCTAATCTATTTTGGCCTATCATGACCCATCCTACTCACTTTGGCCTTGCTTGACCTATTTTAGCCTATCCTAGCCTATATTAGTCCACATGGCTCCCTCAACCCATTTTGGCCCTCTCAACTCATTTCAGCCCACCCATATCATTTTATCTCATTTTAACTAGCCTATTGTAGCTCATCCTAACTCTTTGGCCCATTTTATCCTATCCTAGCTTGTCTCACTTGTTTCTATATGTTTTGGCCCATTTTAACCTTCTTGATTTATTTTAACACATTTTGACCTACCCACCTAGCTCATATTGGTATATTTTGGTTTGTTTTGGCCTATCTCACATGTTTTGGTACCTTTTTTCTTGTCTAGCTTACCCAACCTATTTTGACCTATTTTATCTCTCCAACTTGTTACCCAAATTGTCCTATCTCATTTATTTTAGCTTTGCTCAACCTATTTTAGCCCCTTATGGCCTATTTTTGCCTATCTTAGCCTATCCTTACCCATGTAGTCTATTATGGCCTAATCGACTAGTTTTTATCCATTTTGATCTGCTTCACCTATTCCAATATTCTTGGCCTAGGTTTGTATGTTTTACCTCCTTTTGCCTAGCTTAGTCCATTTTGGCCTCATTTTGGCCTTCCGCCAAATCGACCTATCTTGACCTATCCTACCTGTTTTTGATGTCACCTTATCTTGTATGTTTTAGCCCCATGTAACCTATTTTATCAGGTCCTTATCTCCCTATTTATCCCTATGTTATTGGTTGTTTGAGCATGTTTCAACCCATCTTGGCCTCCCTAAACTATTTTTAATTATTATAAACTATTCTAACCTTCTTAGCTCATTTTGCCCTTCCTAACACATTTTGGCTATGTTGTTACCTATATTAGCCTCTCCTACCTGTATTGACCTATCCTAGCCTATTTCAACCTATCACACCCCCTCGTATCTTGGTCATTTCATCTTACCTAGACTATTTCTACCTATTTTGGCTTCCTTGATCTATTTTGAACCATTTTGATTTGCTTGCTCCATTTTGGCTTCTTGGCTCATTCTATAATTCTTAGCCTAGTCTAGTATGTTTTGGCTAATTTTGGCCTATTTTGACCCAATTTGGATTGATAACTTACATTTCCTAGTGTTCCAAGTATATTTCAGCCATACCCAATCCATATTGGCTTTTCTACCTATTATAACCCATTATGGACTCCTCAATGGTGGAATGATAATGATGAATTTATTGCAAAATCTACTACCACCAGGTTCTTAATTCTATATCAGAATAAAGCGTAGCCCAACAACCAATAAAAACACTGTAAATTATTAAAAGTACACAAATTAAAGTTTTCGTAGACATACATGTCGAGGAAGATCACATACCATAATTGTCTAATTTTAGAAATAATGTAATGGCAGGCATCCATTGGCTGGATTCAAAAGGTAGTTGGTGAAAATACATTAATGATACTCTATCTGAAGGTAGTGAATCCTAAGCTGGCTCTAACCTCAACAAAAGTCACACTAGAAAGGGTAGAAGAAGAAACAATTTTTAGTGTTGCCAGTGAGCAAGAATTATAGATAGTAGCAGGAATGGGTGGCATGGAAGAAAGCTCTACTACATGAGTGGATGAATACATGTCCAGAATATTTATAGCAAAGATATCCATACTTGCACCACATAAAACTTTTGTCTTCGAAATTGATGATAAAACAAGGGAAATTTCAATGCATGGAGAATAAGATGACATGGTTAGAATGAATAAAGCAATGCATGAGAGGGGAGAGGCTCTCTATCTATAATCAATGATAGTGAACCTCTATAAGAAGGATACTTCAAAAGGTTATCTTGTCTATAGTTGTGTGTGAGCACCCTTTCCCCTCTTTTAAAAGGTTGAGTGCATAGAAGAGGGGTACACCTGCCCCTCCACCCCCTTTAAAATAGAGAGGTGTGCTCTCTATATGATTGGGTTTGTTCACTCATATGTTTGTTGTTGTTTTCCATGCCTTGAATTTAAATATGAATAGAGTAATAACATCATATTGGGTACTTTGTTCTTCTATATATAAATTGTTCATTAGGTGGAAGAGGAAGTTGTCATTGTTTCTAGCATATCCATCCAGTCGATCTACCCTAGGGTTATGGCCAAAATTTCATTACCTTGCCTTGTATTTGCCTTTTAAATAGCCATTGTTAGTAGGGCTAGCATACCAGGGATAGAGAGGGTGTTCTGTCCTCATTAACTTCTTTATAATCTGTGTCAAGCCTAATCTAAGCTAAGCATATCCTTAGAGATCCATCATTATGATTTTTAAGGTCTTAGAGTAGCTTCTAATAAGTAGTAGGAATCTCCTCTATTTTAGGTTGGGCTAGCAGGCATCTCTAAAAATATATCTTTGGTGATATCTTTGTAGGCATCCTTGATTTGGTATCTCTAGTAGCATCTATGATACAACATCTTTGAAGTCATATTACTTGAGTAATAATGATGAACAAGGCCTTTAAAAAGCTAAGAAGCACATCAAATCAAAATTATTAGGAGGGAGGGGTTGCCCACTAATGGACCTAACAAATGATCTGGTGCTTTAACTATCAATAAATCTAAAGGCTAAAGGAGTTAGAAGTCTGGAGGCTAAAGGAGCATGGAATGCTAGAGGTTGAAGGAGTGTGGAAGGTTGGAGGTTGAAGGAGCATGGAAGGCTAGAGGTTGAAGGAGTGTGGAAGGTTGGGGGCTAAAGGAGAATGGAAGGCTAAAGGTTGAAGGAGTGTGGAAGGTTGGAGGTTGAAGGAGCATGGAAGGCTAGAGGTTGAAGGAGTGTGGAAGGTTGAATGATGAGTTGATCTTTGGAGTATCAAGGCTAAAGGAGTGTGGAAGGTTAGGTTGGTTGAAGGAGCGTGGAAGGTTGGACTGGTTGAAGGAGCTACAATGAAAGGTTGGGATGTTGGGTGGAAGGTTGGGATGGCTGAAGGAATGTGGAAGGTTGATAAGGTTGAAGGAGTGTGGAAGGCTAGGCTAGTTGAAGGAGTTGCAATGGAAGGTTAGTATACTGAGTGGAATGATGAGAAGGTTGAAGGAGTGTGGAAGGTTGCTTACAATGAGAAAAATAAAATTGCAAAGTGTGAAGGATTAGGGTTTTTTCTTGAAAAACATCTCATATTTTAGAAGCCATATCTTCATGATGAGTTATCCAATTCAACTAATTCTTAGACCAACTTGTGCAGAATTTTAATAACTTCAAAATGAGTGGTCATATGCAAAAATCTAAGCAATATTGAGAGAAATATGATCCTATGAATTCAACCATTCGAAATAAGGGCAATGACGATTTTTCAAGTCACGAAAAATAAAATTGCAAGTGTGAAGAATTAAGTTTTTTTCCTAAAAATATCTCATCTTTTAGGAGATATATCTTTGTTAAGAGTTATCTAATTCTAATTATTCTTAGAGCAACTTTTGCAGAATTTGAATAGTTTTAAAATGAGTGGTCATATGCAAAAAATTGAGCAATATTGAGGGAGATATGACCCTATGAAGTCAACCATTTGAAACAAGGGTAGTGATGATTTTTTAAGTTGTGAAAATAAAATTACAAATATTTTCCAACTAGGGTTTGAATTATGGGAAGAGCAATGAAGGGCTATGACTTCAGCGAGGAAGAAAACTAGCAATTCAGATTTGGTAAAGTGAACTATGATAGTGCGATGTTTTGGAAATATTACTCTACTAAGATGCAAGGCATAGATAGTAGAGGTGAAGTTTTGGCATTGTGAAAGGCTGATATAGGAAAATGTCAAGAAAGATTCTAAATTCTGGAATAATAATATTTATACAAAAATTTGAAAAGATCCAGAATATGAAAATCAAGAATTCAAATATTGTATGTAAAATAATGTAGGTTTCTAGCTATAGCATCTCAATTGAGATGAGAGGTGTATCTATTTTTAAACTCTCAAGCTCTAAAGAAGAGAGATGTAATTTTTCAAGGGTGGGAGACCCGAGTACAACCAACAAAAAAAAATGATTAGGAGGGATGATTTTGATTTATAATCATTGAGGGGTGAAAATGATGGGTGGGCTTACTAGATCCATTGATTCTTGATTGGTGTATCCAAGCTTACTCTAGTTGAGCATCCATTCAGTGGGAAACTACTTGATTAATTCATACTACTACTACCCTTTTAAAATAGAGAGCAAACCTTTTAGATAGCTCTTAGAAGTACTCCCCCCTCCTCAATGAATGGCCTCCTTAAAATCGAAAGTGAAGAGCGAACCTTACCTTTACTAATAGAGAGGAGATTACAAACCTCTCTCTATTTGAAAATAAGGATTTAAAAGGTTTCTAAAGTAGAAAATCTCTCTTATAAGGTAGAACTCCCTCTTAAGAAATATTTATTAGATGGGGACTTTTAAAAAGCTTTTCACGAATAATAATGCTTCTTCAAGCCTCATTGATAGAGCAGAATTTTGCATCCCCAGATTTTTGCTTACCTCACCATATTTTCAAAAGGGGGAGAGAGCACTCACTTTTAAAATAGAGAGGGTTGCCCCATTGATAAAGAGTGAAAACAATGGCATTAAAGTTTCAAGCTTTTATGAAATGATGAAAGAACTTAAACATCTACATGGCACCAACAACTACCTTTAGAATATGAGTTGCATCCAAGGGAGAATACAAGGTGGGATCCATTGATCTCTTTAGTGGTCACCCAAGTATATATTATATTAGAGTGGACAAGATTTTTTAATTCATTGAACAAAACATGTTCCTATTAAAGGTTGTCTATGGCATAGGATAGTGAAAACACCAGAATTGGTAAGGGCAATCCCCCCATTTTTAGAGTTGGTCAACTTGTAACAACTAGCAAGATAAGATAGATCAACCCTGAGGCTTTCTAAATTCTCACTCTCTATGTAGTAGTGAGGCACATTAATAGGTCATCATAGGTTCAATATCTCTTTATGATAGACAATGTAGGTTTCTTTATTTGTGGTTGGATGAACTGCTAATTTGTGAGGGAGGAGAAAGCATCGAATAGCAGGACTCAACCTATACGATCAATCCCAAGATTTAGTCATGAGATCTTCCATCATAGCATAGAGAAGGAGTTGGAAAATCGATTATAGATAGAGAGCACTCACCCAGGTGTTGTGTTATCATAGAGGCCCACTCACCCTTCCATATTCCAAAGGTAAGGTGAAGCCCCAAGATCTATTGCCCTTTTAAAATAGAGAGAGGCAAGAGCTGCTTTCTTTAATAACCCCCCAAAATTGGATAACTGGTTGAATCGATAAAGGCCTTTTAAGGTTAGTTAGGAGTAATATTCTCCATGATCCACCAACCAAATTCATGCCTTTAAGAGCCCATTCCCTTAGTCCTATAGTCCCCATGGCATCATCCTTTGGTCCTATAGTTCTCATGGCTTATGAGGTGAATGGAATGATAGTTTAGGGAGAAGGAATAACATATAATAATCTGGAACCTACCTCTTTTCTATATTAAGGGCTTGAGTTGTAAAATATGCTAAATCTTGGACCGATCCACCTCTCTATTTTAAAAGGGTCATTCTTATTCATAGTTCATAAGGCTATGTAGCTCACTACTTCAAAGTGGGAAAATCATATTGAAGAACACTTTTGGATAACCAAAATTTTTAAAAATCCTCCATCAATAAACCTTACCATTAGAAGGAGACAGCAGGACTTCCATCAATAAAATAATTAGTAAGTAGTTATTCGTCAAGACCGCCAAATTTTTAAAGAGCTTATCTTTCAAATAAAGATGTCATCGTAGGCTTTTATCTTCAATAGGCCAAGCCTTTTATCTTCACTTCTGTAAAATTGAATTTTAATTTTTGACCCTTAAAGAGTTGTTTTAAAAATGTTCATATAAATCAGGTCTAAATCCATAACCTTAACCATTGGATTAATTACCTTCTAGTCATTAAGTGACCGTTGATGTTATTTGATAACTAAATAGCTTATAAAATTTGAAGAAATCAAGTGTTCACTAAAATGCTCCCCCGAATCCATAGGTTCCTGTTGGAACCATTTCTTGCATCCATAGGATTCGATTGTCACGCTACAAGAAATCGTATGAAACCAACGAGCTATTATAGGCTTTGGTCAACTTGTCTCTTCATTCTAATTAAAACAAATATTGCTAAAGAAAACTTAACCAAAACGGGTAAGGAAACCCTAGTGGTAATTTATGATTTTAAAGGTATTACACACTCCAGATTTTAATTATACATTATCTATATAAAAATTACCAAGCAAAGACAACTTAGTTATTATGCCTTATGTATATCGATGCCTATCCAATTGGGTTTTTATAGCAACTTAACAACATTCATAACATGAATAAAAATAATAGAAAAAAAGAATAATCAGCACCATTAAATTCATTAAAATCTCATAATAAGTCTAAGGGGTAACCGATGAAAGAAATACTCACAACATGTTCGAATATTGTAACCTATTATGAGGACACACACAAAACTGAAGACAAGGAAATGATAAAACTAAAAACAAAAATTGAATTAATTTATTCAATAATGATTACATGCAGAGTTGGAAAAATGCCATTAAACTCTATTTTCAAAGTTTTAATACAATGAGAAGGCCTTGTTTAAATTATGTAACAAGAGCTCATCAATTATCCTTCCAAAATATTAGCAAGACGAATCTTTGGACTTTAGGCTTAGAAAAACTAGAAATATTCTTAGCTCTCCAAACGTAGTATTACCAAACCTGCACAACAAATGGAGGAATGAGGGATAACAGAGAAAAATAGACACAATGGGAATACAAAAACACAACTGAAATGGGCACTCAAGTATACTTCTTAGCAAAAATGCTATCTCTAATGCTTTATACTGATTCTAACCATAGTTGGTGTATTTATAGCCTCTTATTCTTGAATTTGTTATTTCTAGCCCCATCTAGACCTTACACTTATCACCTTTTGATTTGATCTTCAAAACTAGTATAGTTGTCTTCCATTATTCCTTTTTATTCATATTGTACACTCTTTGAATTTTTAAGTCTTAACTTGTTCAATCGGTGATATCAATGCCTGAAGGATCTCCTTCTTCTATTCTTCCATCTTCTATTTCTCCTTCTTCTATTTCTCCCTAGCTATCTAATTGGATTCATACCTTTGATGCTTCTCCTTCTTGAACAAATTTCTCTTCGTCTCTTGGAGGTGAGCTTATTTCTAGTTGTAAGTTGCATATTTTAATTTCTTTACCTTTCTTGTCTTGTTGCAACCACCTGATTTGTTTCCCAATCATTCTCTAGGCATCAACATTAAAAGTTATAGAGAATCTCAACATGTTCATTTCCTGCAGGATCTTGATTTTTTGTGTGCTGATATAATTCTTACTTTTCTCATACTAGGTGTGTTGGAGCCAAAATTGACTCCACATATGAAAACCCCCAAATTTAAATTTTTGGTTTTCAATAAAATTGATAGAATATTGCTAGCCTCTGTTGCATTTTTTATCTGAGAAGTTGAATTCCATGAGTTTAAAAATTTGAAATCAAACTTACTCGTTTCTGTTTTGGACTTGAGCTTATGACCGTTGGTATTATCATTTGATAGGTCATTAAGGCCAAATTATTTGAGCATCCGGTACCATGGTAAAATAAAAAATGCTTGACTTTAAAGAAAGGATCATGACCCATGAATCAAATGTAAAGCCTTCTTTTCAAATGCATTAATCATAATAATTCAAGGTCTAATAAGAAATCACCATGGTCCAAAGTCCCTAAGTCCTAAACCATATGCTAATGTTTCAAGGGTATGCGCATCCCCCTCTTTCTTTCATTAAATATCAAGAACCTTGAGGAGATCGAAGGGTAGCGCCCAGAATTCCCTCGATCGAATAGATGCGCTTATTCAAAGAGTCAATATTTTAAACCTCACGGTCAAAAGAAGTAAAATTCAAAGGCTTTAGATAAAAAAAATTATTAATAAAAACATTAAGGGTATGCACCCCTTTTAATTAAATAGTAAGCTGATTGAGTAAATTTGATGGTAGCACTTGAATAAGATTTGATCATATGGTAGCACCCTCATAAAAGATTCATCAAAAAAATCTTAAGACTGAAAGATTAATTAAAAATTGTTAAGTAAGATTAGCGAGGGTCTAACACGTTGGATAATTATCCCCATTTCAATTTAATCAAAGGTTAAAATCAAATGTCCCTTGGTAAACTAACCCTACAGGTTGAAAAAAACCAACGGCCATGCCAATTTTGATCAAGATCTAACGGCTGCACCCGAGTCAAAACCCAAACGATGGAATGGTAAGAATATCAGGTAACATGAAGGTAAAGCTAAGATTAATCATGCATTAGTAAGGGTATAATATGTTACTGATTACCCCCTTTTGGTTTAATTTGAGATTAATGAAATACAATCAAGTTTGCAGATTGCAAGATATCTAAGGGCAGCGCCTCATCAAGGAGAAATCAGACGAATACACCTGACTTAATGAAGCACCCAGGTATAAAGTTCGAAGATCTAGGTACAATGGTCACAAAAGATCTGACGATTGTGCTTAATCAAAAATTTGATCCAACAATGCATGTTTGACATGAATTGCCAAGGTAAACCAAAGTATTATAATGAATGATATATTTAAATCATGTATAAAATTGAAGGAGATCAACGGATGCACTCTTTCACAAGATGATCTGATGGTAGCGCTAGCTCATATAAACAAGGTAAATCGGGTGATAGACCAAGTTAACATTTTATTACTCAAGTTTAATCATTTTTAGTGAGGACCCTAACATGTTACTAATCATCCCCCTTTCTACTAAACAATATTAGTAAAAATCAATAGTGTACACCTTTCGATTACCTAACTCACATGTTACAAAAGATATGATGATCGCACTTGAGCAAACGTTAATCTGATGGTTGTGCTTAACCATGAATCACTGAGGGTAAGTCTAAAGATATTCTCTATGCTTATGGTTAAAATATGTGTAGGTCTAAGAAATATCAATGGACACGCTTAAAAAAAGATAATCCAACGACAACGCATATCACAAAGTGATCAATCGATAAAAGGGTCCTATCCAAGTCAAAATCAAATACGCTCCATGTACAAGTAGATCCAACGGTTGTACTTGGGCATGATTGATCTAAATGGCCACGCTTCAAAATAATTGCTCAAAGATTAAGAGAAGGTTCATTAGAATGAAGATCGATGATCATGTGTAATCTTGCCTAGATCTAATGGTAGCGCTTCATTCAAAATATAAATCAAAACTAATGAAATTTACGGATGTGCTTAATCCTACCACAATCCAATGGTTACTATTTTGCATAGCTATTAAATTTTGACAAGTTGAATAAAGACAAAAAGGGATATGTATCGCTCCAAATTTTTCACACCCTTACCTTCAGGCTATAGGATCCGTGCCCGGAAGGGGGATGTGAAAAGGATGGCGCGGTACCTCGGACTGAGAGGCCTTGCGAAGGTCCCGCCTCTCAAGGGAGGTGTATATTGGTGATTTTTCGACGGATGGTGGGTTCACCAGGAAACATTTAATGGCAGTTTCCACGCCTAGGTTGGGAATGTGTTTTATGTGTTCGTTTTAGCCTTAAGCATTCAAGTCCTAGGTTTGGCCAAAATGCGTCTAAGCTATTCTATATGAAGATGCAGATTAAATGAATACAAAAAATAGAATTAAGACAGAAAATAGAGAAATTAAAGAATGTTAAAAGGAAAATACCTGATCCGGATGTCTGATGAAGATTCTGATTCTTGAAGCAGTCAGGATCGCCTCTGATTTGACAGGATCATCTGAGATCAGACAAGATCGTCTGAGATCTGACGAATTCGTCAGACGAATTCGTTAGAGACCTGCAAACAGAGAAATAGGTGCAAAACATAGAAAATGCAACTATTCTAACAGAGGGAAACAATGTAAAATGACAGTAACAATATCAAACTGAAACTTAAAAGCAGAAACATGCATGCATTATACTGATTTCATAATAATTATGACTTAATTATGCATTTGATCTAGATGGGTGAACTCCAAAATGCAGAATAGCATAAAATACTGAATAAACTAGCTAATTGCAGAATAAAACAATAGAGAAAAGATGGAGAAATGCAAACTTTAGGCACTGATTGCCTCAATGTTGACTGCAGTCGAAATCATCTCGCATTGGTACGAAATCGTCTCTGATTCGACAGGATCACCTCCGATCTGAACAGGATCGTCGACGACGATGTAAGCTTGCTCTGGCTGAAAAACACTAAGGTACCTGCAACAAAATTGGTATAGAACTACTGCAAATATGAATTTGGGATGTTTTAATGTGTATGAAGTCGGGTTACAAGAATTATCAGCCAGGGGGGTGCTAAGGGGAGGGCTTAGGATTAAATAGGCTTAGGAGGGAGGTTAGGAGGTTGGAGATCATCCCTATTTGGGAGATCTCCAATGGGGGAGGGTCTCTAACGGCGCAGACACGCTTCTGCCCGGATTAGAGACCCGTTGGAACAGAAGCTAATTGTGCAAAATCAGTTTAGGGACAAGATCGTCTGGACGTCCTAGCCCAGACGAAATCGTCGGATGGGCGGATCGCGCGGCGATATCGTCAAACGGTCAAAACAACCTCTAAAAATGGCATGGGAAAGGGGGAAACGGATTACACGGCGGTTAACGGGCGGTTTGGGAGGTTAAAATTTGAATTTAAATTATTTACTAGAGTAAATGTAATTATTAAGATTTCATTGCGCCAATTTTAGGGTGCTACATTTTGCCCCCTCTTTAGCGAATTTTTGAAAGAAAATGCGTTAAAGATGAGTTCTTCTCGATCTACGAGAAAGCAAAAATTATTCCCATTTTTAGGCGACGATTCTTGGTCGAATCGTACGACGACTTACTATGGTGCCCCCTCCGTGTTTTTACCCAAATCGAACGTTTGAGGTAAAAACGCGAAAAAGCAAAATTTGAAAAATGTTTTTAATTGTGTTTTGAATAAAATTAAGAAAAATAGGGTAAAACCCTAATTCATTTTTACTGTTCATTTTTCTGGTTTTAGAGCTCTGCAAGCAAAAATGGTGGAGACGACGCACAGATCAACAGAGGTCCGACGCGGGCTACGGGTAAGAGTCTAAACTTAGCTTAGAATGCTTGAATTTGAATTTACATGCTTTTTAGGTGAATTTTAAATGAATTTTTGAGCATCGCGGCCATTTTTGGGCCGTCGACGTCGTCGGGACGAAATCGTCCCGATTTCGACGAAATCGTCTCAAGTTCGCCGATTTCGTCTAAGGGCGAAATCGACGAAAGGGGGACGATTTCATCAAATTAGGGACGATTTCGGCTTGCGAAATCGGAGACGATTATGCTCAAATTTGGGACGATATCGTCCAATAGTGGACGATATCATCATTTGATTGAACTTATTTTAACTTGCATTATTAATCACTTGAGTTTGTTATTAATGATTTTTATTGTTTTGTTGTTTATGTTGCAGAGAGGATTGCTAAAGAGCAGAGAATGGAAATATGGAGGGTTGAGAGATGACTTGGCCGCTCTAACACAGGCAGAGCGGGATCAAGTGGCACGAAGCCAGCTTACAACATGTGGCAAAAATGCCACAAGTGTCTACAGACATGGGGCTACTGACAACCCTAGCAGAGAGGTGGTATCCGGGTTCTTCCTATTTTTGGCTACCTACAGGGGAGATGACTCCCACTTTGGAGGATGTATGGAGGATTCTAAGGATCCCCATACAAGGACGGTTGATCACTCCTACGGCCAATCAGGGCCATGCTATGGGGCGGTTGTGTGGTGACCCGAGCTTCGCCCTAGAGAAGGGCGGAGTTAACATCGAGGCACTGCGTCAGATGCCTGGGGCATCTAGACTCACATAGGTTTTGGCTGGAGTGGTTGGTGGACTTCTGCTGTGCCACCAGAGCGGGTGCAGGGTACCATGGATGCTAGCAGATGTGATCTACGATATGCGAGACCATGGTTACAGATTTTCTTGGGGCAGCTTTGTGCTATGTCGGCTGTACAGGATCCTGCATGGGGTCGTGTACAAGGGCGGCCGATGTCTAGTTATGACATCGCTCCTATAGGTTTGGTGCTGGGAGCACATTGCAGTGCGGAGGCCGGTAGGGCTTCCTTTGATAGGGATTGATGGGGAGAGGCCCCGAGTTTTCTACTGGTGGCTCCGAAGAGGGTCACAGCGGCGGATTGACCTACCGATGTCCCGGAGACTATTGGATGACCTTGTCCCAGACCAGATCACCTGGAGGCCATGGCGAGAGCACCCAGGGTGGGCCGAGGATGGACAGGAGTTAGCTCGCGTCAGGCGAGTTTGCTGGCTGTGGATGGAGAGGGGAGAGGTGGAGCTCCACCGCTACGACCGAGTTTTGTGATAGTTCGGTCTACAATAGGGGATCCCATCTCTCAGGGATTACGAGTTTTCTCGGACTATCCGGGATAACACCACAGTGAGCGGGGCTCCAGACATGCAGCGCTTCTGGAGTCAGGACTCGGATGATGCCCCCATTCAGCCAGTGGATGGGGACGACGTAGGGGTAGCCGATGGCTATGATGCCTGGTACGCAGGCATCCGCCCTCCTCGGATGACGAGGGCTCAGGGTCCGATACACGTAGTTGTGCGTCGGATAGGGAGGTGATGCCAGGCGGCTATGGAGGTGGCCCAGGGTCACAGCGGGAGAGAGCAGAGGAGGCCACAGGCGTAGGAGAGGCCGCGACAGCGGGAGAGGAGGGAGGAGAGACCCCCTTCTCCATAGAGAGAGAGGCCACCATCGCCCGATAAGGGCAAGGGTGTTGACATTGGGGAGAGTAGCGAGACAGCGACTCTTCGAGCGGAGACGATCCATCTCCAAGCATAGGTGCAGACCCTACAGGAGGAGGCTGCACGACATCGAGCTGAGGTGACACAGCTCAAAGATGAGATTGCACGCCTCAGAGCACGGGGCGGAGGGGCGAGCACTAGGGAGCTGGCACGGGCTATTGCCCAAATCACTTTCTATCAGACATTATACTATCAGATGGTGCCAGAGGAGGATAGACTACCACTTTCGGCTAACATCGCAGAGCCGATCAGGATCGGGTCATCGAGGACTTCGTCTCGATCGACGACTAGGACTCGTAGTACTACTCATACTACGATGGGGCCACCTCGTCCACCTCAGGGTGGGGGAGGAGATGAGGCTGAGAGCTCGAGGGGTTCTCGAGGCTAGACTACTGCATTACATTGTATAGATTGATATGATAGCATTTATTATTTTTGATAGAGGATTGAGTATGCCGAGGTACAGATTGTGGCATACCAATCCAGTTTTGATATGATGTATATATACTGTTGATATATATATGAGATGAGATATGTTTTTGATCATATGACTTGTGTTATGTATTTTTATGATGCTTTTATGTTTGATTGATTGATTTGATTTGATGATTCATGTAATTATGTCGTTGGAAATATTATGATTTTGATGTCATGCTTTAAGATTTTAAATGAAATAATCTGATGTAACAAATTGGTTGTTTGTGATGTAATGTGATAAAAGATAAAAAGAGACTTCTAACAATAATTTCAAAGGACATTGTCGCTATTATAGACCATTTCATGGAGTCGCCGCTCACTCGGTCGTCAAGCTAATCCCAGTATAGAAATATTGTTAAAAGTAAAAGAGTGCTTAAGAGACTGTCTTAAGACTTTGGTGCAATGGTGCAAATGATGATGATGATGGTTTGTTTTTCAGATTTTCATAAAAATAGTATGCATGAAATAATGTTAAAATGATTTTTGCTAGGCATAAATTCCTAAGTGTGATAAATTTTTTGGATAATTCCCTAGGAATTATACCATCATTGCAAAATTGAAGGTTGACATAATGACATGAAATAATGATAATGTGTTTGTTTGTTTGTAAAGCATAATTGTATAACAGAATGATTTAAGTCATATGGTTTTCATGATTTTTAAATAAATGGGGAATAAAAATTGTTACAATGGTTTGCGCTAGGCATAGAATATGTAGGTATAGACTTATACCATCATCACGAAAATCCAAAAAAGAGATAGTTTTATTGCATGGTTGATTTTTAATAAACAGAAAATATGAAGATGAGGACTTGCGCTAGGCATAAAATTCCAATTTTGGTTTTGGAACTATACCATCGTCGTGAAAGTCGATAATATATATATATATATATATATGTATATATGTTTTTTTTGATTGGATGGTTTTGAAAGAAATTTTGATTTTTCTATTATGCATGTAGTTGTCTTTATACTAAACAACTGTACTTGAAAGAAGAAAATGAATTATTCCAAACAATTTGCAAAAAATATTTCAAAGTATCTTAAAGACAAAAGTTAGATTTATAAGGAATCCCATGTGCATATGTGAATTCATTTCCAATCTTGATTTATCATAATGATACACAAAATCTCTCAAATATAAAATGTGTGTGCAATTGCTATGTTCATTTACCAGTTTTGAGCAAGATACTATGATACAAGTGATTTGAATAAACCAAATAAGTGTTCATTAACCATGATGTAGATGCATATAACCATACTAGACTACTATGTAAGTCGGATTATCAAGAGCTAGCTAATCCATAAGCAGACATAGGTCTGTACAAAAGAAGGTCGCTAATGTGACAGACATATCGCCACGCTAGGAGTTACCCAAGGCCAAGCGAGGTTGGGCACAAACCACTTGTTATGGGGCTTACCTCACAGTTTTCGAATAATTGAGAATTCCAGGGATTCAAGCTCATCAACCCTTCTTTTCTTTTCAAAGGGTAGGGAAAGGGATTTTATTGCTTTTGCTTTTGCTTTCTTTTGCTTTCTTTTCTTTTCTTTTCTTTTCTTTTGTATTTTTGCTTGATAATTGAGATAATGCTTGAAATATTGTTGTAATGATATAAAATAACATTTTTTTTTTTCTCTTTTTCTTGAACTTTGCTTTTTTTTGTTCTATACTAGGGATACTTGCTCGGATTAGCTGTAGAGCAAGGGATTTTTATTCTGGGTAGGGGTGAGCTTGTCCTTTTGCCAATTCTCAAAGATTCTAGACCATGTGCATGATAGGATAGCAAGGGAAACTTTTCGCTCAAGAAACCACTTCTACTATGTAGCAAAGCATGGAAATTACAAATATAATCATTTTATTGTGAAAAGATGTGCTTGGTTTAAGTAAATAACAAGATCAATTCTCTATGCTCAAACTTTATTTAATTGAATTTTGTGGACTTTGATATAAGAGAGATTAGTAATCATGCCAGATAAAATCAAGATATTTATTTTTGTGAGTGTGAAAGTGAGGGATTCCAAATAAATGCTAATTTATCCAAAATAATTTGAAACATATAATTGCAACATTTGTAAGAAGATATATATAAATAAATACTATTTTTGAGAAGTTTTGAGAATGTTGACTCTCTCTTTCTTCTTTATATTGTTTTGGTTTCGAAAGAGTCAAGAATATTGTTGTTTTGATTTTTATTATTTTGTTTTTGAAAAAAAATTAACAAGTGCCATAAATAAATACAACAAATAGTTTTGAAGATTTTGATGATTATGAATGTTTTTGGTGTTTTTGAATTTATAAATTGAAAGAAATACAAGATAGTGATTTTGAAATATTTTAAACAAATATATACAAGGATGAAATGACCAAATTTATACATAGTAACGTTTAAGATGCAAAATATTCATGGGTTCTTTAAGTTCTTTACCATCTAAGGTAGATAATTTGTATGCTCCTGATTCAAATTTAGCGGTGATAATGTATGGTCCAAGCCAGTTGGGCTCAAATTTACCTTTAAGGTCCTTAGTTGCATTAGTATTTTTTTTGAAGATTTTGAGGATTTTGATTTTTTTGTATTTTGATTTTAATTTATGAATTGAAATTGGTGGTATATACAAGATGATCTATATACACTATACAAGGTTATTTGAGTATAGCATGTCTAAGGTTGCTTCAAAATCAAAGGAGGTTTTGAAGGATAATCTGGTTGAGGTGAAGGTAAGAACAAAAGGTGATGAATAAAAGGTAGTGATAACAAAAGCTTTGTTATAATGTAGAATAATGTAGCAAAAGATTTGACTTTTATATGTGTAAAATTGATCATGTTACAAAATAAAATGTAAGAAGGATAAGAAAGTTCTTCATTCTTATCACTATATTCCAAGTCTTGATAAGATGGAGGGAGCATATGTGAAATATATGCATGGATGTTATTTGGTAAACAAGGATGATCATATATGGATGAAGAAAAGTGATGGATAGAAGATAATTGTGATAATAGAGAATGTATAGAACTTGATGTTTCAACCGTTAAATATTCTTCAAATGGTGTTGGGTCACCATGTATGGTAACAATTTTATTTGCAAGTTCAAACTTCAAACATTGGTGAAGAGTGGAAGGGACAACCCTCATCGTATGAATCCAAGGACTTCTAAGAAGTAGGTTGTAATGTGAAGGGCAATATGCTACATAAAACAAAGTATCCAGGATCTTGGATCCAATATTAAAGGGAAGAATTATAGTACCTTGAGCTTCTTGAATTTCATTGTTAAAAGATTTTATAATAACATTTGATTCATTAATATCTTCTTCCTTTAATTTGAGTTTTTGGAATAATTGATAAGTGCATAAATTAAGAGAGGAGCCATTATCTACCATGATAGTTTTAACAAGTGTTTCTTTACTAGATCCTGTAATGTAAAGATAGGAGTCTTCTTGTGGAGTAGAGGAAGGAATCTCCTCATCATAGAATGAAATATGGTTAACCTCAAGAGGGTTTACACCATTAATTATGTTCTTAGAGAAAATATGATGAGGAACAAATTGTTGGCTAGGTATTTTGAACAAAATTTCCTTATGATAAATTTGTAATACTTCTAAAAGGGATATCTTTGCTTGAGGATTAATCACTTGTTGTTGGCTATCAAAGTGGATTTCAGATTGAGATTTTGATTCTAAAGATGAGCTTTCTATGCTTACATTCCATTTTGGATCATTCTCTAGAGTCAAAGATAGTTTTGAAGGTTGGTCAAATGAGGAATCCATATCTTGAATATCAGATTGAGTTGATTGAACTTGAGGTTGCTCATTTGTAGTTTTTGTTACAATATTAATAATATCATCATGATGGGACACATTAACATGCAATATTTGATTGGTTTCTTGTTGTTGATAATTGAATAGGGGTTCTTGGGAGATCCCCATGTCTTGATTGATTATTGGTATTTGTTGTGTAGGAGTTTGATTGTTTACTGGAGATTTATAATGAGTTGTAGATTGTAATTCCTTTATATTAAAAAGACCCTTATCAATCAAATCTTGAATTGCACATCTTAAATCTTTACAATTTTGTGTCATATGTCCATCTACTCTATGATATTCACAATGTAGCTCAGGTTTAAACCAATCTGCTGTGGTATCAAGTTGTCTTATGGAAGGGAGTTCAATCTTATTTGTATCAAGTAAATACTTGAGAATTATATCCATTGGTTGATTGAGCTTAGTAAATTTACGTGATGAAGGTTTTTGAGAGGTTTTTGATAAATGCCTTAGGACTTTCAGTCATAAAAGGACCTAATGGTTTCTCACCTCTACTTTCTTTATTATGGGTAGAATGATGACAGGAAGATTGCGAAGCATGAGGTGAGTACATGGTAGAATTGGAAGAATAAGTATTTTCTTGTTGAAATGGATGTGTTGTATTGAAAGAAGAATATTGAAAAGGTGGTGGAGGATTATATGTGGATTGATAGACATAATATGGATATATGGGAGAATAGATAATATCGTTATGAAGAGGATTGGCAAAGGGATTGTTTTGTTGGGTTATGGATGAAAAATAAGAAGAGTGTGATGGAGGTGATGTTGAATAGGGATGAGGTTGGTCATAATCAACAAATGTATTTGGCTGAATTCTTCCAACATTACTGATGGGCTCATATGGATTTGAGTAAAAACTCATGGTTTCTTTAGTACTTCTAAAAGTAATATTTAATATCTACTATTTAGAATTGAATCTAAAACATACAAACTTGAAATGATGATTTTGTTATTTTTTTTCTTGTATACATATATATATATATTTTGTTTTTGTTTTCAAAAGGTTTAAAATGCATTCACGTCGGGTTCACCAAAATGTATCGCTCCAAATTTTTCACACCCTTACCTTCAGGCTATAGGATCCGTGCCCGGAAGGGGGATGTGAAAAGGATGGCGTGGTACCTCGGATTGAGAGGCCTTGCGAAGGTCCCGCCTCTCAAGGGAGGTGTATATTGGTGATTTTTCGATGGATGGTGGGTTCACCAGGAAACATTTAATGGCAGTTTCCACGCCTAGGTTGGGAATGTGTTTTATGTGTTCATTTTAGCCTTAAGCATTCAAGTCCTAGGTTTGGCCAAAATGCGTCTAAGCTATTCTATATGAAGATGCAGATTAAATGAATACAAAAAAAAATATTAAGACAGAAAAATAGAGAAATTAAGGAAATGTTAAAAGGAAAATACCTGATCCGGATGTCTGATGAAGATTCTGATTCTTGAAGCAGTCAGGATCGCCTCTGATTTGATAGGATCGTCTGAGATCAGACAAGATCATCTGAGATCTGACGAATTCATCAGACGAATTCGTCAGAGACCTACAAACAGAGAAATAGGTGCAAAACATAGAAAATGCAACTATGCTAACAGAGGGAAACAATGTAAAATGATAGTAACAATATCAAACTGAAACTTAAAAACAGAAACATGAATGCATTATGCTGATTACATAATAATTATGACTTAATTATGCATTTGATCTAGATGGGTGAACTCCAAAATGCAGAATAGCATAAAATACTGAATAAACTAGCTAATTACAGAATAAAACAGCAGAAAAAGGATGGAGAAATGCAAACTTTAGGCACTGATTGCCTCAATGTTGACTGTAGTCGAAATCATCTCGCATTGGTACGAAATCATCTCTGATTCGACAGGATCGCCTCCGATCTGAACAGGATCGTCGGCGACGATGTAAGCTTGCTCCGACTGAAAAACACTAAGGTACCTGCAACAAAATTGGTATAGAACTACTGCAAATATGAATTTGGGATGTTTTAACGTGTATGAAGTCGGGTTACAGGAATTATCAGCCAGGGGGTGCTAAGGGAAGGGCTTAGGATTAAATAGGCTTAGGAGGGAGGTTAGGAGGTTGGAGATCATCCCTATTTGGGAGATCTCCAATGGGGGAGGGTCTCTAACGATGCAGACACGCTTCTGCCCGGATTAGAGACCCGTTGGAATAGAAGCTAATTGTGCAAAATCAGTTTAGGGACAAGATCGTCTGGACGTCCTAGCCTAGACGAAATCGTCAGATGCTGGGCGATATCGTCTGATCGGCGACGATATCGTCAAACGGTCAAAACAACCTCTAAAAATGGTGCGAGAAAAGGGGAAACGGATTACACGACGGTTAACGGGCGGTTTGGGAGGTTAAAATTTGAATTTAAATTATTTACTAGAGTAAATGTAATTATTAAGATTTCACTGCGCCAATTTTAGGGTGCTACAGGATCCAATGGATGTATGCAATCGAGAAAAGATCTAATGATAGCGCTTTATCTGAACAAGTACCCATTAAAGGAATATGATTACATCTCAATCTGATGGCAATGCTTGGCCAATCTAAATCTAACGACCATGATCTAATCAGAGCCATACAAAGAACAAGAGCATCCATCGTTGATCGATCCAACGGTCGTGCTTATACCAAGAAAGATCTGATGGTAGCGCTCCATCAAAGCTATCATCCTTTAAGAAGGGGGTGATTATATCTTCATCGGACGGTCACACCTTTGCCTATCAGATCCAATGGTGTTGATTGGATTAAAAATATGAACAATGTTCTAATGGTCAATTGACCAAATGGTCTTTGACCAAGATCGAACGGTCATGCCTATCCCGATTTAATCCAATGACTACGCTTTAATCGAGACCATCAGAGGAAATTGAGGGCCGATAAAAAGAGCATAAATCTATCAGATCCGATGATCGCGGTGCATCTTGACCAGATCCGATGGTCATGCTTGGCCAATCTACCTGGACGTTAAGAGATAATCAAACGACTACGCAAGATCACATGATTGATCGAATGGTAACCCATTGATGAGGTAATACGATTATTAAAAGTTGAGTATTAAAACAAAGGTTAGCAATGGTTTGATTACTCTTTCATAACTAGTATTAAGGATAAAGCCCTAATTAAATTTTGAATCTAAGATTAATATTCGTAATAGGATAGAAGCCTTGGTATAACACTTATTATAAAATTGATTAACCAGTAAAATGCTAAGATATCCTCTATACTATGCACGATCATTATTAGCATGTACCTTCGATATTATAGGGCTAACATTTTTATAGGTCTAAAAGTATCGAGTCAGGATGCCCAATGCATATCTACATCCAGAGATAATCACGAGTTGAAATATCCCATGAGTCCACATCCCAGTAAATAAATCATATGATCAGATATCCCAAAAGAAGGTGGTCATTCCCTAAGGCACCCAAAACAAGGACCAATACAAAAAACCAGGCGATTACCAGTTCACGAGAACATACACTAAGCCAAGAAAAAAAAGGGGTCCTACGAAGAAAAACAAAACCATTGCAGCAAAGCAAAGCACATAGTACCAATAAAAGATCAATGGACACCATAGAATCAGGTAATGACCAGGGAAGGAAAGGTTCGAACAATCAAAACAAATCCAGCATATGGTACCAAGACGAGCCTAATACGGACTGATCCAAAGACAAATCCTGACGCTCAAGCATAGGATCAGATTATGAGGACGATGGCGTATCATACGATAAAATAAAATAAACCTTTTTGAATGAGCTCACACCCAGGTCCTCAACTTATAAAAGGGATAGTAAAGGGCAGCTAAAGAAGCATCATAGAGAAAAATGATAGAGTGCAAAATGCATGAGTACAGTCATTTCCTACTCTACAACTTTAGAAGATGAAGAAAGCACGTGAAGAGCAAGTTATGGCTTCGGCCTTTCACTCCATGCTTCGATGGAATATAGTTACATAGGGGACACTCTGATGGAGTATAGTTAGGGAAGCTACGTATATATGCTTCCAGATCTTGTTTTCCATTCCCTCCTTCCTCCTACTTATCACTGCCCCCCTCTTTCTAGGCATTCTCTCTTGACCGCCCTCACCATTCTCCCCACATAGCGCCATCTCACCACCATCCATTGTGCGAAGCCACTCCCTTCGCTCTCTCCTCCCTCGTAACCACCATGTAACCAATGCCATCCCATCCTTTCGACCCTAGCATGCCACCTCTTCCCTTCACCATCACGTCGGGTCCCCGTCCATCCTTCGTCATCTTTTTTTGTGGTTACCTGGTCGGATTTCCATGGCATATCAACATGACCAGGACAAGCAAGAAGTAGCAGATTATACATAAGTATAGATTCATTGCATAACTAAGCAAAAGAAGAAAAACAAGTGTGCCGAATCTATCCGGCACAAGAGCTCCCTTCAATCCAAGAGTAAATCATAATAAGAAATCCAGAGCAGCACTATATGGACTACATATGGAGAAATCAAATCAGATAGCGACAGGTGTAAGGCCAGGATTATACCAAGAATAACAGATTCAAGAACCAGAGGCTATAAAAGGAAGCAACTATGATCAGAATCTGCATCAAGCATTTAGATAGCATTTTTTCTAAGAGGTATACTTGAGTGCCCTGCTAGTTGTGTTGTTGTATCTCCTTTTTGTGTCTATTTTCTTTGCCATCCCTTATTCTTCCCTTTGTTGTGCAGGATTTTGATAGGAAAGTGCTCAAGAAGCTGAGATTATTTCCTATCCTATTGAGCCTGAGATTTAGAGACTCTACTATTACCATATTGGAACAAGGAGAGTAGGAGAGACCTGTTACATTATTTGAATAGAGTTTCTTCATTGTATTGATACATTTCTTTGAGAAAAATAGAGTTAAAAGGCATCCTGCCCACTCTGCATGTAATTTATTAAAAAATCAATACAATTTTGGGTTTCATTCTTGTCAATTCTTTGTTTTAGTTTTGTGTGTTATTGGTAATGTATTACATTATTTGAATGTGTTACGTACATTTCTATCATTGGCCAACTATTATGTTTATTATGATATTCAAATGGACATGATAGTGCCAATTCTTTCTTAATCTCTTTCTTTCTTTCTCATGTTAAAAATGTTGTTAAATTGCTATAACAACCCAATGAATCTAGGCACCGGTCTACATAAGGCATAATAATTGGTTATTTTCATTGCTTGGTCATTTTAATACATATAGTATAATTCTAATCTGGAGCGTGTAATAATTGTAAAATCATAAGATTACCGTTGGGGTTTCCTTACCCATTCTATAGTTTCTCCTATAGCAATAGTTGTTTTAAATCAGAATAAAGAGGCAGGTTGACCAGAGCCTGTAATAGCTCGTTGGTTTCAAATGATTTCTTGTAGCGTGACAATCGAATCCTATGGATGCAAGAAATGGTTCCAATAGTTTTTGGCATCGTTGTTGAGGAATGAACTTATATGTTAAATTCATATATTTTTAATTTATTTCCCAATGACACATTTTAATCAATAGGTGGCCAATTAAAATAAAGAACTTATGTTTTAATTTTATGTCTTTATCGTTCTTTATTTTCTTTTTGCTCGTGGTTTTTAATTGAATTTTGAAGTGAGTTTATGAGTTTCTTGATTTTCTTGAATTACTCCAAGAAACATCCCCTGTGAGGCTGAGTGTTAAATATCAAGCAATCTTGATAAGCACATATGTTCTTTCTACACTACCCGTGCTAGCGACTTTGTCTGGACAAACCTAGAAAACAAAAATCAAGAAAGAAGGAGCATAACGTGTTGGCGCACACCAGGAGAAGCGGTAAGGATATTTTTCCCGAATTCGATAATCTAGAGGTATTTACCCATAATCAAAAAATCCCACTTCTTAAGAGTATCGTATATGAGAATAAATCATATTTTAGTAGTAAAAAGTATGTAAAGAATAATAGAATTCAAAGCACTATTGTTGTTGATATTACTGTAGATGAATTTTTAAATGTTACTATAGAAAACATGTTAGAATCATCTCAGTCTTCTGATCCTGTAGATTGTAATACAAAGGTTAATAATCTTTCATATTGTACCTAGGCCTCCCAAACCCATATTCCTGTAGGTATTGTTGCTGTGAATTTGAATCCTACAGTAACAATGGCTCAGGCAAATCAACAAAATCAAAATCAGGCTAATGTTCATTTATGGAGAACTAATAGATATAGGCCTTTTGTGTTACCTATAAATTTAAATGCCTTGCCCAATAAAGCTCACAAGTACCTTCCAAAATTCTTAGGAAATAGTGCAGTAACTGAGAAGATCATATCAAGAGTTTTTTGTATGTAATGGATAGTCTAGAGGTTGAACATGAAGATGTAGTCTTAAGACTATTTTTACAAACTTTAGAAAAATATGCTAGAGAATGGTTCAATTCTCTTCCTAAAGATGACATCCCAGACTTCACTAAAATGGAAGTTATTTTTCTAAAGAAATATGGTGAAAGAAAAAATGAACAATCTCTGTTAACAGAATTGGCCACTATGAAGAAAAAAGAAAATGAGGTTGTCAATGACTTTAATAGAAGATTCTCAAAAACCAAAAACAAAATCCTTGCCAACCTTAGGCCTAGTGATATTCAGTCTATTTGTTTTTATAAGAATGCTTTTCAAGGAGAGTTTAACTATGAGCTAAGGCAAGAACAAGCCACTACCATTGATAGTTGTATGGAGAAAGCAATGGATATAGAAAGGAACATGCTTGACAGTGGTAAGATGAAGCCTTACTCTCTAGAAGTCAATCTACCTGAGAGAAAGCCTAAAAGAGTAGCATTTGATATACAAAGAAGAACTGAAATTGATCCAATGGAGAAATTGACTAATCAAATGACTGAGATGTTCAATACCATGAATAACAGGTTAGCAAGAATTGAAAGAAATAATGGTAATAATGGTGAATCATCACAAACAGAGCGACCACATGTTGACAACCATCCTCCCTTTAAGAAAAACTTCAATAGGAATTGGGGAAACAACAATGGTTCTGAAGAAGGAAATAGGAGTAGGAATAATGGAAACAATAACTAGAAAAATAGAGACTCTAACAGAGATCAAAACAATGTTCCTAACCCTATACCATCTACCAATATAGCAGAAGGATTCCCCTATTTTTGCTCTACTTGTGATGCACCTCATAACCCTGATGCATGTGGAATTCACCTAAGTGATCAGTGCAATGTATATTTACATGCTGATTCAGAAGAGGATATAAGAATCAATGCTTGTTGGTCTGTAGAAGATGAATCTAGAGAAAGGTTGTTTGAAGAGAATATGGATAAGTATACTTCAAATCATCATCCTCAAATCTTAGTAGCTGAAGGTACTAAAATCTTGCAGAAACCACATGAGTCAAGATATGACAAAATGAAGCAAGGGAAATTAATCCCCACTGCTCAAGAAGTTGAAGAATTAGAGGCTACCCATACTCTAAATTTAAGAAATAGGACTATCCCAGATCGGATAGAGAAAGCTTCTACAAGTGAAACAAGAAAACAAACTTTCACAAATAAGAATATCAATAAAGAGAAAACTGATAGAACCCTCAAAAAGATTACTCCTGAAGTAATAGAATTAGAGGAAGAGATTCCCAAAGAAGAAAGTAATAGACCACTGGATATAAGGAAGATAGAATTTGATGTTGGGTCAAAAATCATTAAGCATCACAAAAAAAAGTTAACATCACATTTGGAGAACTTATGAAAGTTCAACAATATAGAGAACAAGTCTGCAGAGCATTTGGACTAGTGGAACAAAAAGAAGACCCAACTTGCCATGCTTGCTAGACAAAATCAACATGATACAAGATCACCATCCTCTGTCAGACCCTTCTATGTATCATTGAGGTATAATTCAGATGAAGGGGAAAGGTATGTGATTCATAATTACATGTTAGACAATGGAGCCTCACACAATATCATGCCCAAATTAATAGTTGATCAAATGGGATTAATATACACAAGAGATTCTACCCCTATTTTTGTAATGGATAGTAGACAAATTCCTTGTGTAGGGGTGATAACTAGATTTGGTTTTCTTGGATCAAAACCCCAAAAAGGGTTAGATGTGTGTAGTTGATGTTGACCCATTCTTCTCACTATTACTCAGTAGACATTGGGTAGAACAACTGGGAGGTTCAATTCAACTAGACTGGTCCTATGCTACAATCCCAATAACAGATAAGGAAAACATAATCTTAAGAAGGGAACCATTTAACAAGCATTCTGTAGAATTAATTCAAATAGATGAAACCATGATAAACTTAGTAAGCTCTATGGAAGAAAAGGGGTTGGGAGTTTACTCCATATGGCACAACCCATTCCTCGTGGAAGTACCAGAAACAAAGAACATGGATCCAGAAGTTATGAAAATGGTTGATGCTGAGATAGATAGAGTATTAACCCAAGAAATGTGGACCATGTCTTTTGATGGAGCTAAATCCCAATCTGGAGTAGGTGCAGGTGTTAATTTGATTGATATAAAAGGAAATTACCTTGGTATCCCTTACAGACTAGAATTCCCTTGCACAAACAATGTAGCTGAGTATGAAGCTTTATTTCTAGGGTTAAGGAAAGCAAAAGAATTAGGTATTAACTACTTGACTGTAATAGGGGATGCAAAACTTATTATACAACAAATCAAAGGTAAATATCAAACCAAGCATCCTAGGCTTAAGCAATATAAAAATGCAGTATTGGAAGAAATTGAAAAATTCTTAGCTTTCAATATCTCATTTATTCCAAGAGAACAAAATCATGTTGCAGATCTCTTAGCTATGAATGCCTCAAGCCTAGATCACCTAGAGATAACTACAGAATATATGGATAGATTCCCAACTATTTCAGTCTATAAGCCTTCTGTGCTAGATAACATAGTTTACCTACAGGTCTTTCAGGATGATATAGATATTAAAGATTTTATGACTCTACAAAATCAATATGCAGATATAATCTATGATGAAAAGGATGAAGAAAAGCTAAAAGAACAAATAGGAGAACCAGTAGAAGTAATTCAGTTGAAAACAAATAAGATACCTAAAGGATTAGTTTCTCTGGAAAGTCTATTTGATGATTTTGACAAAGCTTACAAGCCTTTAAGTAGAGAAGTAATATCTGAAGACATTAACATTGGTACAATGAGAGAACCCAGAATAGTAAAGATAGACATGGCCTTACCTACAAAAGAAAAGGTTGGATACATCAGTTTCTTAAAGAAGAATAAAGAACATTTTGCTTGGACTTATGAAGACCTTAAAACCTTCAAAATAGATGTGATGACACACATAATACCCCTGAAGGAAGATTCCAAGCCATTTAGACAGAAATAGAGGAAGTACAACCCCACTCTACACCCAATAATGCAAAAGGAAGTACAAAAATTGCTAGATTCTAAAATAATCAGAAAAGTAAGATTTTCTTCTTGGATATCCAATTTAGTACCAGTCAAAAAAAAGAATGGTGATATCAGACTCTGTGTAGACTTCAAAAATTTAAATAAGAGTTCATTGAAAGATAATTACCCATTGCCCAATATGGAACAACTATTGCAAGCAGTAGTTGGTTCAACTAGATTGTCCTTGTTAGATGGATTTTTTGGATACAATCAAATTCAGATTAATCTAGAAGACAGACATAAAACCACATTCACTACACCTTGGGGCACATTTGAATATTTAAGAATACCTTTTGGATTGATGAATGCAGGTGCTACCTTTCAGAGAGCAATGGATTTTGCCTTCAAAGGATTAATGTTCAAAATAGTAGTTGTCTACCTGGATGATATCACAGTATTCTCTAAGAATCCAGAAGATCATTTAGAACATTTGGCTACAGTTTTTGCTCGATGCAAAGAATTTGGAATTTCTCTAAATCCCAAGAAGTGCATATTCGGGACTACACAAGGAAAGTTGTTAGGTCATATAGTTTCAGAAAAAGGAATAAGCATTGATCCAGAAATAATTGAAGCTATTTCCAAAATTCCCCCTCCCAGAAATTTAAAAGGTGTCAGGTCATTCTTTGGCAAAATAAATTTTATCAGAAGATTTGTTCCAAATTTTGTAGAGATGACCAAACCCATAAATGATATGGTTAAGAAAACTGGAGAAATAAAATGGACAGCAGAAAATATGGAAGCATTCAATAGAATAAAAGAAGCCATTTCTATTACTCCAGCCCTAAGTTGCCCTGACTATTCTAAAGATTTTAACATTTATTCATATGCATCTGAACATTCAATTGCTGCAGTTCTTTCACAAAAATATGATGAAAATAATGAAAGGCCAATAGCCTTCATGAGTTCAGGTCTGAAAGGAGCACATCTTAAATACACCTTATTGGAAAAGTATGCTTATGCAATTATTCAATCTTTAGAACATTTCAAAGGTATATTTGGTTCAAACAAAGTTTATTGTTGCATCCCTTTCATAACAATAAAAGATGTTTTTACCCAATACGAACCTCTCATGCTAGAGAAATTTTGCCTGAAGAAGTCAAAACTTTTGCAATATGATGTTGAGTTCAAAATAGTCAAAACTATAAAAGGACAGGGCTTAGCCAAATATCTGGCATATAAAGGAGAGGACTCTAACAATATCATCACAGTAGATGAAATGCATGATAACAGAAGAATCAATAATCAAGAATGTAAATGGTATGATGAAATTTTGGCATATCTACAAACTCTGCCTTTTCCCAGAGATATATCAATAAATAGAATGAGGTCTGTGAAACTTCAAGCTCAAAAATATTATGTGCAGGATGGTGTGCTTTACTGGAAGCACCTAGATGGAGTGTTATTAGTCTTTTTATATGAAAATGAAGTCCCAAAAATAATTAATGAATTTCATAATGGTTTCTGTGGAGGACATTTTGCTCCAAAAGCCACAACTAATAAAATAATGAGAGCAAGATATTATTGGCCTTCCATTTTTAAATATGTATATAAATATGTTAGGAACTATCATAACTGCTAGGTTTTTGCAGGAAAGAAGCAACTAGCAGCCATGCCCCTCAAGCCAGTAATCATTGAAGCACCCTTTGCCCAATGGGGTATTGACCTAATTGGAGAGATCAAGCCTAATTCATCTGGCCAACACAAGTGGATCATAACTGCAACAGATTACTTTACAAAGTGGGTAGAAGCTGCACCTCTAAGGACATCCACAACTACCACCATCATCAAATTCTTGGAAGAAAATATTCTAACCAGGTTTGGAGTTCCTCAAAAATTGGTAACAGATAATGCACAGTATTTTGTTTCATATGAAATGGTAGAGTTTTATGCTGAATATGGAATTGAACTATCCCATTCTGCTAATTATTACCCCCAAGGAAATGGTCTTGTTGAGTCATCAAATAAAAATGTAATAACTAGAATAAAAATATCATTGGGTAAGAACAAAAGGGGATGGGATAGTGAACTCAAATTTGCTCTATGGGCTGATAGGTTGTCTGTTAAAAGAAACATAGGAAGGACTCCCTATGAGATGGTATATGGAGAGAAAGCCTTATTACCCTCAAGAATAGAAAAATTGGCACTTTCCCTCTTGTTGCAGGATCATGAAGACCCCAACCCTTTACAAAGAAGGCTTGACCACATTGTCCTGTTAGAAGAGCAAAGAAGAGAGACCCTTAATAGAATGATGGAACAAACCCAAAAAACTATGAAATTGTTTAATAAGAAAGCCAAGGGTACTCCTTTTTCTCAAGGAGATATAGTCATCTATTGGGATCCTAAAAATGATAAGCATGGTGAAAAAGGAAAATTCGAACCAAAATGGATTGGTCCATACCAGATAGCCCATGTTATAGGGTAGAATACTTACAAGTTGCAGACTTTGTAGGGAGAACTAATGGCTATCCCTATTAATGGCCAACACCTCAAGATGTACAATCCCTATTGAAGGTGAAAATAATAAAAAAAAATGGAAAAACCAAAAAACCCCAAAAACAGAGTGATGTATTTTGTTATTTTGTGTACTAGATAAGCTTTTCTTTTATTGTTAATTCTGAGTTTGTTGTTACACATGGTATTCTTAGTTTGATGAGTATACATTACTGTTGATTCCCCCAAAAACAATAAGAAGAAAGGAGATTTATTTTAGACTCTGATGAGGTTTACAATTTTTTCAAATATGAGTGTTTATGCAATAGTTATTTGATATGAGATAAAATAGGATGAAAACAGAGCTGATTGAAACATCATGTCAAAGCCTCACATTACAAATGATACTTAAGGTGACTTCAAAGGTCCAAAGAACCGAGTTATCTTTGAGAGGGTGGTTGAGCCAAAAATCATTACACTCATCCTTTTAGCCAAAAACTAATCCTCAACTCAGGCATACTCTTTGCACAATTTGCTTATATCCAAATACTTCTCAAATGAGAAAGAAAAATAAAAATAAAGTAAAATTGAGTCACTGCTTGAGATATCTTGGAAAACCTCTACCGGGGCTATAGACGCTTGACTGGCAGTAGGGTAAAATCGGATGGGATTAGAAGCAACTCCACCGGGGCTATAGACGCTTGACTGGTAGTGGAGCCCTACAGAATGGTGAAAATTTTTAAGAGTGAAATCACATATTAGGCTTAACTATTTTTCTCAGATATGGCAAAGTTTTGAAAGACTTAGAAATCAAAATGAATGCACAAACACACACATGGGCCAAAGCATGATGAAGCAAATGGCTTTGACAAAATTTTGTGTAATCATATCCTATGACTTAGCTAAAACAAGCATTACAATATATCTAAAAAACTCATCTGTTTCTAAAATTCTGACCCTAGTTTCCAAAGTGAATAAAAGGAATTACAATTTTTCAATACTCTATTACTTTGATGTCCTATTGTTTGTACAATTTTTTAGTTTAAAAATTGTTATGTTTTGTTTTTCAAGCTTTGCTTAGTAGTCAAGATGATTTGAATTTTTGTCCAAAATTGCAATAAAACTAGGAGATTCTGTAATTCTCAAGTGCCTCATGTTTTCAGCACATTGTCCCAGTCAGAGCCTATGTTGGAGCCAAAATTGACTCAACATCTGAAAACCCCCAAATTTAAATTTTTGGTTTTCAATAAAATTAACAGAAGATTGCTAGCCTCTGTTGCATTTTTCATCTGAGAAGTTGACTTCCATATTTTTGAAAATTTGAAATTAACCTAAGCCTTTTTTGTTTTGGATTTGACCTTATGGCCATTGTTTTATCATTTGAAAAGTCATTAAGGCCAAATTATTTGAGCACCCGGTACCATGGTAAAATCATAAAAATACCTGACTTCAAAGTAAGGGTCATGACAATCATAATAATCAGAGCTAAGCCTAAAAAACTAAACTTTAGTCCTAAATTATTAGAAAAAGATAAATCAAGGCCTAATGATGAAACACCATGGTCTAAAGTCTAAAAACCTAAGTTTTAAACAAAGGTCTTAATTAAAATCCTCAAGGGTATGTGTCCCATTACATTAAAAATCGAGCACCTTAAAATAGATCTAAGGGTAGCGCTTATAAGGGATTAAAACTTCTTTAAAATGTTGTGGTCAAAGGAATTAAAGTCTAAAGTTTTGAAATAAAAATAAATCAAAACATTAAGGGTATGCACCCCTTTAATTAAGTAGTGAGCTAATCGGGTAAATCTGATGATAGCGCTTGATCAAGATCTGATCGGATGACAGCGCTCTCATAAAAGGTGCATTAAAAAGGCTAAAGACCGCAATATTAATTAAAATTGTTAAATAAGATTAGTGAGGGTCTAATGCATTGGATAATTATCCCCCTTTCGCTTAATCAAAGGTTAAAATCAAGTACCCCTTGGTAACTAACCTCGTAGGTTGAAAGAGATCAACGATCGCACCAATCTTGATCGAGATCCGATTGCGCTCAAACCAAAATCCAAACGTTGAATGGTAAGAGTATCGGGTAAGATAAAGTTGGGGCCATGATTAATCATGCATTAGTAAGGGTTTAATACGTTACTGATTACCCCTTTTGGCTTAATCCGAGATTAATGGAATACGATGATGCACCCCTTTCGGTTATCAAGTGTGCAGATTATAGGAGATCTAAGGGCAGTGCCTCATCAAGGAGAAATCAGATGGATGCACTCGATTTGATAAACACCATGGTCTAAAAATGCAAAAGCCTAAGTACGATGGTCGAGGAAGATCCAATGGCCGTGCTTGATCAAGGATTGATCCAATGGATGCACGTTTGCCACAAACCACCAAGGTAAACCAAGGTATTATCACAAGGTTATGATTAAACCATGCACAAAATGGAAAGAAATCAATGGATGCACTCTTTCACAAAATGATCGGATAGCGCTTGCTTCAAATAAACAAAGGTAAATCAGGGGTAAGAAAAGATCTGATTAGTCAAGTTTAATCATGTTTAGTGAGGGCCCTAACATGTTACTAATCATCCCCCTTTCTCCCTAAACAAGATTAATAAAAATCAAAAGCATACACCTTTCGATTACCTAACTCGTAGGTTACAAAAGATCTGACGATCGCGCTTGAGCAAAAGTCAATCCGATGGTTGCACTTAGTCACGAAACACCAAGGGTAAGTCTAAAAAGATTAACTATGCTCATGATTAAAGCCTGTGCAGGTCTAAGGAATATCAACGGACATGCTTCCACCAGGGATAATCCAATGACAACACATATCACAAAGCGATCAACCGATAAAAGGGCCCTATCCAAGTCAAAATCAAATACACCCCATGTACAAGTAGATCCAATGGTTGCGCTCGGGCATGATTGATCTAATGATCACACTTCAAAAGAGTTACTCAAAGGTTAAAAGAAGGTTCATTAAAGTAATAATCAACAAATATCGATGGATGCACTTGATCTCACCCAAATCCAATGGATGTTATTTCACAAAGCTATTAAAGGTGGACAAGTTGAATGAAGACAAAATGTCAATTCGATGATTGCATGCAATTGGGAAAATATCTAACGATAGCGCTTTATCTAAATAAGTGCCCCTCAAAGGAATACGATTACATCACAATCTGATGGTAGTGCTTGACCAATCTAAATCTAATGACCATGATCTAATCGGAGCCATACAAAGAACAAGAGCATCCATCATTGATCGATCCAACGATTACGCTTGTACCAAGAAATATTTGATGGTAGTGCTCTATTAAAGCTATCATCCTTTAAGAAGGGGGTGATTATATCTTCATTGATGGTGCTTTGTATGATAGGATGGATTAAAAATATGAACAATGTACAAGTGGTCTTTGACCAAGATCGAACGATCATGCCTATTCTTGATTTAATCCAACGGTTATGCTTAATCGAGACCATCAAAGGAAATTAAGGATCGATAAAAAGAGCATGAATCTATCAGATCTGATGATCGCGGTGAATCCCGACCATATTATCTCGACATCGCTGGCCAATCTACCTAGACGTTAAGAGATAATCGAACGAAAGCAGAGGGTTACATAATTGATCAAACGGTAACCCACCTATGAGGTAATATGATTATTAAAAGCATGTATTAAAACGAAGGTTAGCAATGGTTTGATTATTCTTTCATAACTAGTATTCAACATAAGGATAAGGCCCAAACTTAATTTTAAATAAAATATTAATAAATGTAATAGGATGGAAGCCTTGATCTAACGCTTATTATAAGATTTATTAAATAGTAAAATGCTAAGATATCCTCTATACTGTGCATGATCATTATTGGCATGTACCTTCGATATTATAGGGCTAACATTTTTGTAGGTCTAAAAGTATCGAGCCAGGATGCCCAATGCATATCTACATCCAAAGGTAATCATGAGTTGAAAAATCCCATAAGTCCACATCCCAGTGAATGAATCATATGGTCAGATATCCCAAAAGAGGGTGGCTATTCCCTAAGGCACCCTAAACAAGGACCAATACAAAAAAACTAGGTGAATTAACCAAAATAGGGGTCCTACGAAGAAGAACAAAATCATTGCAGACAAGGAAAATGCACTTAGTACCAATAAAATATCAATGGACACCATAGAATCAGGTAATGACCAGGGAAGGAAAGGTTCGAACAATCAAAACAAATCCAGCATATGGTACTGAGATGAGCCTAATACGGACTGATCCAAAGATAAATCTTGATGCTCAAGTCGAGGATCAGATTATGAAGATAATGGTGTATCATACGATAAAATAAAATAAACCTTTTTGAATGAGCTCATGCCTAGGTCCTCAACTTATAAAAGGGATAGTGAAGGGTAGCTAAAGAAGCATCACAGAGAAAAATGATAGAGTGCACAATGCATGAGTATAGTCGTTTCCTACTCTACAACTTTAGAAGATGAAGAAAGCGCGCGAAGAAGCAAGTTATGGCTTCAGCCTTTCACTCCATGCTTCGATGGAATATAGTTACATAGGGGACACTCCGACGGAGTATAGTTAGGGAAGCTACGTATATGTGCTTCCAGATCTTGTTTTCCATTCCCTCCTTCCTCCTACTTATCACTACCCCCTCTTTCTAGGCATTCTCTCTTGACCACCCTCGTCGTTCTCCCCACATAGCGCCATCTCACCACCATCCATTGTGCGAAGCCACCCCCTTCACTCTCTCCTCCCTCGTAACCACCATGTAACCAACGCCATCCCATCCTTTCGACCCTAGCACGCCACCTCTTCCCTTCACCATCACATCGGGTCCATCCTTCGTCATCTTGATCTATGGCTGCCTGGTCAAATTTCCATTGCATATCCACCTGACCAGGGCAAGCAAGAAGTAGCAGAATATACCTAAGTATAGATGCATTGCATAACTAAGCAAAAGAAGAAAAACAAGTGTGCCGAATCTATCTAGCACAAGAGCTCCCTTCAATCCAAGAGTAAATCGTAACAAGAAATCCAGAGCCGAGCCAATTGTACTAATTTGGAAATCAAATCAGATAGCGACAGGTGTAAGGCCAAGATTGTACCAAAAATAATAGATTCAAGAACCAAAGGCTACAAAAGAAAGCAGCTGCGATCAGAATTTGCATCAAGCATTTAGATAACATTTTTGCTAAGAGGTATACTTGAGTGCCCTACTAGTTGTGTTGTTGTATCTCCTTTTGTGTCTATTTTCTTTGCCATCCCTTATTCTTCCCTTTGTTATGCAGGATTTTGATAGGAAAGTGCTCAAGAAGTTGAGATTATTTCCTGTCCTATTGAGCCTAAGATTCAGAGACTCTGTTGTTACCATATTGGAACAAGGAGAGTAGGAGAGACCTGTTACATTATTTGAATAGAGTTTCTTCATTGTATTGATACATTTCTTTGAGAAAAATAGAGTTAAAAGGCATTATGCCCACTCTGCATGTAATTTACTAGAAAATCAATACAATTTTGGGTTTCATTCTTGTTAATTCCTTGTCTTAGTTCTGTGTGTTACTGTGTAATATATTACATTATTTGAATGTGTTACGTACATTTCTGTCATTGGCCAACTATTATGTCTATTATGATATTCAAATGGACATGATAGTGCCAATTCTTTCTCAATCTCTTTCTTTCTTTCTCATATTAAAAATATTGTTAAATTGCTATAACAACCCAATGAATCTAGGCACCGGTCTACATAAGGCATAAGAATTGGTTATTTTATTTGCTTGATCATTATTAATACATATAATATAATTCTAATCTAGAGCGTGTAATAATTGTAAAGTCATAAGATTACCATTGGGGTTTCCTTACCCATTATGTAGTTTCTCCTATAGCAATAGTTGTTTTAAATCAGAATGAAGAGGCAGGTTGACCAAAGCCTGTAATAGCTCGTTGGTTTCAAATGGTTTCTTGTAGCATGACAATCGAATCCTATGGATGCAAGAAATGGTTCCAATTGGGTGATTAGCATTTCCATAATATTTACTAGAAATTTGGTTTGTCTGGAAATCTCTTCTTCATCATCTGGTTCATAATCAAAGTATTCTATTTTATTTTTGAAGAGATCTTCTACATTGGCATTTCTAATAATTCCTCCAATGATAATCCAGTATCTACCAATTTTTTTATTATGTCATCCAACAGAGTGAACATTTCTACAGCATCATTAAGCCATATTTCCTTGTTAGACCCAAACATAGTTGCTCTCATGAATTAAATATTATTCTTAATCTCAATAGGGCTGATGGCCTTGAAGTCTTCTTTTTGATAACTCAAGCTTTCCATTTCTTGAGTAGTAACTCGGATCATCCCAATCTGCCTGAAAATCTCAATGATTCTCTTGATCCTGTCTTGTATTTTAAATGACATTTCTCTTTTTATTTTGTTCAAATAGTATGTATAATTGATTATTTTTATCACCGTGGAAGGATGTGCTATTGGGGTGTTCTTTTGTGCCAACTCTTCTTTCATTTTATTAATTAAGGCTTACATCTATGCTTTTTCTTTATCAATTATTTCCAATTGGCTCCTCAACTCTATATTGCTCTAATGAAGTCAATCCATATTTTGCTCTTGTACTATTTAGCTACTCTGACCATATCACCCTCTTTTCCATGTACTAAAATTCCTCCTATTTTATCATTAACTTTGAGAACAATAGGTTCTTGTAAGGTAGGTATGGACACTTTCGCTATAGATAACCTGAACCTATTTTGTTCTTTTTCTATAGTAAAGCTTTCTTTTATGCCATCCATCTCTGCTACTATTTGCAGTTCTTTTTCATTAGTGACACTGAAAATTGTCTCTTATTCGACTCTTTCTAATGTGACTATATTTTAGGTTAGGGCCAGTCTGGGATTTTTTGCAGGGGAAGCAACCACAACCTCTTGTTTTTCCACTCTATGGTCTCTCAGGATTTCACCAAAACCACTGGCTTTCATTTGTGTTGCAGATGGGATAGGCACTTATTTGTCATTAATTTTTAATGAGGTGGGGATGGCCTAGGGAGCCAACTTTTTCACACTGGTTAAAGCCAACAATTTATCAGAAATAGGTGCCTCATCTTGTTTTTCTAGCACCACAAGCTCTTGAGATGATATTTCAGCTACTTCTTTCCCTTTATCTATATCAGGCCCTGAATTGGCCACCTACGAAGGATCAAATATTGGTGTTGCTTTCTCAATAGTAATTCTTCTTATTGAGTTCAGCTCAGTCGGGTATTCGCTTGGTAGATGAATTTGTGAATTTCCCCTTTTGATTTATGGGAATTTATTCCACACTCTTTGTAGGATTTCTCCTTTTTCCATGGCTTCCAATAAAGCTTCCTCATATTTGTCTTCCCTGTGTTTGACCCAGGCATACTCACGTTTCATCATTTTTTGGTATTTACCTAGAGGATCATAGGGCCTCCAGGTTACTTCTTTGAAATCCAATCCTTCTAGGTCATACATACCCTTTAATAAGGCCTGATAGCCCAAGTATATGTAATATCCAAACCTACAAGGGACATTAAACCAAGGAACTCGACCATGTTTGTTGGCCTATCTCATTTTGGCTTCTTCTGCAACCTGCCTTACCAGTTCCAAGGCGACCAGGGAGTAAGGGCAGTATATAGGTAATGCCTTAGGAGGAATTTTGGCCCCATAGAGCCTGATGTATGTAAAGCCTTCCAAGAAGAAGTAATCTCCAATTTCTTTACTTTTGATAAATGCTTTTACTCCTAGACCTAATCTCTCGGGAACGCTCCCTGTTAGCATCCAATGAACTTCCACCATGAAATTATTGCAGAACCAGCCTAAATGGGTGCACCCTTCATGTATCCTCCAAAATATGTTCTAGACGTGGGGACTGTCAACTACTTTTAGTATCTTTTTACTTTCTTCTCCCATTTGGCCAGCTATCAAATGCATAAGAATCGAGTAGTTGGAGAAATAAGGTATTTGTTTCTCTTGTTCCAGAATTGTTTTATTAACTCCTGGTGCATTTGTTTGCTTAATTCTTCCTCCCATGCATAGATGGGGGTATTTGTGCTTTTGTTGCTTTGTGTTACCAGATATAGCACATCTTTCCAAATTACATCGAGTTCTGCTACTCCTAGGATAATGCTAATCATATCACTAAAATCCCTGACCCAGGGCTTAAAAGCAATCTTTCTAATAGGGAACTCATACAGTACATCCTCATGATCTTCAAACAACATTTTATATGACTCTAATTTAGTCAACCTATTAGATTATATTTGAATTACCTGGTGAATGAGCGACGTGTTCGAAGGCTTGAGGTTGAAAACTTCCTTGATGTGCTTTGGTGTGATACTAAACACCGGTCGATCTTTGTTGTAGCTAAAGATTTTGGTATTCTCATCATAAGATACCACCAGCCATGCCAGAAGGTTCATAAAGTAGTATACTCAGGGGCATATTAATATTTCAACATTGCTCATCCACCTATTGCTCCTGGGAGGTCTTTTATACTGTAGTCTTTTGGCCTTGTGAAATAAATTTACCAACAACCAAGGATAGCACTGTAAATTCTCCTCGGTGGACTCAAAACTTTGAAGACATGTATTTTTAATTTACCACTGCTGGGATAACATGAGTTTCTTATCTTTCCCCAATTGTTTAGTGAAATCGTACATACCCATGGTAGTAGTAACTTTTTTAGGGAGCTCACCATATGGGGTTTGATTTGTGATGAATTTCATAGACTCTAAGGTGTCCTTTGGCACAAAAGCTTATTTCCAAGTGACCATTTCATTTACAAGTAGCAACTCAATATGATAAAACACACTTCTTCTGAGTTCTCCATTCGCTTAGGACATCTCTTAAGCTCTCTATTCCTCTACAATAATCACTTGCTTTGAGATAACCAGGGTGGTAATGCACTTGAGAGTGGAGGTTTAAATAATTTATGGAAGAGTGGCTTCACAGCTTTCACACAAGGTGTTATTAATGTAATGTCACCAACTCCCTTTTTCAAATTGGCCAATGAATGCTTGCCATGGTGGCATTTCCAAAATTGGGTAGTTATGATTTGTGATCTTCTTCGGCTCGCATCTTCCATAGTGGAATTTGATTCATGTATCTTTAATCATTTACAGTGTTGCTACTGGTCCATGAACTACCTTTTCTCCCGATATGGTATTTTCATGGGAATTATTATGAGGCATTCTGCCACCTCATCCTCCAATAGGGATCGATCTTCGGAAGAAGGGATACCATTTTAAAAAGTAGTTATAATTTTTGGGATCGATTTTTAGATCTACTTATTGAAGTTTGTGCCCATTTATTTCACTAAAATGCACATTTGGTTAGCCATATGATAAAATATATGTATACTAGAATTGGTTACCTCTACTAAGCGAAGAATTATGCACACTTAGCTTCAGGTATCTAATTTTCAATTAAATTCTACCCAAGTGTTAGTTATATAAAATGTTTGCATGGTGATTGCAATTTCCAACATCTTATAAAGCCTAACCCTTTAAACCATGCTTACGTGTGCATGTCCGATCCTGCTGTTATCACCGAAATGCGAGTCAAAGTCTGCTGCATCACGCCATCTAATATTAGACTAAATATGCACCATGCTCTTCCGTTTGATATTTTCGGACCTGTGTAAATGTTATTCCTACATTATAGTAGACATATGTCAATGGTGTTCATGTATATTATGGAAGATATCCAAAGTTATTGGTTAGTCAATTTTACACATTTATATCTTGCAAATAACAATCATCAAATCAAAATTAAATCAGGGCTTTAACCTTTAGTTGAATTGGTCATGTGGTACCATTGGATCTGTTGAGGTCTATCATTGTCATTAGGTCGAGTTGAGCCGCACGTCCCTTATCTAGATTTTATTTTCCTTTGATAGCCATGAGTAAGTTCAATCGTCAAATCATATCAAATATAAGCATGGTCATCCAATTTAGTTCAAATATTACTTAGTCAATGACCACTTTGTCATCTTTCACCTTCTTTAATCCAAGTGCCACCATCAAATCTAGTAGGATAGAGCACGGTTTTTTGATTTGATAATTTTATTCTCTTCTTGATGGATGATTGCTCTGATAAAGCACAACCATTGGATCTTTAGTGAGAACGTACATGGTCATTGATGGGTGTTCCATATTTCTTAGTATATCTAAGTGAAAGTGTGATTGTCAAATTAAGCAGATTAAAACACTACCGTTGATTCTCTCTTGCTTATAATTGATCTGGAGATATCACCACTATTGGATCTAGGTGGGATCAAGCACAACCGTTGATGTCATTTTCTTTGGTCTTCTTTAAGTGAAGCACCATTTTAGGATCTTTTCCCATCAAGCGCTATTATCAAATTAAAAAAAAAATGTGCTCTTTATGATGCTTTGATTTATTTTTAATAATATCGATTATTCATAGTTTTTAGATCTTAGGTTGAGACAAGAACGAATGTCAGATCTGCTTTGTATTCATATGACTCATTTTTTATTAGACATAATCATCGGATCTTCACTTGGAATGAGTGCAACCATTGGATTAGCCCGTGATGTGTGCTTATGTCTTTTGTGTGACTTTGATTGAATTGCAGCAGTTAGATCTTAGTGGGTCAAAATGCCACCATTGATTTCCCTTTGGCTTGTAATTGCTCCTCAAAGAGTGCTGCCATCAGATCTGGGCTAGCTTGAGCACTATCATCAGATTGATCATTCCTATATTACCTTTGATTATCATGATGAATCATGACCATTGGATTCAGGCACAAATGAGCATTGTCATCAATTTTTCATAGCCTTCAAAACAATATACGATGCATATGTTATTTAATTAATACAAGATTAATGAAAAGGAAGAAAAATTAGTGATGCATTAATACCCTCACTAATGCATGATTATCTCTTGTTTTACCTCTATGTTACCCGATACTTTTACCATTCAATTGTTTAGGTTTTGACTTGAGCACCGTCATCATATCCTGATGGGGATTGGTGTAGCCGTTGATTTCTTCCAACTTGCATGATTAGTTACTGAAGGGTAAATATTTTTAATCCCTGATTTAGTGGAAAAGGGGGTGATTAGCTAACGTGTTAATACCATCACTAATCATGATTAACTATTTTAATTAAATCGAAGGAGTCACCTTTTGATTATTATTTCCTTTACCCTTTGATCGAGCGCAATCATTCGATTTATTTTAATTAAAGTGCTACCCTTGGATCTAAGTGCTTTTTAATTTAACCATATGTTAAAGACTTTATGATATGACGCTTGATTATATCATTATCATTTGACCTGATCAATTTAACCATCGGTTAGCTTATAAAAGTGCATCCATCCGATTAAGGAGGATCTGGGTGCTACCTCTAGATCTGCTCAAGGTGCTCGATAGTTAATCAAAGGGGGCACATACCCTCAAATGATTTTATTAACACTTCACTCAAAACCCTAGGTTTTCAAACTTTAGACCATGGTGCTTTTTTAGACTTTGATTTATCTCCTTTTGATACCTTACGATATAATTCTTTTTATCATGGCCCACACTTTGACCCTTAAATGATTTTATTAAAATTTTAATTAGGCTAGAGGTGACCTCGGGTCCAAATGTTTTAATAACACTTTTATACACCTTGGGACTTAGGGTTTTATTCATTTGACTTAGGCTTGAAAGTGGTCATTATTTTTATAATGAGGGTTCTTATTAAATTTATGGATTATAAACCTTACTTTAAAAGAGTTGGGTATTTTAATGGTTTGACCTTTTTAGTGGACATTCATTTAATTTGATATTTATGGATAAAACAACAGTTATAAAAGCAATCCAAAAATGGCTAAGTTTTGGTCCAAAAATCAACATTTAAAGTTAGCTTTTTAGATGAAAATGCAACAGAGGCCAACAACATTTTCTAAATTTATTGAAACTAAAAATTAAAAATTGGGGGTTTCAGATGTTGACTTAATTTTGGCTCCAACAATTCCTAAGGAAATTAAATGGAACATTAGGTCCTAAGTAGAAAGGAATAATGCTAAGATATAATTAAATCATGTGGGAAAATGAGGGTATGCACCCCCTTCATGGTAAAATTCAAGCAACTTCTCCAATCTGGACGAATACACATTCTCCCACAAGACCTAAACGGACACGCTTTCATAAATAGCCCAAGGGATAAGTCAATGATATTGCATAGTCAAAATTATATAACATAATGTCTAAGGCAATCAAATTAATTAAATAAATTTAAGGGTCATGCACCTCCTTTTGGCTAAACGTCAAGCAAGTTTGAAGAATTTGAGGGCAACACTCGCTCCTATCTGAATTCAATGGATGCACACTCACTAAAGATAATCAAGGTTAATCACAAATATTTATTAATGAATAATCCTAAGCTTAATATTAATAATCAAATGAATAAATTTGGATTTAAGTTCAACTACATTATAAAATTTGATAATTAAAAAGCATGCATCTTCCTAGAAATGAGTGGTAGTGTACAATCTTGATAAGATCCAATGGTTGCGCTTTCACTCAGATTAACCAATCCTTGCCATTAAAAGGTGTAAAAACCACTAATTGTCACTACTCGTCTACTAATATTTTTTTTTCAAATTTCATCTATGCCCACCTTGAGATGAGATAAAGTTATAATAATGATCTAAGACATGAATTTCCCCCAACAAGAAGTAAGTAATCCGAATAATAATAGACTAAATAGATAGAAGCACCAACTTCTACAATTCTTATTAAGCCAATTTGCATATAGGAGCACCAACTCCTACAACTCCATCTCACCATCCCATAATGGTAGATGAATAACAAAGTGCAATGGCTATGCCCTCCTATTACATTTGCCCAATGACAAGAGAACATCATAATGGTTGAACCAACCATTAAGAAGGACAATTCCTCACCAAAGGAATACCTTTCTCCATACTACCAATAAAGGCTAGTATATTAAGAGAGTCCATTAATCTATTTCCCATTATGGAAACTCACATTCAATATGGGTTAATTGTCTTAGGCGTTATTATGATATTTTATTATCATCAAGGTGTGGTTGGTTTGGCGATGGTGGGTCTTAATTCTGTATGTTGGTGTCTTTGGTTTGGTTATATAGTTGAGTAGGAAACTTCTATCTACTATTATGTTCCATCATAAGTGATGTTACTAAACATCCAAAGATCATTTCATGACTTGCACCTATATCACTATGATATAAAATAAATAATGATGCAAGTATTATTTATTTACAAATAAGATCAACAACACCCCATTACAATTGCTAACAAGCTAACACAAATTACTTTCATTTGTACACATTTCTTAAATCAAACTACATATACCATCTAATTGGATAATTACATCATTTAAAGACCTCTTTATAGTATACAAGAGCAAATGGAGAAATACATCAAATATTACAAAGCTTGGCTTATACATTTCAGCCATTTAGAATTACATTGAGGAGCATCTCAAAATATGCTTATACAAATTGAACAATAATGCAACTGTCTTCAAAGCCTAACTGGTTCTCCTTTGGTTTTCTTGCATCTTCATGGTGTGAGAGATGAGTTTGTAAGGGATCAGGACAACTTGAATGCATTATATGCCAATGCAACACAAGCAGTTCATGCTTTTCATTATTAAATGTAAACATGCACCATAAATATATCATATGCATAAATTGTAGTGATAGACTACCATTTTTTATTTCTATACATGGCTATGTGTAATACACCATCCAAGTCATCAATTGTTTAGTTTATCACTAAACATAGGAAGAGTCCCATACCTCTTCCCTAGTATTGGACACCCATCCAATCCTTCCAATACTAGAAGTTATTTCCCATACTTCTAAATAGATATATTCATTTCATATCTTCATTAAGATGCACATAAATGTAAAACATTAATTTAGATTGTTATATAGTCCATTAACCAAAGTATACTATATACCTTGAATTTCTATAACCCCACTCTATTAACAAATATAATCCAAATCTTACAAAAGCTATACAAACATTCAATCAAGACATAAATAAGCTCTTCCTTATATCTATTAACCAACATATATATGAACAATTAGCATAAAAAACTATGTTATTTGGATTCAATCATTATAACAAAAATGTTCCTAACTAATAACATTTCCCCAACAATGTTTAGATTTCCTACAATATTTATTAGTTTAGGGATCTTAAGTAGATTCTTTATGAAAGCATAACATAGAATGAAGTATATAAAAGTTCATATATACTAAGCATCTTCAATTCGACTATTGGGACAACAACATCCTATCACACACTACTTTGTAATTTATAAATACTACCTTAACTCAAGCAGACAAAACATATTTAGGGATTAATGATTGCTTATCATTGAAGAACACAATGATAAGCACAATAGATGTCATTGTGAAACAATCCCAATGGTTAAAGGGTATGCTTTAGGATGCTAGATGCATGGTTTAACAACTCTGAAGGATTCTAGTTATTCAAATACTATAAAAATAACTATACCACCCAATGCACGATAGTAAATCATTAAGAAGCAGCATGGAGTCATAGGTTTGGTCATCATATAGATGGACGATGACAACTATGATAGCTCCTAGACCTCTATAGTGCTCTCAAATTGACAAAAGGTTTGCTCACTTTCCTAGGGGATAGAAGTTCTTTTGATGTATGCAACACCCCAAACTCATAGGTCTTTGCAACGAACCCTCGTTGCTTCTGACGGTTACCACTAGACAGTAGAACCCATCACAATTTTCCTATGTACGAAAGCCCGATGCTAGAGAACGAAGTCATTTTCAATATAATTTTCCCCCCTTGGGTTTCGTCAATATTTATGGTAGTGATATATATAAGCTAATTATCATCCTATTCTAATTTCTAAATAGGACATCCTAGAAAGGAGATATACACTTCAATTACTTTGATTCTAAAGTATGACCAAGATATGTATTACATCTAAAACTCGATGTGGTGATAGTTGTAAACCACTAGCACTAGTATTTATTTACAGTAGAACTTAGTATGAAGTATATTGTTAGGATTCCACCCCTTGACTCATTAATGCAACAACATGGATATTCTTTAATTATGAAAAAGAGTATAGAGCTCTTGAATTTCTCGAAAGGAGCATTATAACTTAAAATTGTAATAAAACATTTAGACGCACAAAACTCACCTAAACATATTATTTTAACTATTATAATAAAGAAGGAGCATACAAAATATATATATAATAAGGGAAGAGAGGAAACTCTCACACCTAGAACTTTCATAAAGCCTAAATAACAACGTTCTTGGGGGTCCTTCTCCTAATCCCGACCTAGTCTCCTAAAATTCACAAACCATAGCACCTCCTATTTTCTCAAACCTTAAGGTAATTTATAGGCCAATTTCTTCTAGATAGCCAAGCAGTTTTTCAATATTTTATTTATTTTCTATCTTTTCCTTCACATGCAAGCTTCTTCAAAAATATATTATTTTAATGTAGGGAGGGATTCCCTAGAGATATTAGTTTTGGAACTATTAAAGATAAGAGGGGAATCTCACCCCTTACTACAATCCTCCCAAAATTGCCATGTGTAGGAAAGATGTAATATTTTATTTATAAGGTAGTCTTTTCATTTTTTGGTCCAATAAAATTTGGACAGGTTCATAAAAGACAAGCCACCTAATTTCTTTTCAAAAATGGGGTCAATCAAATTAAATAAGCATGCTCAAACAATTAATCTCTACTCTAGAGAATGCTTAAATTATATGCATAAAGACATATATTTTAAAATATTAAAATGTCAAACATTAATAAATATGCATTTTCAAGGTAGACTTTCTTCATGCAAATTAATGATGCAACCAACTTATTTCACATAAATAGCATGCAAGCACTCGATGCATTTGCTCATTATTTCCCATCACCATTTTTCCTTTGAGTGGCGGGATTTTGGGAGTGATTCTCAAGTAACACCGCCATCAGGGAGGTAACTAGTGATGATAGAAACAAGAGCTTTACCTGGTGAGTTGTCTTTGTCATCATTTCCCTTTTTCATCTCTCGGTGGTAAATCTTCCACCTATGAGAATACCTGTTCCTACAATCAGTCAATGCATGCAACATCATTTTCTCTTGACTAAAACCAATATAATGCAAATATATTAAGCATTACAAATCAGCTATCATAATACAAATAGCATATTAATAGAGTTCCTCCAAGGTGGGTCGTGACATACTCCCCCCTTAGAATAAACACAATCCTTTGTGTTTCCTGCAATATTACATATCAATCATTACATCATAAGGTTTGCATAGTTTTCCACTTTCATAAGTGGTAAATGGCTCAACCTGTATTATTACATAGCATCATCAAATAACATCATCAAATAAATAAGGAAAATGTCTTTTTATGTCCTCCACTTTTTCCCAAGTGGAATTCTTCTCAGAATATTGGTCCCACTGGACCTTGCATTGCTCAATGTTTCTTTTCCTCATAGCCTTGGAACGAAATTCCAAGATCTTCATCGGTTTCACCTCAAAGGTTGTCGGATCTGCCATCTGCAAGTTAGAAACATCTAACACATGATTAGGATCAGCAATATATCTCCTAAGTAGGGATACATGAAAAGTGTTATGGATCTTTGATAGGTTAGGTGGTAAGTCAAGTCGGTAGGCTACAGGACTTATCTTTTCCACAATCTCAAATGGTCCCACAAACCTAGGATCCAATTTGGTTGATTTAATTGCACTCTTTTTAGGTTTCACTCTCAAAAACACCCTATCACCCATAGAGAATTCTCTAGGAGTTCTTTTCAAATCTGCATAACTCTTCTATCTATCCGAGGCTTCCTTGAGCCTTTGTCGGATCAGTGCTAGTTGCTCCTCCATGATTTTAACCATTTTTGGTCCAATGACAACCCGATCCTCGGGATTGTCCCATGATAATGGTGTTCTGCATCGTCGGCCATACAAGGCTTCGAAAGGGGCCATTTTCAAAGAAGAATGATAGCTATTATTATAAGCAAACTCAACCAGATACAAATAGTCCTCCCAACGAGACTTCTGGTCCATGCAATACATGCGTAGCATATCTTCTAGAACTTGGTTTACCCTTTTTGTCTATCCATCCATTTCTGGATGATACGTAGAACTAATATTCAAAGTGGTGCCAACTGCATGATGGAGAGCCTGCCAAAACTCAGAAGTAAACCTAGAGTCCCTATCTGAGATTATCATCTCAAGAAATCCATATAACCTAAAAATTTCCTTAGCAAATCTATTGGCAAAAACTACAGCATCATCTGTAGTACTACCTGCTATGAAGTGTGCAACCTTAGTGAGTTTATCTACTACCACAAAAATTGCATCATGCTGATATTTTGTTTTAGGCAACCCAACAATAAAGTCCATTGAAATCACCTGCCATTTTTGAGTAGGGATGTGATGAGAAAACAACTTTCCTATTGGATGTTGGTGTTCGGCTTTCACCTTTTGACACTGTAGACATCGTGCCACAAAATTGGTGATGTCTTTCTTCATGCCAGACCAATAGAAGGTCTTTTTCATATTTTCCCTCATCTTAGCTCCTCTAGGATGAGCGGAGTAAGGCGAGTTATGAGCTTCTTGCATAATCAATCTTCTTAGATCACCCATTTTAGGGATGACCACATGTTCCTTAAAGCATAAAAATCCATCCTTTATGCTATAATCCGGATTCTCATTCAAATTTTGTTCTATTTTAATCTGAATTTCTCTACACTCTAGATCCTGGCACTGCATTCTTCTGACTCGATCCATAAGATCTACATGACTACGAGTCAATGCTGCTATATGTCTTCTTCTACTTAAAGCATCGACAACCTTGTTCTCTTTCCCTTTGATATACTCAATACCAAAGTCATATTCAGCTAAAAATTCTATCCATCTTCTTTGCCTAGCATTTAACAATGGTTGAGTGAAAATATATCTTAAGCTCTGGTGATCAGTTCTTAACTCAAATGGTTTACCCACCAGATAATGTCACCAAATATTCAAAGCATGTACAATTGCAGCAAGCTCTAGGTCATGAGTAGCATAATTGACTTCATGCTTTTTGAGTTTCCTAGACTCATATGCTACCACGGAGTTGTCTTGAGATAAGACTCCTCCAAGTCCTTCTAATGAAGCATCAGTGCAAACTAAAAAATTTCCAGATGGATCCGGTATTTTCAAAATAGGAGTTATGGTAAGCTTCTGTTTAAGAAAATTAAATGTTGCTTCACATTTGTCAGTCCACTTGAACTCCTTCCCTTTTCTTTGAAGGTTGGTTATAGGATAAGCAGTTTTGGAGTAATCTTTCACAAATCTCCTATAATAACCTGATAATCCCATGAAGCTTCTAACTTTTGTCACATTAGTTGGAGGTGGCCAACTCAAAATAGCTTCTATTTTCTTTGGGTCTACAACAATACCATCTGCTGATATTATGTGTCCCAAATAATGCACTTGGGAAACATAAAACTCACACTTAGACAAGTTCCCATAGAGCTGATTTTTCCTTAACAATTCTAATACTATCCTTAAATGCTTATCATGCTCTTCTTGGTTATGAGAATAAACCAAAATATCATCCAAGAATATCAACACAAACTGATCCAGCTGATTCCTGAACACACTATTCATCAAATTCATGAAAGTTGTTGGTGCATTGGTCAAACCGAATGGTAAGACTATGAATTCATAATGGCCATATCTAGTCTTGAATGTGGTTTTGTGTGTGTCTTCATCTTGGATTCTTAGTTGATGATACCCTAATTTTAAATCAATTTTGGTAAAAATTGACGCACTTTTCAGTTGATCAAATAGATCTTCAATCCTTGGCAATGGATATCTATTTTTTATTGTTGCCTTGTTCAACATTCTATAATCTATGCAAAGCCTCAATGATCCATCCTTCTTCTTAACAAATAAGACGGGTGCTCCCCAAGGTGATACACTTGGTTTTATTAATCCCTTATCAAGCAACTCTTGAAGTTGCACCTTCAATTCTTGCATCTCGATGGGATTCATTCTATAAGGAGCTCTATGGATAGGCTCTGTTCCTGGAAATAGTTCTATGGTGAAATCAAACTCATGTTTGGGTGGTAAACCAGGTATCTCATCAACAAAAACATCCTGATATTCTTGTAATAGTGGAAATTTGTTAAGAATTTCTTCCCTTGGAATCTCCTCTATTTCTTTGATTTTTACTGCATAAACCATTCCTCCTTTCTTAATGGTCTTCTTCAATTGCATAGCTGAAATTAACTTGGGTTGGAACTCCCTTGCTTCACTATACATTCTTTGCCTTTCCTTGCTTTCATTAGTAAACTCAATCCATATTTCATGGAAGTTTACCAAGGCTTCATGAGCCTTCAACCAATCTATCCCCAAGATGATATCAAATGCATGTAAGGGTGCTACAAATAGAGGCCACCTAGTAAAGCCATTAGGTAAGGTAATTTGAGTTGAGGGAAAACATTGGTTAACTTGGTAAGTCTGTCCTGACCCATACTCAACTCTCCACCCTTGTGCCAAAGATCCTAGCTTTTCGGGTATATCCCTTGATAGATTACTAGAAATAAAACTATTTGTAGCTCCACTATCTATTAGAATTTTAACATCTTTATCAAAAAATTTACCATTCAGAAGTAGAGGAGTGGCCTGACCATCCAAGTCTTGCACTGTTGTCGTTGCATAGATCTTGTGATTCGGCCTATCTGTGCTAGTGCTGGCACGCTTTGGGCAGTTGATAGCATAATGTGGACCTCCACAATCAAAGCATCTTATCTTTGGATTTGAGTTTCCCTCCTGAACCTACTTCCCGATGTCCACTGCTCATAGTGGAGCTGGTTGTTTAGGAGTCTGGAAGTCCCTATTATTGTTGTTGGAGTAGTTATTATTCCTATGGCAGAATTATTTCTTGAAATCCTTCTTGCCACCATTACCATGCTTCCCAAATCTTGAATTTCCTTTGTTTTTCTGATTTTTCCCATTATCCCATTTTCTCTTCTTCTGAAATTTTTGTCCCTTGTGTGCCCATTTTGAGGAATTTTTGTATGTATTATTGGTAGACTAATTCACTTCTTTCCTTCGAGCCATAACATAAGCTTCTTGCATAGTTTTCTGGACATGCATGCTTACACCATCTCTAATCCAAGGCTTCAATCCTTGGATAAACTTTTCTATTTTCATTTCATTGTTCAGATTTTGAGATGGTACATACTTAAGGAGTTTTACAAATTGCTCATAGTATTCCTCCATGGAGAGTGAGCCTTGTTGAAATGTGAAAAACTCCTTATACCTATTCAGATAAAATTGCTTTGTAAGGAACCTATCCTTAAAGGCTTCCACAAAGACTTCCCACTTCAACTTATTAGGGGAGACGTCAAGGTCCTTACTATAGGCATTCCACCAATCAACTCCTCTTTCTCCTAGATGAGAAAGAGTGAATGTCATTTTAGTGGTAGAGGAATAATGTCTTATGGTGAAATGAAGTTCTAGTTCTTCTATCCATGCTTCAATCATAGTTTCTCCCCCCTTTCCAGTGAACTTAGTCACTTTGATATATTTCAGATCATTGCCAATTTATTTCTTTGTGCGGATCCTATTTGCACGTTCTTCAGGATCTTCATTCTCTCTAGCCTCATCATCTAGAATTTCTATCTCTTGGTTGTTGTTGGGGTTATGTTGAGAACTTATGGCTTGCAAAATCTGTTGGATTTGATCTTGCATAACAGACATGGTAGTAGCAAGGTTCTCTACTTCTTTATTCGAGTTTCTAGAACTTTCCCCTAACTATCTGGCTTTAGGAGTATTGGGACTAGCTTGTTGTGAGGTCATTGTCCTCTTGCCTCTCCCTCTTGTTGCCATGTTAACCTGGAGTAAAGAGTTGTATTAATACTTGACTCATTTCTCAGGTTAAAGATACTAGATGACTAGAATAGTTTTTCCAACTAGTTTATTATTGCTAGGTTGATTCCCTAGTTTTCTTCCTCTAACTCTAGTTGAAAATCATACACACTTGAAATAAGTAATAAGTAAGTCATGAGACATAGATGTCGAGTAGTTTCCCAAAATATTCTAGGGTACACCACTCAAAACCCATACAGGGGGGTTCGCCTAGCTCTTCCACTTTTTGAATGATTATGGATCTACTCATGGGAGAAAGGAACTCAGACACCAATGATCTCAAGAACTAACCTAATCCTTAACAAGTATGCATCTTCAAGAGTTAGGGAGTTCATGTTTTGATCCATGTCCCAAATATTTTTCTAACCTAGATTTATCTAGAATCTATTAGTTAGCCTAGGCTCTGATACCAACTATAACAACCATTAATTGTCACTACTCATCTACTAAGATTTTTTTTTATATAGGCTCATCGATCACCCATTGATAAGTTAAAGTTATAATAATGATACTAAGACAAGATTTTCCCATTAAAAGTAAGTAATCTGATTTGCAATAGATTAGGTATATAGAAGCACCAACTTCTATAATTTATTTTAAGCCAATTGCAAGTAGGAGCACCAACTCCTACATTACCATCTCACCATCCCATACTGGTAGATGGACAATATCATAGTGCAATGGCTATTTCCTCCTATGTACATTTTCCCAATGTAGCAAGGGAACATCATATGGTTTTATCAACCACTTAGGATAGGGATCCTCACCAAAGGACTACCCTTCTCCATACTACCAATGAAGGCTAGTGTCTTAGGAGAATCATCATTCTATTGCAGCTTGTGGTTACTTACATATAACATGGGTTAAATGTCTTAAGCATTATTATAAGATTCACTTATCTTCAAGGTGTTGTCAAGTTTGGTGGTGGTGGGTCTTAATTTCGTATGCTAGTGTCTTTGGTTTAGTTATATAGTTGAGTAGGAAACTTCTATCTACTATTATGTTCCATCATAAGTGATGTTACTAAACATCCAAAGATCATTTCATGATTTGCACATATATTGCTATGACATGAAATAAATAATGATACAAGTAATATTTATTTACAAAAATGATCATTAACATTCAATTACAATTGCTAATAAGCTTTACACAAGATACTTTCATTTGTACACATTTCTTAAATCAAACTACATCTACCATATAATTGGATAATTACATCATTTAAATACCTCCTTACAATATACAAGAGCAAATGGAGAAATACATCAAATATTACAAAGCTTGGCTCATACATTTTAGCCATTCAAAATTACATTGAGGAACATCTCAAAATATGCTTATACAAATTGAACAATGATGCAACTATCTTCAAATCCTGACTAGTTCTCCTTTGGTTTTCTTGCATCTTCATGGTGTGAGAGATATGAGTTTGTAAGGGATCAGGACAACTCAAATGCATTATATTCTAATGCAAAACAAGCAATTTATTCCTTTCATTATTAAATGCAAACATGCACCATAAATATATCATATGCATAAATTGTAGTGATAGACTACCATTTTTTTATTTCTATACATGGCTAGGTGTAATACACCATCCAAGTCATCAATTGTTTAGTTTATCACTAAACATAGGAAGAGTCCCATACCTCTTCCCCAAGATTGGACACCCTTCCAATCCTTCCATTACTAGAAGTTATTTCCTTTACTTCTAAATAGATATATTCATTTCATATCTTCATTGAGATGCACATAAATCTAAAACATTCATTTAGATTGATATATAGTCCATTAACCAAAGTATACTATATACCTTGAATTTCTATAACCCCATTCTATTAACAAATATAAGCCAAAGCTTAAAAAAGCTATACAAACATTCAATCAAGACATAAAGAATATCTTCCTTATATCTATTAACCAACATATTTATGAACAATTAGCATAAACAACTATGTTATTTGGATTTAATCATTATAATTAAAATGTTCCTAACCAATAACATTTCCCCAACCATGATTAGATTAAGTAGTTTAGGGATCTTAACTAGATTCTTTATGAAAGCATAACATAGAATGAAGTATATAAAAGTTCATATATACTAAGCATCTTCAATCAAACTATTGGAACAACAACATCCTATCACACACTACTTTGTAATTTATAAATACTACCTTATCTCAAGCAGATAAAACATATTTAGGGATTAATTACTACTTATCATTGAAGAACATAGGGATAACCACGATAGGAGTCATTGTGAAATAATCCCAATGGTTTGAGGGTACGTTGTAGAACACTAGATGCATGGTTTAACAACTTTTAAGGATTATAGTTATTCAAATACTATCAAAATAACTATACCACCTAGTGCGCAATAGTAAATCATTAAGAAGCATCATGGAGTCATAGGTTTGGTCATCATATAGATGGACGATGATAACTATGATAGCTCCTAGACCTCTACGGTGCTCTCAAATTGACAAAATGTTTGCTCGCTTTCCTCCGGGATAGGAGAAGTTCTTCTGATGTATGCAGCACCCCAAAATCATAGGTCTTTATAGCAAACCCCTACTGCTTCTTACGACTACCACCAAATAGCAAAACCCATAATAATTTACCTATGTACGAAAGCCCGATGCCAGAGAACGAAGTCGTTTTCAATATAATTTTCCCCCTTGGGTTTCATCAGTATTTATGGTAGTGATATATATATATATAAGCTAATTATCATCCTATTCTGATTTCTAAATAGGACCTTCCAGAAAGGAGAGATACACTTCAATTATTTTGATTCTAAAGTATGACCAAGATGTGTATTACATCTAAAACTCAATGTGGTGGTAGTTTTAAACCAATAGCACTGGTATTTATTTAGATTAGAACTTAGTATGAAGTGTATTGTTAGGATTCCACACCTTGACTCATTAATGCAATCAACATGGATATTCTTTGATTATGAAAAAGAGTATAGAGCTCTTGGATTTCTCGAAAGGAGCATTAAAACTTAAAATTACAATAAAGCATTTAGATGCACAGAACTCACCCAAACATATATTTTAACTATTATAATAAAGAAGGATCATACAAAATATATATATAATAAGGGAAGAGAGGAAACTCTCACTCCTGGAAATTTTGCAAAGCCTCAATACCAACGTGCTTGGGGGTCCTTCTCCTACTCCTGACCTAGTCTCCTTCTAAACTTCATAAAGCATAGCCTATTTTCTCAAACCTTAAGGCAATTTATAGGCCAATTTCTTCTAGAAAGCTAAGCAATCATTCAATATTTTATTTCTTTCTATATTTTCCTTCACATGCAAGCTTCTTCAAAAATATATTATTTTAATGCAAGGAGGGATTCCCTAGAGATAAGGTAAAGGCTGGCTACATGTCCTTTGTCCCCCAACCTAAGAGCACTAATACTATTGAGAGCATGGGTGTTTAGTTTTGGAATTGTTAAAGATAAGAGGGGAATCTCACCCCTTACTACAATCCTCCCAAAATTTGCCATGTGTAGGAAAGATGTAATATTTTATTTATAAGGTAGTCTTTTCATTTTTTGGTCCAATGAAATTTGGGCAAGTCCATAAAAGGTAAGCCACCTAATTTATTTTCAAAAATGGGGTCAATAAAATTAAATTATTATGCTCAAATCAATTAATATTTGCTCTAGAGAATGTTTAAATTATATGCATAAAAAAAAAAAATCAAAATATTAAAATGTCAATCATCAATAAATATGCATTTCCAAGGTAGAGTTCCTTTATGCAAATTAATTTTTGCAACCAACTATATAAATGGCATACAAGCACTCTATGAATGTGCTCAATATATCTCATCACCATTTTTCCTTTGATTGGGTGGGACTTTTTAGAGTTAGACTCAAGTGCACTACCCTTAGGGAGGTAACTAGTGATGATCGAGATAAAAGCTTTACCTGATGAGTTGCCTTTGTCATAATTTCCCTACTTCATCTCTGGTGGTCAGTCTTCTACTCAAGAGAACACCTATTCTTGCAATCAATTCATGCACACAACATCATTTTCCTTTGATAGAGACCCATATAATGCAAATACATCAAGCATTAAAAATCAGCTATCATAATGAAAATAACATATTAAAGCACCCGAGAGTTAATTTTAATTAAACAACATTAGTTTTTGATAAGCATGATTAATGAGGGTCCTAACCATGTTGATTAATCATTCCTCATTCCATAATAAATGCATTTAAAATTACCAAGGCCTAAGTAAAAATTATAACATAAGGTTTTAAGTCATTAAAGGATAAGAGTATGCACCCCTTGGTTAAAGATTGTGTAAATCTCAAGATCTCAATGGCTATGCTCAATCCTCAACTGATCCGATGATAGAATCTATAGGAGGTTGATTGATAATTAAAGCTATAGTCTAAGTAGTGGATAAATGGTTTGAATCTTGCAGATATGAATGACATTGCATAATCCTCATTAGATCTAATGGACATGCACTCACCGAAGTTGTCAGATATTAATAGGTCAATCATCAATGGAACTAAGTTCAAAGCATGACTAAAGCAAGATAATTAGGATTAGCAAGGATTTAAAAATGTGTTAAGAGTTTCTCCCTTTGGATAAAATGTGTACATCTTTCAGATATCAATAGAAGTGCTCATCTCCGCCCAAATCCAATAGCAGTGCTTTCCCAAGGTGTCTAAAATATAATGAAGCATGGTTTGTCAGGTGATTAATAAAAACATCTTGTGAATATTTAAGCTATGCACCTAATTGGGATTAATGATTCTAATACATTGTTAATGATCTTCTTTCTTTTTTAATAACCTTCGTGCATATCTGGAGAATTCAACACATGCGCATGACCATGATTTGATCTAACGATGGGCACACAAGAAGATGGTCTGATTATAAGTGCTAGTGGTTTAATCGAAGGCTATTGAAGGTTTTTAATCACTAACTAATCTTAATAAACCAATATTATATGAGGTTTAATGCATTAATTAATTATCAGATCACACCAATGATTATGAAGTGTTAAGCCTAAGTGTTTATAATTAAATTGTTACGAACCTAAAATTTTTGGCTTAAATATTCGTGATTAATCTAATTAATTTGGCATGCATTTATATATGTCATTGGAATAACAACCGTGTAGGTTTTTATTTTTCAATGGCAACACTTGAAGTAAGCTAGATCTAATGGTAAACACTGTCTTGGATGCACAAATTTTAAAGGATAAAGTATTTTGTTTAACGCCTTAAATATTGATTAATAATCAATCTTAGGCTAAGATAACTTAGTCACGATATATTTTTCCTTTACACTAACCAATATGCAGGTTGATAAATCTTGATGGGTGCACACATCTATGAACAAATCTAACGACCATCACCTGGAAATATGATCACTTTTAATAGTATATCTTTCACAAGACCAAGGTGGTGGAATGATTACAATAAATTTCTCATGAAAGCTGCTACCACCATGTTCTTAATTCCACGTCAGAAGAAGGTGTAGCCTAACAACTAATGAAAACACTACAAATGATTAAAAGTACACAAATCAAAGTCCCCACAGACATACAGGCCAAGGAAGATCGTATACCATAACTGTCTAATTTTAGAAATGACACAATGGTAGGCATCCATTAGCTGGATTTAAAAGGTAGTTAGTGATACTGCATTAATGATACTCTATGTGAATACAGTGAAGCCACTCCACCCTTAATTACTTAAACCCCCACTCTTGAACGCTAGTACAATCCTGGTTATTTTAGAGTGAAGAACTCGTGTTAGCGAGTAGAAAGTTAGAGAGAACTTAGAAGAGTGTGTTATATTGAGTCAAAGTGTTTTTTGTAAGTAGAATGGCCACCTAGGGAGCTACCTTCATGCTCAAAGACACTCAAGAGGTAGTGAAATTCATTACTGACCAGTCGTTGTACATTGAACTCCCTCAAAAAGCTGTTGTTGCAATGGGGATGTACGATTTCACCAACTAGTCTGGGTAAAATAAGCAACTTACACTAGCCTACTAGTATGAGATTGAAAACACTTATGTTTGAAGCTTCAAATCCACCATGGAAAATTTACAATGCTCTTCATGGCAGCTAGCTAATTTTTTCTACAAGGTAAAGAAATTGCAAAACCTGGGCACTCCCAAGAGCAGTAGGTGGACCAACAATATGGGAAAATTTATATGTCCTAGAGGAGACTTGATGGCATGGGTGGTGGTGGCTTGTGATGAAAACACCAGAACCTTCAGATATAAAAATATTGGCTAGTATTTAGCATCGCGGCCAAGCACATCCAAAAAGTCTTCAACTTGGCTCCCTCGAACACTCGGCTAGTTCACCAAATAACTGAAAGACAGTCTCAAAGATTAACTAAATTAGAATATTTCAAAAAAAAAATTGATACATATGAGAATGTATAATTTGATTTCCCCATTAGAAAGACTACATTCAAACCTTGGGTCAGGGATTTTTGTGACATGATAAACATTATTTTGGGGGTACAAGAACTCAGTGTGGTAGGGAGAGATATTTTGTACCTAGTAATCCAAAGTAATAGAAGAATAAATCCCCCCATTTGCACTTGGGAAGAAGAGTTGATCAGACAAATGCACATTTAGTTAACAACATTTAAAAGAGCAATTTTGGAGCAAAGGAAAGAAATACCTTCATTCTTCCACTACTCAATTTTCATGCACCTGTTAGTTGGGCAATTAGGAGACCAAAGCAAAGGAAGACTAGGATTCACTGAGAGTCCCTTTGTCTATATTATAAGCTAAATTAAATCGATGGTATCGTTTCAACCTGCCTAATATAATGGCCATGATTTAATCAAGATCGTATAAGCATGCATCATAGGATAATCAATGGTCGTGCCCATAAAGAAGAAAATCCGATGATAGCAATTCACCAGGTCATCAACGACATGATCATAGTCAAAGCCAAATCAACGGTTGCACTCATCCATACTTGAATCCAATGGTCATGATTCATCATGATGATTAAAAGGTAATGTACAAGCACTCATTTCTTTTAATCTAATGGTAGCACTCGAGCCATCCCAGATCCAATGGTAGTGCTCTTTTAAGAATAATTACAATCCAAAGGGAAATCAATGGTAGTGTTTTGACCCACTAAGATCTAACAACCATGATTTAATCAAGGTCACATAAAAATACAAAGTGGAATCCGATGGTAGCGCTTGATCTAGACAGATCCAACGATGGTGCTTCACTTAAAGAAAAAACAAAAGCAAAAGACATTAACAACCGCATGTGTTCTCACCGAAGATCCAATGATGATGCTTTATCGAAGTAATCAAACATTAAGAAGGGTGCAATTTCATCAAATTGAATAGTCACGCTCGATCCTACTAGATCTAATGGTGGTGCCTTATCCAAAGAAGACAAAAAATGATAAATGGTTTTTGACTAAGTTATATTTGAACCAAATCGAATGGTTGTGCTTATCTCTGCCTAGATCTAATGATCATTACTATGCATAGCTATCAACAGAAAATAAATTTTAATAAAGGGTGCACAACTCTATCCAATCTGACGACAACGATAGACCCCAACCAGATCCAATGGTAGCACATGGCCAATTCACCTAAAGGTTAAGGAACATGGTTTATTTCACTATTATATGATTAATCAAAATTAAAGAAGGGTCTAAACACATTGATAATGATCCCCCTTCTCGGTAAACTCTGGTGCATGTCTAGATAATTAGATGAACGTGTTGGATCATATGTTTGATTGGATGGTGAGCTATTGACAAGGTAATCAAGTTATTAAAGGTTATGTATTAACCGTGGTTAGTAACTTTCTAATCAATTTGATTAAATTTTAATAAATAAAAATTAGATGAAGGTTAAGGCCCTAATTTGATATTGAGTCATTGATTATTATTCACAAAAATATAAAAGTATGAAATTGACTAACCAATAAAATTTTGGGTATCTTCTATAATATACATGATCACCATTGATATATGTCTTTTATATTGTAGGACTAATGTTCTTGTAGGTCCACAAATATAAAATGGAGGTATATGATGCATATTTCATCCAACAATCATCATGAGTTGGTGGATCCAGTGGGCACACACCTCAATGACCAAATATGACAACAAATCCCTAAAATGGTCACCACCTGGTTAATGGTGTAACTATTTCCAAAACCAAATCTCCTTCTAGGCCCAAAGTGGCAGAATGCTTTCTCATGAAAAACCACCACCACCACATTCATAATTCCACGTCAAAGGAAGGATTAGTTTGGTGACCAATATAAAAGTTGTGAATGATTGCAAGTACATAGACCAAAGTCCTTGTAGATGTGCAAGCCGAGGAAAGCCACCTACCATAATTGTCTGACTTTAGAATGTGACACTTTGGTAAGTCTTCATTGGAGAATTTGAAAAGGCAATTTGTGACACTCTAATAATAGTAGTTTGTACGATGATAGTGAGCCCACTTTGCCATCAAGTATTTAAACCTACACTATCGAGTGACCTTACCACCCTAGTAATCTTGAGCAAGGAACTGGTTCAAAGGAGCAGAGAGTGAGCAGAAACTCAAAAGTTTTGTTTTAGTGAGCTAGAATAGCTATCATGAGCAAGATGGCAACCTGGGGAAATGCTTTCATACCCAAGGATACTGAAGAAGCGGTGAAGTTTATCATAGACCAATCATCGTATGCTGAAATCCATAGATCAGTTATGCTTGGGAGCACAATGTATGATTTTGCCCAGCGGAGTAGGGCCGACAAAAATCTCACTCCCGTGCAACAATATGACATTGAAAACACTTGCATCTGAAGTTTTTTTCCATGATGGAGAACAATCAAAGATACCCTTGGTTGTTATCTGATTTATTCCACAAATCAAGGAGGTTGCAACATAAGGGTTCTCCCAAGAGTAATAGATGGGCCAGTAACCTGGGAAAATTGATATGTCCAAGAGTATACTACTCCTGAGACCTACTGGCCTAGTTAGTTGTAGCATATGATGAGACAATAGAGATCGACTAGTATTTAGTGTTGTAGCAAAACATATCAAGCAAGTCTTAAAATTGGTGCCTTTTAATACTTAGATAATCCAATAGGTAATCAAAATGCAATGTCAAAGGTTAATAGATTTAGATGTTTTTAAATCATTATTTGAAGATCATGAGCTAGTAGTTTTTGAGTTTCCCATCAAAATAACTACTTTCAAACCATGGGTCCGAGATTTTTATGATATGACTAATATCATTTTAGGAGTACAAGAACTTAGTAACTAGGGTAGAAAGGTATTGTATCTGGTAGCATAGAGTAACAGGGGAATAAACATCGCAGTTTATGCCTGGGAGGAAGAATTGAGTGAACAGCTACACAAGTAGTTGACAAAATTGAGAAAGGCTTGTTGGAACCATTTCTTGCATCCATAGGATTCGATTGTCATGCTACAAGAAATCGTTTGAAACCAACGAGCTATTACAGGCTCTGGTCAACCTGCCTCTTCATTCTGATTAAAAACAACTATTGCTATAGGAAAACTACATAATGGGTAAGGAAACCCCAATGGTAAACTTATGATTTTACAAGTGTTACACGCTCCAGATTTAGTTATACATTATCTATATAAAATTGACCAAGCAAAGACAACTTAATTTTTATGCCTTATGTAGACCGGTGCCTAGATTCATTGGGTTGTTATAGCAATTTAACAACATTTGTAACATGAGAAAGAAAGAAAGGGATTGAGATAGAATTGGCACTATCATATCCATTTGAATATCATAACAGATATAACAGTTGGCCAATGATAGAAATATACGCAACACATTCAAATAATGTAACACATTACGTAGTAACACACAATACCGAGACAAAGAAATAATAGAAATGAGACCCATAATTGTATTGATTTCACAAAATATTACATGCAGAGTTGGCAGGATGCCATTTAACTCTATTTTTCAAAGAAATACATCAATACAATGAAGAAACTCTGTTCAAATGATGTAACAGATCTCTCCTACTCTCCTTGTTCCAATATGGTAACAATAGAGTCTCTGAACCTCAGGCTCAATAGGACTAGAAATAATCTCAGCTTCTTGAGCACTTTCCTATCAAAATCCTACACAATAATGGGAAGAATGAGAAATGAGCAAGAAAATAGACACAAAAGGGGAATACAACAACACAACTCAAAAGGGCACTCAAGTATACCTCTTAGAAAAAATGCTATCTCTAATGCTTGATGCAGATTTTGGCCCTGGATGCTTCCTTTTATAGCCTCTGGTTCTTGAATCTATTATTTTTGGCCTAATCCTGGCCCCACACTTGTCATCACCTGATTTGTCTTCCAAAATTGGTACAACTGGCTTCCATTATTTTCTTTTATTCATACTATACACCTTTCTTTGGCCCCTTTTTATTCTAATTGGTTCAACCGGTGATACTAGTACACTGGGGACTTCCCTCATCTACCTTTTTGTCCTTGGTTTCTTCTTTTTCTGTTTCTTGTTGAATATCTGATTGACCTTCTATTTTGGAAGTTTCCCCTTTTGTTCAACTTGTTCTTCATCTCTAGGGGGGGAACTCATTTCCAGCTACAAGCTGCAAATTTTAATCTCTTTTCCTTTTTTGCCTTGCTGCAACCATCTGATCTTTTTTCCAATCATCTTCCAGGCATCAATGTCAAAAGACACAACAAACCTTAACATGTTCATCTCTTGCAGAATCTTGTTCTTCTATATACTAATGTAATTTTTGCTTTTTCATAGTGGGTGATCAACATCTCCATAGTGTTTACTAAGAAAGTAGTTTGTCTGGTCATCTTCGGCTCATCATCGAGCTCACAATCAAAATCTTCTATTTTGTTTTTAAGGAGATCTTCTATACTGGCAGTTTCTAAAAATTCTTCCAATGATAGCCCTATATCTGCCAATTTCTCTGTTATATCATCTAATAGACTAAACATTTCTGCAACATTGTTGTACCACCTTCCCATGTTGGATACAAACATAGCTACCTTCATGAACTCGATATTGCACTTGACCTCAGTCCCATCATTCAACAATACTTCTTGATTCTGCATCTCTTCGAAATACTCTGACATTAAGTCAAGAGTAGGGTGGATGATCTTGAGGTCTTCTTCCTTTTGGCTGATTAAAATTTCCATCTCTTGAGTAGTAACTCGAATCACCTTAATCTGCCTAAACATTTCAGTGATCCCCTTGATTCTATCTTGAATATTTTTTGACATCTCTCTTTTTGTTGCATTCAAATAGTATGTGTAATTGAGGATTTTCACCACCATGGGGGTTTGAGTTATTGTGGTGTCCTTCTGTGCCAACTCTTCCTGTAGTTTATTTATTAAGGCCTGCATCTCTACCTTTTTCTTTATCATTGGTTTCTAGTTGGCTTCTCAATTCGGTGTTGCTCTGATGCAGTTGATCCAAAGTTTGTGCTTGTACTGCTTTGGCTACTTTGACCATATCACCTTCTTTTCCAAGAACTGACATTCCTCCAGTTCTCTCATCGACTTTAAGAACAACAGGTTCCTGTAGGGCAGGCAAGTGCACCTCTACCATATCTGATCTGGGAGTTTCTATTTCCACCCTGGCTATAGAATCATCTCCCCTACTTCCCATTCCTGCTACCATTTGTAGCTCATGCTCCTGGGCATCACTAAAAATTGTTTGTTCTTCAGATCTTTCCAACACAACATTCGTGGAGGGCAGTGATAGCCTAGGTCTCTTTGCTTCTAGAGTAGATACAATTGTTTGCTTCTTGACTTCAAGATCTCTGAAGATACCTCCAAATCCCCCTACTCTTTTCATGTTCATTTGTATTACTGATGGAATTACTATTTCCTTATATTTTATCTTCAAAGAGCTAGGAATAGCTCTGGGGGCTAACTTCATCACACTGGTTACCATTAATAGCTAGCTAGAGATGGGAACTATAGCTTGCTGGGGAGAAGTCAGCTCTTGAGCTAGTGCTGCAACTACCTCCTTTCCTTTTGTTGCACTTGAGCTTTTAGGGACCTCCTGGGAAGTGCTAGGTGTTGTCTCTAGTCTGAGGGGGGCATTATCAAGGGCTTTGACTTGTTGTTCTACAATATCTGTAGGGCTCATAGTAACTTCCATCTGATCAATGCCCTGATCTTCTATCAATTCTAATAAGGGGTCCTCTCTGATTGCCTGGGTGGCTTCTGGTAAGAGGGGGTAGCAGATTCCACTGAAACCCTTCTAAGTGAAACCAATTCTAGGGGGTACTCATAGGCTTTATGTATTTATGAATTACCCCTTTTTTCAAAGGGGTACTTATCCCATACAATTTGTAAATATTTCCCTTTTTTTATAGCATCTAATAACTCTTCTTCATAAGCATCACTCCTATGCTTGACCCAGGCATATTCTCAATTTTTCATTGACCTTTCGTACTTCCCATCTGGATCATAAGGCCTCCAAGTTATCTCCTCAAAATCCATGAGATCCAAATCATACATCCCCTTGAGTAAAGTTGGATATCCCATAAACATGTAACTTCCAAATCTGCAAGGGACACTGAGCCATGGAACTCTATCGTGCTTCTTCACCAATCTCATTTTAGCCTCTTCGGCCACTTGTCTGCATAGTTCTAGGGCAGCGAGAGATAAGGGACAATACATTGGCAACATTTTTGGGGGAATCTTAGCTCCATAGAGCCGAATGTATGTGAACCCTTCAAAGAAGAAATAATCTCCTATATCCTTTTCTTTTATGAAGGCTCTCACCCTAGGCCCTAGTCTCTCAGGGAGGAAACCAGTTAGAATCTAGTGAAATTCAACCATGAAAATATCACAAAACCAACCCATGTGAGTACGACCTTCATGTATCCTCCAAAAACTAGTCTGGACGTAAGGACTCTCAATGGCCCCAACCCTCTTTCGGCTTTCCTCTCCTAATTGTCCCGCTAGTAGGTGTATGAGGATGGAGTAATTAGAAAAAACAGGCATCTCCTATCTTTGTTTCAGAATAGCTTCTTTTAAATCTATCATCTGTGAGTGCATCTGATCACTCAATTCTCTCTCCCAGGTGTAAACTGGGGTGCCTATTGCCCGATTACACTGTGCTACTAAATGTAACACTTTCCTACCCACTACATTGAGGTCTTGTACTCCTAAAACAATGTTAGCCATATCACAGAAGTCTCGGACCCATGGTTTGAAAGCAGTTTTTCTTATGGGAAATTTATCAACTATTTTCTCATGCTCTTCGAAAAATGATTTAAAAATATCTAACTTAGTTAACATTTGAGACTGCCTTTCAATTACCTATTTTACCAGCCGAGTATTTGCGGGTGCCAATTTGAAGACTTGCTCGATATGTCTAGCCGCTATGTTGAACACCGGTCTATCTTTATTATCTCGAAATGTCTTGGTTTTCTCATCGTATGCCACAGCTAACTAGGCCAACAAGTCGGGGGAGTAGTATACCCTTGGACATATCAACTTTCCTAGATTACTGGTCCACCTAGTACTCCTTGGAAAACCCTTATGTTGCAGTCTCCTTGCTTTGTGGAATAGGTCTGCTAGCAACCAAGGGGCTCTATCATCATTTTCCATTGTACGAGCAAAACTTTGGATACAAGTATTTTCCATCTCGTACTATTGTGCGGGAGTGAGCTTTTTACCGGGCCCACTTTTTTGGGCGAAATCATACATCGTACTCCCAGGCACAGCTGGTCCGGGAGCTCAGCATATGGTAGTTGGTCTGTGATGAACTTTACTACCTCCTCTATGTCTTTGGGCATGAAATCAGTTCCCCAAGCCTCCATCTTATTTTTGGTCACTGCTCTATCTTACTAAAATGAAACTCTTGAGTCTCTGCTCAACTTCTTTTTCAGGGTGGTAAGGTTGTTTGATATGGTGATCTTAAATACTTGATGGTGAAGTGGGTTTACTGTCCTCACATACCTTGTCATTAATATTGCGTCACCCACTACCTTTTCAAATTTACCAATGGAGATTCATCGAAGTGTCACTTTCTAATGTCGGATAGTTATGGTAGGTGGCTTTCCTCATCTTGCACGTCCGTAGGGACTTTGATCTATGTACTTGCAATCATTCATAGCTTCCCTATTGGTCATCGAACTGATCATCTTTCGACATGGAAATACAAACATGGTGATGGTGGCTTTTCGTGAGAAAGTGTTCTGCCCTTCTGGTCTTGAAAGAGATTCAACTTTGAAAATAGTTACACCGTTAACAAGGTGGTGATCATTTTGGGGATCTATCATCAGATTTGGTTATTGAAGTGTGTGCCCATTGGATCCATCAACTCATGATGACCGTTGGATGGGATTCACATCGTATACCTATGTTTGATACCTTTGGACCTACAAGAATGTTAGCTCTGTAATATCGAGGGTACATGTCAATGGTGGTCATGCATATTATAGAGGATATCTTTAGCATTTTACTTGGTTAATCAATTAATAATAATCATTGAATTAGGGATTTCATCCTTTGTTTAACATTTATTAAAGAGTAATAAAAATTACTAACCTTTGGTTAATACACAACCTTTAATAATCATATTACCTTGCTAATGGTTTATCGTTTGATCAACCATGTGATCCTGCGTATTCGTTCGATTATCTAGACATGTCAGGTTTATAAGATTGGGGGTCATTATCCATGTTTTTTTGGTAAATTGGTCATGCACGATCATTGGATCTGGTAGATCTATGCTCTTTTTATTTGACCTCATTTTCCTTTGATGGTCTTGATTAAGCATTGTCATTGGATTTAATTCGGAGATAGGTATGATCATCCGATCTTGGTCAAATACCACTTAGTCAATCAACCATTAGGATATTGTTCATCTTTTTTAATCCAATCATCACCATTGGATCTGGTAGGTAAGGGCGTGACCATCCGATTAAGATATAATCATACTCTTCTTAAAGGATGATTGTTTGATAAAGTGTTGCCATCAGATCTTACTTGGTATGAGCATGATCGTTGGATTGACCCAATGATGTGCTCTTGTCTTTTATGGGGCTTTGATTAGATCATGGCCGTTAGATTTTGGTAGGTCAAGCGCTACCGTCAGATTGGGATGTAGTATGCATTTTTTTAATGGGTGTTTGCTCTGATAAAGCGCTACCATTGGATCTTTCTTGATTGTGTGCAATCATAAGATCAGATCATCATTTTGTCTTTATTCGACTTGTCAACCTTTAATGGCTTTGTGAAAATGTAGTCGTTGGATCTAGATGGGATCAAGCCATTGATTTATTAGCTTTGATTTATCTTTTGAATGAAGCACTGTTGGATCTTCCTAGATTGCACGTGACCATCGATATTCATTGATTATTATTTTAATGAGCCTTATTTTAATCTTTGAGTGACTCTTTCAGTGCATGATCGTTAGATCAACCGGGCTCAAGTGCAACCTTGGATCTATTTGAAGTTTTTACTTTGACGTGTCTTTTAATGGTTGATTATTTGTGATGTCGTTGGATTACCTTTAGTGATGGTGCATCCATTGATATTCCTTAGACCTGCACATTCTTTAAACAAAAGCATGAGTAATGATTTTTAACTAACCTTGGTGATTTATGGTGAAGCGCATCCATCGGATTGACTCTCGATCAAGCGCAACCGTGGATCTTATGGTTTGTGACCATTGTACCTAGGCTTTTGAACTTTAGACCATGGTGTTTTATTAAGTTGAGTGCATTCATTTGATTTCTCCTTGATGAAGCGTTGCCTTTAGATCTCTTGTAATCTGCAAGCTTGATAACCGAAAGGGGTGCATCATTTTATTTTGATAATATTTGATTAAGCCAAAGGGGATAATTAGTAATGTATTAAAGCCTTGCTAATGCATGATTAATTCTAGGTTTACCTTCATGTTACCCGATACTCTTACCATTCTATTGTTGAGCAAGATTTTGATCAATATTGGTGCAGTCGTTGATTTCTTCCAACCTGAGGTTAGTTACCAAGGGGTACTTGTTTTTAACCTTTGATTTAGTGAGAAAGGGGTAATTAGCTAATGCGTTAGACCCTTGCTAATCTTATTTAATAGTTTTAATTAATATTTTGGCCTTTAGCCCTTTTAATGAACCTTTTATGAGAGCACGGTCGTTCGATTAGATCTTAATCAAGTGTTGCCATTAGATTTACGATTAGCTCAATGTTTAATTTTAGGGGGCACATACCCTCAAGGTTTTAATTAATTTTTCATTAAATCTTAGGTTTTTGGACTTTAGACCATGGTGATTCTCTTATTAGACCTTGATTTATTTCTTTTAATACTTTTAGGACTTAGGGGTTTATTCATTAGGCTTAGGTCCGATTATTATTTTTAAAAGGAAGGCTCACATTTGATTCATGGGTCATGACCCTTACTTTAAAGTTGGGTATTTTTATGATTTTACCATGGTATTGGATGCTTATATAATTTGACCTTAATGATTTTTCAAATGATAAAACAATGGTCATAAGATCAATCCAAAACAAAATGGCTAAGGTTAATTTCAAATTTTCAAACATATGGAAGTCAACTTCTCAGATGAAAATGCAACAGAGGCTAGCAACTTTTGTTAATTTTATTGAAAACCAAAATTTTAAATTTGGGGGTTTTCAGATGTTGAGTCAATTTTGGCTCCAACATAGGCTCTAACGGGACAATGTGTTGAAAACATGAGGCACTTGAGAATTACAGAATCTCCTAGTTTTATTGCAATCTTTAGACAAAAATTCAAATCATCAAGATTGATAAGTAAAGCTTAAAAAAAACATAACAACTTTTTAAATTGAAAAATTGTAACAACAACATAATATCAAAGTAATAGAGCATTAAAAACTGTAATCCCTTTTATTCAATTTGGAAACTAGGGTCAGAATTTTAGAAACATATGAGTTTTTTAGATATATTGTTATGTTTGTTTTAGCTAAGTCATAGGATATGATTACACATAATTTGTCAAAGCTATTTTTTCCATCATGCTTTGGCCCATGTGTGTGTTTGTGCATTCATTTTTATTTCTAAGTCTTCTAGAACTTTGCCATATCTGAGAAAAATAGTTAAGCCTAATGTATGATTTCACTCTTAAATATTTTCACCATTCTACAGGGCTCCACTACTAGTCAAGCATCTATAGCCTCGGTGGAGTTGCTTCTAATCCCATCCGGTTTTACTCTACTACCAATCAAGCATCTATAGCCTCGGTAGAGGTTTTCCAAGATATCTCAGGTAGTGACTCAATTTACTTTATTTTTATTTTCTTTCTCGTTTGAGAAGTATTTTGATATAAGCAAATTGTGTAATGAGTATGCTTGAGTTGAGGATTAGTTTCTGGCTAAAAAGGATGAGTGTAATGATTTTTAGCTCAACCACCCTCTCAAAAGATAACTCTGTTCTTTGGACCTTGAAGTCACCTTAAGTATCATTTGTAATGTGAGGCTTTGACATGGTGTTTCAATCAACTCTGATTTCATTCTGTTTTATCTCATATCAAATAACCATTGCATAAACACTCATATTTGAAAAATTGTAAATCTCATCAAAGTCTAAAATAAATCTCCTTTCTTCTTATTGTTTTTGGAGGAATCAATAGTAATGTATACTCATCAAACTAAGAATACCATGTGTAACAACAAACTCAGAACTATACTAACAATAAAAGAAAAGCTTATCTAGTAAAAAAAAAACAAAATACATCACTCTATTTTTGGGGTTTTTGTTTTTCCATTTTTTTATTATTATTTTCACCTTCAATAGGGATTGTACATCTTGAGGTGTTGGCCATTAATAGGGATAGCCATTAGTTCTCCCTGCAAAGTCTACAACTTGTAAGTATTCTGACCTATAACATGGGCTATCTGGTATGGACCAATCCATTTAGGTTCGAATTTTCCCTTTTCACCATGCTTATCATTTTTAGGGTCCCAATAGATGACTATATCTCCTTGAGAGAAAGGAGTACCCTTGGCTTTCTTATTAAACAATTTCATAGTTTTCTGGGTTTGTTCCATCATTCTATCAAGGGTTTCTCTTCTTTGCTCTTCTAACAGGACAATTTGGTCTAGCCTTCTTTGTAAAGGTTTGGGATCTTCATGATCTTGCAACAAGAGGGAAAGTGCCAATTTTTCTATTCTTGAGGGTAATAAGGCTTTCTCTCCATATACCATCTCATAGGGAGTCCTTCCTGTGTTTCTTTTGATAGATAACCTATCAGCCCATAGAGCAAATTTAAGTTCATTGTCCCATCCCCTTTTGTTCTTACCCAATGATATTTTTATTCTAGTTATTACATTTTTATTTGATGACTCAGCAAGACCATTCCCTTGGGGGTAATAATTAGCAGAATGGGATAGTTCAATTCCATATTCAGCATAAAACTCTACCATTTCATATGAAACAAAATACTATGCATTATCTGTTACCAATTTTTGAGGAACTCCAAACCTGGTTAGAATGTTTTCTTCCAAGAATTTGATAATGGTGGCAGTTGTGGAGCTTCTTAGAGGAGCAACCTCTACCCACTTGGTGAAGTAGTCCATAGTAGTTATGATCCACTTGTGTTGGCCTGATGAATTAGGCTTGATCTCTCCAATTAGGTCAATGCCCCATTGGGTGAATGGTGCTTCAATGATTACTAGTTTGAGGGGCATGGTTGCCAGTTGCTTCTTTCCTACAAAAACTTAGTAGTTATGATAGTTCCTAACATATTTATATACATATTTAAAAATGGAAGGCCAATAATATCCTGCTCTCATTATTTTATTAGTTGTGGCTTTTGGAGCAAAATATCCTCCACAGAAACCATTATGAAATTCATTAATTATTTTTGGGACTTCATTTTCATATAAACAGACTAATAACACTCCATCAGGGTGCTTCCAATAAAGCACACCATCTTGCACATGATATTTTTGAGCTTGAAGCTTTATTGACCTCATTCTATTTGTTGATATATCTCTAGGAAAAGATAAAGTTTGTAAATATGCCAGAATTTCATCATACCATTTACATTCTTGATTATTGATTCTTCTATTATCATGCATTTCATCTATTGTGATGACATTATTAGAGTCCTCTCCTCTATATGCTAGATATTTGGCTAAGCCCTATCCTTTTATAGTTTTGACTATTTTGAATTCAACATCATATTGCAAAAGTTTCACCATCCATCTTGTTGGCCTTCCTAATGGCTCATATTGGGTAAAAATATCTTTTATTGTTATGAAAGGGATGCAATAGTAAACTTTGTTTGAACCGAATATACCTTTGAAATGTTCTAAAGATTGAATAATTGCATAAGCATGCTTTTCTAGTAAGGTATATTTAAGATGTGCTCCTTTCAGACCTGAACTCATGAAGGCTATTGGCCTTTCATTATTTTCATCATCTTTTTGTGAAAGAACTGCAACAATTGAATGTTCAGATGCATATGAATAAATGTTAAAATCTTTAGAATAATCAGGGTAGCTTAGGGTTGGAGTAATAGAAATGGCTTCTTTTATTCTATTGAATGCTTCCATATTTTCTACTATCCATTTTATTTCTCCAGTTTTCTTAACCATGTCATTTATGGGTTTGGTCATCTCTACAAAATTTGGGATAAATCTTCTAACAAAATTTATTTTGCCAAAGAATGACCTGACTCCTTTTAAATTTTTGGGAGGAGGAATTTTGGATATAGCTTCTATTCTTTCTGGGTCAATGCTTATTCCTTTTTTTGAAACTATATGACCTAACAATTTTCCTTGTGTAGTCCCAAATATGCACTTCTTGGGATTTAGAGAAATTCCAAATTCTTTGCACCGAGCAAAAACTATAGCTAAGTGTTCTAAGTGATCTTCTAGATTCTTAGAAAATATTGTGATATCATCTAGGTATACAACTACTATTTTGAACATTAATCCTTTGAAGGTAAAGTCCATTGCTCTCTAAAAAGTAGCACTTGCATTCATTAGTCCAAAAGGTATTCTTAAATATTCAAATGTGCCCCAAGGTGTAGTGAATGTTGTTTTATGTTTGTCTTCTAGATTAATTTGAATTTGATTGTATCCAGAAAATCCATCTAATAGGGATAATCTAGATGAACCAACTATTGCTTGCAATAGTTGTTCCATATTGGGCAATGGGTAATTATCTTTTAATGAACTCTTGTTTAAATTTTTGAAAGTCTACATAGAGTCTAATATCACCATTCTTTTTTCTAATTGGTACTAAATTGGATATCCAAGAAGAAAATCTTACCTTTTTGATTATTTTGGAATCTAGCAATTTTTGTACCTCTTTTTGCATTATTGGGTGCAGAGTTGGGTTGTACTTCCTCTGTTTCTATCTAAATGGCTTGGAATCTTCCTTCAAGGGTATTATGTGTGTCATTACATCTATTTTGAAGGTTTTAAGGTCTTCATAAGTCCAAGCAAAATGTTCCTTATTCTTCTTTAAGAAATTGATGTATCCAACCTTTTCTTTTGTAGGTAAGGCCATATCTACCTTCACTATTCTGGGTTCTTTCATTGTACCAATGTTAATGTCTTCAGATATTACTTCTCTATGTAAAGGCTTGTAAGCTTTGTCAAAATCATCAAATAGACTCTCTAGAGAAACCAATCCTTTGGGTATCCTATTTGTTTTCAACTGGATTACTTCTATTGGCTCTCCTATTTGGTCTTTTAGCTTGTCTTCATCCTTTTCATCATAGATTATATCTGCATATTGATTTTGTAGAGTCATAAAATCTTTAATATCTATATCATCTTGAAATACTTGTAGGTAAACTATGTTATCTAGCATAGAAGGCTTATAGACTGAAATAGTTGGGAATCTATCCATATATTATGTAGTTATCTCTGGATGATCTAGGCCTGAGGCATTCATAGCTAAAAGATCTACAACATGATTTTGTTCTCTTGGAATAAATGAGATATTGAAAGCTAAGAATTTTTCAATTTCTTCTAATACTACATTTTTATATTGCTTTAGCCTAGGATGCTTGGTCTGATATTTACCTTTGATTTGTTGTATAATAAGCTCTGCATCCCTTATTATAGTCAAGTAATTAATACCTAATTCTTTTGCTTTTCTTAACCCTAGCAATAAAGCTTCATATTCAGCTACATTATTTGTGCAAGGGAATTCTAGTCTGTAAGGAATACCAAGGTAATTTCCCTTTATATCAGTCAAATTAACACCTGCACCTACTCCATATTGTGACTTAGCTCCATCAAAAGACATGGTCCACATTTCTTGAGTTAATACTCTATCTGATTCAGCATCTACCATTTTCATAACTTTTAGATCCATGTTCTTTGCCTTTGGTACTTCCACCAGGAATGGGTTGTGCCATATGGAGTAAACTCCCATCCCTTTTTCTTCCATAGAGTTTACTAAGTTTATCATGGTTTCATCTATTTGAATTAACTCTATAGAGTGCTTGTTAAATGGTTCCCTTCTTAATATTATGTTTTCCTTATCTATTATTGGGATTGTAGCATAAGACCAATCCAATTGGATTGAACCTCCCAATTGTTCTGCCCAATGTCTACTGAGTAATAGTGAGAAGAATGGGTCAACATCAACTACTACAACATCCATGACTATGCCCTTTTTGGGGTGTTGGTCCAAGAAAACTAATAATCCAGTTATCACCCCTACACAAGGAATTTGTCTGTTGTCCATTACAGAAACATGGGTATAATCTCTTGTACAAATTAATCCCATTTGATCAACTATTAATTTGGGCATGATATTATGTGAGGCTCCATTGTCTAACATACAATTATGAATCACATACCTTTCTCCTTCATCTGAATTATACCTTAATGATACATAGAAGGGTCTGATAGAGGATGGTGATCTTGTATCATGTTGATTTTGTCTAGCAGCATGGCAAGTTGGATCTTCTTTTTGTTCCACTAGTCCAAATGCTCTGCAGACTTGTTCTCTGTATTGTTGAACTTTCATAAGTTCTCCAAATGTGATGTTAACTTTTTGCTTACTGAGTTCTGACCCAACATCAAATTCTATCTTCTTTATATCTAGTGGTCTGTTACTTTCTTCTTTGGGAATCTCCTCTTCTAATTCTATTACTTCAGGAGTAATATTTTTGAGGGTTCTATCAGTTTTCTCTTTACTGATATTCTTATTTATGAAAGTTTATTTTCTTGTTTCACTTGTAGAAGCTTTCTCTATCCGGTCTGGGATAGTCCTATTTCTTAAATTTAGAGTATTGGTAGCTTCTAATTCTTCAACTTCTTGAGCAGTGGGGATTAATTTACCTTGCTTCATTTTGTCATATCTTGACTCATGTGGTTTTTGCAAAATTTTAGTACCTTCAACTACAAAAATTTGAGGATGATGATTTGAAGAATACTTATCCATATTCTCTTCAAACAACCTTTCTCTAGATTCATCTTCTAGAGACCAACAGGCATTAATTCTTATATCCTCCTCTGAATCATCATGTAAATCTACATTGTGTTGATCACTTAGGTGAATTCCACATGCATCAGGGTTATGATGTGCATCACAAGTAGAGCAAAAATAGGGAAATCCTTCTGCTATGTTGGCAGATGGTATAGGGTTAGGAACATTATTCTGATCTCTGTCAGATTCTCTATTTTTCTAGTTATTGTTTCCATTATTCCTACTCCTATTTCCTTCTTCAGGGCCATTATTGTTTCCCCAATTTCTATTGAAATTTTTCTTAAAGGGAGGATGATTATCAACATGTGGTCACTCTGTTTGTGATGATTCACCATTATTACCATTATTTCTCTCAATTCTTGCTAACCTATTGTTCATGGTATTGAACATCTCAACCATTTGATTAGTCAATTTCTCCATTGGATCTATTTCAGTTCTTCTTTGTATATCAAATGCTACCCTTTTGGGCTTTCTCTTAGGTAGATTGACTTCTAGAGAATAAGGCTTCATCTTACCACTATCAAGCATGTTTCTTTCTATATCCATTGCTTTCTCCATACAACTATCAATGGTAGTGGCTTGTTCTTGCCTTAGCTCATAGTTAAATTCTCCTTGAAAAGTATTTTTATAGAAACAAATGGATTGAATATCACTAGGCCTAAGGTTGGCAGGGATTTTGTTTCTAGTTTTTGAGAATCTTCTGTTAAAGTCATTGACAACCTCATTTTCTTTTTTCTTCATAGTGGCTAATTCAGTTAACAGAGATTGTTCATTTTTTCTTTCACCATATTTCTTTAGAAAAATAGCTTCCATTTTAGTGAATTCTGGGATATCATTATCGGGAAGAGAATTGAACCATTCTCTAGCATCTTTTTCTAAATTTTGTAAAAATAGTCTTAAGACTACATCCTCATGTTCTACCTCTAGGCTATCCATTGCATACATGAAACTTTTGATATGATCTTCTCTAGTTACTACATTATTTCCTAGGAATTTTGGAAGGTATTTGTGAGCTTTATTAGGTAAGGCATTAAGATTACCAGGTAAAACAAAATGCCTATATCTATTGGTTCTCCACAAATGAACATTAGCCTGATTTTGATTTTGTTGATTTGCCTGGGCCATTGTTACTATAGAATTTAAATTTATAGCAATAATGCCTATAGGGATATGGGTTTGAGTGGCCTGGGTATAATCTAAAGAATTATTTACCTCTGTATTATAATCTATAGGACTATGGGACTGATATGACTCTAATGTATTTTCTATAGTAGCATTTAAAAATTCATCTATAGTAATATCAGTAGTAATAGTATTTTGAATTCTATTTTTCTTTACGTACTTTTTGCTACTAAAATATGATTTATTCTCATATACAGTACTCTTAAGAAGTGAGATTTTTATTATGGGTAAATACCTCTGGGTTCTCGAATTCCAGGAATAACTCCTTACCGCTTCTCCTGGTGTGCGCCAACATGTTCTGCTCCTTCTTTCTTGATTTTTGGTTTTTGGGTTCGTCCAGATAGAGTCGCCAGCACGTTGGTGTAGAAAGAACAGAATGTGTAATCAAGATTACTTGATTCTTTTAACTCTTGGCCTCATAGGGGATAGCTCTTTGAAGAAAATTCAAGAAAATCAAGAAACATAGAAACACTCCAAAATTCAATTGAAAACTATGGGTAAAATAAAATAAAGAACGTAAGAAATCATAAAAATCAAGATGCAGGTTCTTTATTCTAACTTGGTCGCTCGTTGATTAATAAATATAATGTTTCCATGTCCAAAAACTGTTGGAACCATTTCTTGCATCCATAGGATTCGATTGTCATGCTACAAGAAATCATTTGAAACCAATGAGCTATTACAGGCTCTGGTCAACCTGCCTCTTTATTCTGATTAAAAAAGATATTGCTAAAGAAAACTACATAATGGGTAAGGAAACCCCAGTGGTAAACTTATGATATTACAAGTATTACATGCTCCAGATTTAGAATTATACATTATCTATATAAAATTGACCAAGCAAAGACAACTTAATTATTATGCCTTATGTAGACCGATGCCTAGATTCATTGGGTTGTTATAGCAATTTAACAACATTTGTAAAATGAGAAGAATGAAAGGGATTGAGAAAGAATTGGCACTATCATATCCATTTGAATATCATAATAGACATAACAGTTGGCCAATGAGAGAAACGTACGTAACACATTCAAATAATGTAACACATTACGTAGTAACACATAATACCAAGACAAAGAATTAATAGAAATGAGACCCATAATTGTATTGATTTCATAAAATATTACACGTAGAGTTGGTAGGATGCCATTTAACTCTATTTTTCAAAGAAATATATCAATACAATGAAGAAACTCTGTTCAAATGATGTAACAGATCTCTCCTACTCTCCTTGTTCCAATCTGGTAACAATAGAGTCTCTAAACCTCAAGCTCAATAGGTCTAGAAATAATCTCAGCTTCTTGAGTACTTTCCTATCAAAATCCTGCACAATAATGGGAAGAAGGAGAAGTGAGCAAGAAAATAGACATAGAAGGGGATACAACAACACAAATCAAAAGGGCACTCAAGTATACCTCTTAGCAAAAATGCTATCTCTAAATGCTTGATGCAGATTCTGGCCCTGGATGCTTCTTTTTATAGCTTCTAGTTCTTGAATCTATTATTTTTGGTCTAATCTTGGCCCCACACTTGTCATCATCTAATTTGTCTTCCAAAATTAGTACAGTTGGCTTCCATCATTTTCTTTTATTCATACTGTACACTTTTCTTTGGCTCCCTTTTATTCTAAGTGGTTCAACCGGTGATACTAGTACGTTGGGGACTTCCCTCCTCTACCTTTCTGTCCTTGGCTTCTTCTTTTACTGTTTCCTACCGAGTATCTGATTGACCTTCTATTTTGGATGTTTCCCCTTTTTCTTCAACTTGTTCTTCATCTCTAGGAGGGGAACTCATTTCCAGTTGTAGGCTGCAAATTTTAATCTCTTTTCCTTTCTTGCCCTACTGCAACCATCTTATCTTTTTACCAATCATCTTCTAGGCATCAATGTCAAAAGACACAACAAACCTCAACATGTTCATTTCTTGCAGAATCCTATTCTTCTGTATACTAATATAATTTTTGCTCTTTTCATAGTGGGTGATCAACATTTCCATGGTGTTTACCAAGAAAGTAGTTTGTCTAGTCATCTTCGGCTCATCATCGGGCTCACAATCAAAATCTTCTATTTTATTTTTAAGGAGATCTTCTATATTGACAGTTTTCAAAAATTCTTCTAATGATAGCCCTACATCTGCCAATTTCTCTATTATATCATCTAACAGACTAAACATTTCTACAACATTGTTGTACCACCTTCCCATGTTGGATATAAACATAGCTGCCTTCATGAACTCAATATTGCACTTGACCTCAGTCCCATCATTCAATAATACTTCTTGATTCTGCATCTCTTCGAAGTATTCTGACATTAATTCAAGAGTAGGGTGGATGATCTCGAGGTCTTCTTCCTTTTGACTGATTAAAATTTCCATCTCTTGAGTAGTAACTCGAATTACCTTAATCTTCTTGAACATTTCAGTGATCCCCTTAATTCTATCTCGAATCTTTTTTGACATTTCCATTTTTGTTGCATTCAAATAATATGTATAATTGAGGATTTTTACCACTTTGGGAGGTTGAGTTACTATGGTGTCCTTCTGTGCCAACTCTTCCTATAGTTTATTTATTAAGGCCTGCATCTCTACTTTTTCTTTATCACTGGTTTCTAGTTGGCTTCTCAATTCGGTGTTGCTCTGATGCAGTTGATCTAAAGTTTGCGCTTGCACTACTTTGACCATATCACCTTCTTTTCCAAGAACTGACATTCCTCCAGTTCTCTCATCGACTTTAAGAACAACAGGTTCCTGTAGGGCAGGCAAGTGCACCTCTACCATATCTAATTTGGGAGTTTCTATTTCCACCCTGGCTACAGAATCATCTCCCCTGCTTCCCATTCCTGCTACCATTTGTAGCTCATGCTCCTGGGCATCACTAAAAGTTGTTTGCTCTTCAGATCTTTCCAATACAACATTGGTGGAGGGCAGTGATAGCCTTGGTCTCTTAGCTTCTAGAGCAGATACAACTGCTTGCTTTTTGACTTCAAGATCTCTGAAGATACCTCCAAATCCCCTTGCTCTTTTCATGTTCATTTTTTTTTCTATTGGGATTTCTTTTTCTCTATATTTTATCTTCAAAGAGTTGGGAATAGCTCTGGGGGCTAACTTCATCACACTGGTTACCATTAATAGTTGGCTAGAGATGGGAACTATAGCCTGTTGGGGAGAAGTTAGCTCCTGAGTTGGTGCTGCAACCACCTCCTTTCCTTTTGTTGCACTTGGGCTTTTAGGGACCTCCTAGGAAGTGCTAGGTGTCGCCTCCAGTCTGAGGGGGCATTATCAGGGGCTTTGACTTGTTGTTCTACAATATCTACAAGGCTCACAGTAACTTCTTGTTGGAGCCAAAATTGACTCAACATCTAAAACCCCCAATTTAAATTTTTGGTTTCAATAAAATAAGCAAAACTTGCTAGCCTCTATTGCATTTTTTATCTAAGAAGTTGACTTCCATGTGTTTAAATTTTTTTGAAATGGACCATAAGCTATTTTTACTTTGAATTGATATTATGACCGTTGTTTTATCATTTGAAAAATCATTAAGGTCAAATTATGTAAGCATCTAATACCATGGTTAAATCATAAAAATACCCGACTTTAAAGTGAGGATCATGACCCATGAATCAAATGTAAAGCCTTCTTTTTAATACATTAATCATAATAATCAGACCTAAGCCTAATGAGTAAACCCCTAAGTCCTAAGGTACCAAAGGGAGATAATTCGAGGTCTAATAAGAAATCACCATGGCCTAAAGTCCCTAAGTCCTAAACCAAATTATAATGCTTAAGGGTATGCACCCCCTTTAGTTAAATGTCGAGCTAATCAGATAAATCTTATGGCAGCGCTTGATTAAGGCCTGATCGAATGACCACACTCTCATAAAAGGATCATTAAAAGAGGTAAAAGCCAAAATATTAATTAAAACTGTTAAATGAGATTAGCGAGGGTCTAACACGTTGGATAATTATCCCCCTCTTTGGCTTAATCAAAGGTTAAAAACAAGTGCCCCTTGGTAACTAACCCCGCAGGTTGAAAGAAATCAACGGCCATGCCAATCTTGATCGAGATCCGACGGTTGCGCTCAAGTCAAAACCCAAACGATGGAATGGTAAGAGTATCGGGTAACATAAAGGTAAAGCTAGAGTTAATCATGCATTAGCAAGGGTTTAATATGTTACTAATTACCCCCTTTCGGCTTAATCCAAGATTATTGAAATACAATGATGCACCCCTTTTGGTTATCAAGTGTGTAGATTACAGGAGATCTAAGGGTAGCGCCTCATCAAGGAGAAATCGGATGGATGCGCCTGACTTAATAAAGCACCCCGATATAAAGTTTGAAGACTTAGGTACAATGGTCACGAAAGATCCAATGGTTGCGCTTGATCAAAAATTTATCCAACGGATGCACGTTTGCCACAAACCACCAAGGTAAACCAAGGTATTATAATGAATATTATGTTTAAATCATGCAAAATTGGAGGAGATCAACGGATGCACTCTTTCACAAGATGATCTGACGGTAGCGCTTGCTCAGATAAACAAAGGTAAATCGGGTGATAGACCAAGTCAACATTTGATTAGTCAGATTAATCATGTTTAGTGAGGGTCCTAACACGTTACTAATCATCCCCCTTTCACCTAAACAAGATTAATAAAAATCAATAGCATGCACTTTTTGATTACCTAACTCGTAGGTTACAGAGGATCTGATGGTCGCGCTTGAGCAAGAGTCAATCTAACGATTGCACTTAGACACAAATCACCAAGGGTAAGTCTAAAGTGATTATCCATGCTTATGGTTAAAACATGTGCAGGTCTAAGAAATATCAATGGACGCGCTTCAAAAGGGATAATCCAACGGTAGCGCGTATCACAAAACAATCGACCGATAAAAAGGGTCCCATCCGAGTCAAAGTCAAAAACCCCTATGTTCAAATAGATCTAATGGTGGTGCCTAAAGCTGGTTGATCTAACGGTCATGCTTCAAAAGAGTTGCTAAAATATTAAAGAGAGCTTATAAAAATAATAATCAATGAAGATCGACGGACACGCGCAAACCAGGAAGATCCAACAATAATGGTTCGTTCAAATTTTGAATCAAAGCTAATGAAATTGATGGATGTGTTTGAGCCTGCCCAAATCCAATAGTTGCGATCTCACAAATCTAGTAAAGGATGACCAGTCGTATAAAAACAAAATGAGATCCGACGGTCATGCATGATTGGGAAATATCCAAGGGTAGTGCTTAATCGAAGCCAACACCCACTAAAAATAATATGATTATGTCTCAATTGAATTGCCACACTCAGTATATCAAAATCTAAAGGCCAAAGATCTAATCGAAGCTCCATAAAGTACAAGAGCATCCATTATTGATTGATCCAATGGTCGCGCTTATACCAAGTAAGATCTGACGGTAACGCTATGTCAAAGCTATCATCCTTTAAGAATAAAGTGATTATATCTTCATTGGATGGTCACACCCTTACCTATCATATCCAACGGTGATGATTGGATTAAAAATATGAACAATGTTCTAATGACCGATTGACTAAATGACCTTTAACCAAGATCAAACGGTCATGCCTATCCCCTATTTAATCCTACGGTTGCGCTTTAATGGAGACCATCAGAGGAAATTGAGGTCCAATAAAAAGAGCATAGATCTACCAGATCCGATGATCGTGGTGAATCCCAACCAGATCCGACGGTCGCGCTTGGCCAATCTACCTGGACGTTAAGAGATAATCGGACGAATGCATGGGATCACATGATTGATCGAACGGTAACCCATTGACGAGGTAATATGACTATTAAAGGTCATATATTAAAACAAAGGGAAAAAAAATAATAAAAAAGCTAACATTCTTGCAGGTCCAAAAGTATAAAACGTAGGTGAACGATACGAATCTCATCCAACGGATATCATCGATTGAAGGATCCAATGGGCACACAATTTGATGACCAAATTTGATGACAGATCCCCAAAATAATCACCACCTTGATTAATGGTTTAACTATTTTCAAAGCCAAATTTCTTTCAAGACCAACAGAGTGGAACACTTTCTCACGAAAAGCCACCATCACCACGTTTATAATTCCACGTCAGAAAGATGTCCAGTTCAGTGACCAATAAGGAAGCAATGAATGATTGCAAGTACATGGACCAAAGTCCCTACGGGCATGCAGGATGAGTAAAGCCACCTACCATTAACTGCTTGACATTAGAAAGTGATGCTTCGACAAATCTCCATTGGCAAATTTGAAAAGGCAGTAGGTGCAAATATTAATGCAAGGTATGTGAGTACAGTGAGCCTCACTCCACCATCAAGTATTTAAAAACACCACATCGAGCAACCTTACCACCCTAGTAATCCTGACCAAAATATTGGTTCGAATGAGCAGAAAGTAAGAAAAGAATTGAGAACTTCATTTTAGTAGACTAAAATAGTTGTAGACAACAAGATGGAGGCTTGGGGAACTGATTTCATGCCCAAAGACACAGAGGAGGCAGTGAAGTTCATCACAGACCAGCTACCATACGTTGAACTCCTCAGACCAGTTGTGCCTAGGACTACGATGTACGAGTTCGCCCAAAAATGTGGGCCAGGGAAAAAGCTCACTCCCGCACAATAGTATGAAATGGAAAATACCTGTGTCAAAATTTTTGCTCGCACAATGGAAAATGATGAGAGATACCCTTGGTTGTTAGCATATTTATTCCACAAAGCAAGGAGACTACAACATAAGGGTTTCCCTAGGAGCACTAGATGGACCAGTAACCTTGGAAAGCTGATATGTCCGAAGGTACACTACTCTCCCGACTTGCTAGCCTAGTTAGCCGTAGCGTACGATGAGAATACCAGAACGTTTTGAGAAAATAAAGATAGACCAGTATTCAGCATCGCTACCAGGCACATCGAGCAGGTTTTCAAACTGGCGCCCATGAATACTCGATTGGTGAAACCGGTAATTGAAAGACAATCTCAAATGTTAACTAAGTTAGATATTTTTAAATCATTTTTTGAAGCACATGAGAGAGTAGTAGATAAATTTCCAATAAGGAAAACTACTTTCAAACCATGGGTCCGAGACTTCTACGATATGATTAACATTGTATTAGGAGTACAAGACCTCAGTGTAGTGGGTAGGAGAGTATTACATTTAGTAGCACAGTGTAATCAGGCAATAGGCACCCCAGTCTATGCATGGGAGCGAGCCTTGAGTGATCAGATGCACTCACAAATGATAGATTTGAAAGAGGCAATTCTGAAAAAAAGACAAGAGATGCCTATTTTTTCTAATTACTCCATCCTCATACACCTACTGGTGGGACAATTAGGAGAGGAAATCCAAAAAAGAGTTGGGGCCATTGAGAGTCCTTATGTCTAGACTAGCTTTTGGAAGATACACGAAGGTCGTTCTCACGTAGGTTGGTTTTGTGATGTGTTCATGGTAGAATTTCACTGGATTTTAACTGGTTTTCTCCCTGAGAGACTGGGGCCTAGGGTGAGAGCCTTCATAAGAGAAAAGGATATAGGAGACTATTTCTTCTTCAAAGGGTTCATATACATTCGGCTCTATGGAGCTAAAATTCCCCCAAAAATGTTGCCAATGTATTGTCCCTTATCTCTCGTTGCCCTAGAACTATGTAGATAGGTGGTCAAAGAGGCTAAAATGAGGTTGGTAAAGAAACACGACAAAGTCCCATGGCTCAGTGTCCCTTGTAGGTTTGGAAGTTACTTATTCATGGGATATCTAGCTTTACTCAAGGGGATGTATGATTTGGACCTCATGGATTTTGAGGAGATAACTTGGAGGCCTTATGATCCAGATGGAAAGTACGAAAAGTCAATGAAAATCGAGAATACGCCTGGGTCAAGCATAGGAAGGATTCTTATGAAGAAGAACTATTAGATGCTATAAAAATAGGGAAATATTTACAAGTTGTATGGGATAAGTATCCCTTCGAGAAAAGGGGTAATTCTCAAATACATAAAGCATACGAGTACCCATCGAAATTGGTTTTCCTCAGAGGGATTTCAATAGAATCTGTGGCCCCCCTCTTACCAAAAGCCACCTAGGCAATCAGAGAGGACCCTATGTTAGAATTGATAGAGGATCAGGGCATCGACCAATTGGAGGTTATCATGAATCCTACAGATATTGTAGAACAACAGGTCAAAGCCCTTGATAATGCCCCCCTCAGGCTGGAGGTGACACCTAGCACTTCCTAGAAGGTCCTTGAAAGCTCAAGTGCAACAAAAGGAAAGGAGGTGGTTGCAGCACCAACACAGGAGCAAATTTCTTCCCATCAGGCTATAGTTCCCATCTCTAGCCAATTATTAACAGTAATCAGTGTGATGAAGTTTGCCCCCAGAGCTATTCCCAGCTCTTTGAAGATAAAGGATAGGGAAATAGTAATCCCATCAATAATACAAATGAACATGAAAAGAACAAGTGGATTTGGAGGAATCTTTAGAGATTTTGAAGTAAAAAATCTAGCAAGTATATCTGCTCCAGAAGCTAAGAGGCCAAGGCTATCAATGCCCTCCACCAATGTTGTATTGGAAAGATCTAAAGAGCAAACAACTTTTAGTGATGCCCAAGAGCATAAGCTACAAATGGTAGTAGAAATGGGAAGCAGGGGAGATGATTCTACAGCTAGGGTGGAAATAGAAACTCCTAGATCAGATATGGTAGAGGTGAACTTACCTGTCCTACAGGAACCTGTTGTTCTTAAAGTTGATGAGAGAACTGGAGGGATGGCAATCCTTGGAAAAGAAGGTGACATGGTCGAAGTGGCCAAAGCAGTACATGCATAAACTTTGGATCAGCTGCATCAGAATAACACTGAATTAAGAAGCCAACTGGAAACCAGTGATAGAGAAAAGGTAGAGATGCAGGCCTTGATAAATAAACTACAGGAAAAGTTAGCACAGAAAGACACCATAGTAACTCAACCCCCCAAAGTGGTAAGGATCCTCAATTATACATATTATTTGAATGCAACAAAAAGGGAAATGTCAAAGAAGATTCGGGACAGAATTGAGGGGATCACTGAAATGTTCAGGAAGATTAGGGTAATTCGAGTTACTACTCAAGAGATGGAAATTTTAATTAGTCAAAAGGAAGAAGACCTCGAGATCATCCACCCTACTCTTGACTTAATGTTAGATCACTTTGAAGAGATGCAAAATCAAGAAGTACTATTGAATGATGGGACTGAGGTCAAGTGCAATATTGAATTCATGAAGGCAGCTATGTTTGTATCCAACATGGGAAGGTGGTACAACAATGTTGTAGAAATGTTTAGTCTGTTAGATGATATAATAGAGAAATTGGCAGATGTAGGGCTATCATTAGAAGAGTTTCTGGAAACTGCCAACGTAGAAAATCTTCTTAAGAATAAAATAGAAGAGTTTGATTGTGAGCCCGATGATGAGCCTGAGATGACTAGACAGACTACTTTCTTGGTAAACACCATAGAAATGTTGATCACCCATTATGAAAAAAGCAAAAATTACATTAATATACAAAAGAACAGGATTTTGCAAGAAATGAACATGTTGAGGTTTGTTGTGTCTTTTGACATTGATGCCTGGAGAAGGATTGATAAAAATATAAGATGGTTGCAACAGAGCAAGAAAGGAAAAGAGATTAAAACTTGCAACCTGCAATTGGAAATGAGTTCCCCCCCAGAGATGAAGAACAGGTTGAAGAGAGAGGGGAAACATCCAAAGTAGAAGATCAACCAGATACTCAGTAGGAAATAGTAAGAGAAGAAGCCAAGGATAGAAAGGTAGAGGAGGGAAGTCCCCAATGTACTAGCATCACCGGTTGAACCACTTAGAATAAAAAGGAGCCAAAGAAAAGCATACAGTATGAATAAAAAAATGATGGAAGCCAACTGTACTAATTTTGGAAGACAAATCAGATGATGACAAGTGTGGGGCTAGGATTAGAACAAAAATAATAGATTCAAGAACCTGGAGCTATAAAGATACCAATTGCGATCAGAATTTACATCAAGCATTTAGATAGCATTTTTGCTAAGAGGTATACTTGAGTGCCCTATTAGTTGTGCTATTGTATCCCCTTTTGTGTCTATTTTCTTGCTCATTTCTTATTCTTCCCTTTGTTGTGCAGGATTTTGATAGAAAAGTGCTCAAGAAGCTAAGATTATTTCCTATCCTATTGAGCCTGAGATTCAGAGACTCTGCTGTTACCAGATTGGAACAAGGAGAGTAGGAGAGACCTGTTACATTATTTGAAAACAAATAGGATACCCTAAGGATTTGTTTCTCTAGAAAGTCTATTTGATGATTTTGACAAAGCTTACAAGCCTTTACATAGAGAAGTAATATCTAAAGACATTAACATTGGTACAATGAAAGAACCCAGAATAGTGAAGGTAGATATGGTCTTATTTGCAAAATAAAAGGTTGGATACATCAGTTTCTTAAAGAAGAATAAAGAAAATTTTGCTTGGACTTATGAAGACCTTAAAACTTCCAAAACAGATGTAATGACACACATAATACCCCTGAAGGAAGATTCCAATCTATTTAGACAAAAACAAAGGAAGTAAAACCCAACTTTGCACCCAATAATGCAAAAGGAGGTACACAAATTACTAGACTCCAAAATAATTAAAAAAGTTAGATTTTCTTCTTGGATATCCAATCTAGTACCAGTAAAAAAAAAATTGTGATATTAGACTCTATGTAGACTTCAAAAATTTAAATAAAAGTTCATTGAAAGACAATTACCCATTGCCCAATATGGAACAACTATTGCAAGCAGTAGTTGGCTCAACTAGATTGTCCCTGTTAGATGGATTTTTTGGATACAATCAAATTCAGATTAATCTAGAAGATAGACATAAAACAACATTCACTACACCTTGAGACACATTTGAATATTTAAAAATATCTTATGTACTGATGAATGCAGGTGCTACTCTTCAGAGAGCAATGGACTTTGCATTCAAAGGATTAATGTCCAAAATAGTAGTTGTATACCTGGATGATATCATAGTATTTTCTAAAAATCCAGAAGATCACTTAGAACACTTAGCTGCAATTTTTACTCGGTGCAAAGAATTTGGAATTTCTCTAAATCCCAAGAAGTGCATATTTGTGACTACACAAGGAAAATTGTTAGGTCATATAGTTTCAGAAAAAAGGATAAGCACTGACCCAGAAAGAATAGAAGCCATTTCCAAAATTCCTCCTCCCAAGAACTTAAAAGGTGTCAGGTCATTCTTTGGCAAAATAAATTTTGTTAGAATATTTATCCCAAATTTTGCAGAGATGACCAAACCCATAAATGATATGGTTAAGAAAATTGGAGAAGCAAAATGGACAATAGAAAATATGGAAGCATTCAAAATAACAAAAGAAGTCATTTCCATTACTCCAACCCTAAGCTACCCTGATTATTCTAAAGATTTTAAAATTTATTCATATGCATTTGAACATTCAATTGTTGCAGTTCTATCACAAAAATATGATGAAAATAATGAAATTCCAATAGCCTTCATTAGTTCAGGTCTGAAAGGAGCACATCTTAAGTATACCTTATTGGAAAAGCATGCTTATGCAGTTTTTCAATATTTAGAACATTTCAAAGGTATATTTGGCTTAAACAAAGTTTACTGTTGCATCCCTTTCATAACAATAAAAGATATCTTTACCGAATCTGAATCATTAGGAAGGCTAGAAAGATGGATGGTGAAACTTTTGCAATATGATGCTGAGTTAAAAATAGTCAGAACTATAAAAGGACAAGGCTTAGCCAAATATCTAGCATATAGAGGAGAGGACTCTAATAATGTCATCATAATAGATGAAATTCAGGATAACAGAAGAATCAATAATAAATAATGTAAATGGTATAATGAAATTCTGGTATATTTACAAACTCTGTATTTTCCCAAAGATATATCAATAAATAGAATGAGGTCAGTAAAACTTCAAGCTCATAAATATTATGTGCAAGATGGTGTGCTTTACTGGAAGAACTCAGATGGAGTGTTATTAGTTTGTTTATATGAAAATGAAGTCTCAAAAATAATTAATGAATTTCATAATGGTTTTTGTGGAGGATATTTTGCTCCAAAAGCCACAACTAATAAAATAATGAGAGCAGGATATTATTGGCCTTCCATTTTTAAATATGTATATAAATATGTTAGGAACTATCATAACTACCAGGTTTTTGCAAGAAAGAAATAGTTGGCAGCCATGCCCCTCAAGCCAATAATCATTGAAGCACCCTTTGCCCAATGGGGCATTGACCTAATTACTGAGATCAATCCTAATTCATCTAGCCAACACAAGTGGATCATAACTGCAATAGATTACTTTATAAAGTGGGTATAAGCTACACCTCTAAGAACATCCACAACTGCCACCATCATCAAATTCTTGGAAGAAAACATTCTAACTAGGTTTGGAGTTCCTCAAAAACTGGTAATAGATAATGCATAGTATTTTATTTCATATTAAATGGTATATTTTTGTGTTGAATATGGAATTGAACTATACCATTCTGCTAATTATTACCCCCAAGGAAATGGTCTTGTTGAGTCATCAAATAAAAATATAATAACAAGAATAAAAAGATCATTAGGTAAGAACAAAAGGGGATGTGACAATGAATTTAATTTTGCTCTTTGGGTTGATAGGTTATCGGTTAAAAGAAACACAAGAAGGACTCCCTATGATATGGTATATGGAGATAAAGTCTTATTACCCTCAAGAATAAAAATTGGCACTTTCCCTTTTATTGAAGGATCATGAAGACCCCAACCCTTTACAAAGAAGGCTAGACCATATTGTCCTATTAGACGAGTAAAGAAGAGAAACCCTTAATAGAATGATGGAACAAACCTAGAAAACTATGAATTTGTTTAATAAAAAAGCCAAGGGTACTCTTTTTTCTCAAGGAGATATAGTCATCTATTGAGATCCTAAAAATGATAAGCATGGTGAAAAAAGTAAATTTGAACCTAAATGGATTGGTCCATACCAAATAGCTCATGTTATCGGTCAGAATACTTATAAGTTGTAGACTTTGAATGGCTATCCCTATTAATGTCCAACACCTCAAGATGTACAATCCCTATTAAGGTGAATAAAAAAATAATTATAAAAAAAATGGAAAAACAAAAACCCCAAAAATAGAGTGATGTATTTTTAACTTTTCTTTTTCTTGTATGTATAGTTCTGAGTTTACTGTTTCACATGGTATTCTTAGTTTGAAGAGTATACATTACTATTGATTCCTCCAAAAATAATAAGAAAAAAGGATATTTATTTTAGACTTTGATGATATTTACAATTTTAAAATTATGAGTTTTTGTGCAATGGTTATTTGATATGAGATAAAATAGGATAAAATCAAAGATGATTAAAACACCATGTCAAAGCCTCACATTATAAATGATACTTAAGGTGACTTCAAGGTCCAAAGAAAAGAGTTATCTTTGAGAGGGCGGTTGAGCTAAAAATCATTACACTCATCCATTTTAGACATAAACTAATCCTCAAATCAGGCATGCTCTTTGCACAATTTTCTTATATCAAATACTTCTCAAACGAGAAAGAAAAATCAAAATAAAGTAAATTGAGTCATTGCCTGAGATATCTTGGAAAACCTCTATCGGGGCTATAGAAACTTGATTGGTAGTAGGGTAAAACTAGATGGGATTAGAAGCAACTCCATCGGGGCTATAGGCGCTTGACTAGCAGTGGAGCCCTGTAGAATGGTGAAAATTTTTAAGAGTGAAATCATATATTTGGCTTAACTATTTTTCTCAGATATGGCAAAGTTTTGGGAGACTTAGAAATCAAAATGAATGCACAAACACACACATGGGTTAAAGCATGATGGAACAAATAGCTATGAAAAATTTTGTGTAATCATATCCTATGACTTAGCTAAAGCAACCATAACAATATTTCTAAAAAACTCATTTGTTTCTAAAATTTTGTCCCTAGTTTCCAAATTGAATAAAAATAATTATAGTTTTCAATACTCTATTGCTTTAATATCCTATTGTTTGTATAGTTTTTCAGTTGTTTTATTTTTCAAAAGCTTTGCCTATTAGTCTTGATGATTTGAATTTTTGTCCAAAATTACAATAAAACCAGGAGATTTTGTAATTTTCAAGTGCCTTATGTTTTCAGCACATTGTTCTAGTTAAAGCCTATGTTGAAGCTAAAATTGACTCAACATCTGAAATCCCCAATTTAAATTTTTTTTTTCAATAAAATAAACAAAAGTTGCAAGCCTCTATTGCAGTTTTCATCTAATGAGTTGACTTCCATGTGTTTAAAAATTTTGAAATTAACCTAAGCCATTTTTGCTTTGGATTGATCTTATGACCGTTGCTTTATCATTTAGAAAAATCATTAAGGTCAAATTATATGAGCATCCAATACCATGGTTAAATCATAAAAATATCCGACGTTTTAAAGTAAGGTTTCTGACTCATGATTTTAATAATCAAAATTGGAGAGCCTAAGTCAAAAGAATAAACCACTAAGTCCCAAGGTACCTAAGAGTATAAATAAAACATTTTGGACCAAGCCCACCTCTCTACTAAAGTAAAGTTTTAATAAAATCATTTAAAAGAGCAAGGTAAGCGCCATGGTCTAAAGTCCAAGAACCCAAAGTCTTAAGCCAAATGCTAATGGTTCAAAGGTATGCGCCTCCCCCTATTTTTCATTAAATATCGAACACCTTGAGGAGATCGAAGGGTAGCACCCAGATTTCCCTTGATCGGACGGATGCGCACACTCTAAGAGTCAATCCTTTAACACCCCATGGTCGAAAGAGGTAAAGTCTAAGGTTTCAAATAAAAATTAATCAAAGCATTAAGGGTATGCACCCCCTTTAATTAAACATTGAGTTAATTGGGTGAATCTTATGGCAGCGCTTGATTAAGATCTGATCAAACGACCGCGCTCTCATAAAATGTTCATTAAAGGAGCTAAAAGCTAAAATATTAATTAAAAACTATTAAATAAATATTAGCAAGGGTCTAACGTGTTGGTTAATTACCCATTTTTTGCTAAATCCAAAGTTAAAAACAAGTGCCCCTTGGTAACTAACCCCGCAGGTTGGAAGAAATCAATGGCTGTGCCAATATTGATTGAGATCCGATGGCTACGCTCGAGTCAAAACCCAAATAATGGAATGGTAAGAGTATCGAGTAACATAAAGGTAAAGCTAGAGTTAATCATGCATTATCAAGGGTTTAATATGATACTAATTACCCCTTTTGACTTAATCCAAGAAAATTAAAATAAAATGATGCACCCCTTTCGATTATCAAGTGTGCAGATTACAGGAGATCTAAGGACAATGAATCATTGAAAAGAAATTAGACGGATGCACCTGTCTTAATAAAGCACCCCGATCTAAAGTTTGAAAGCTTAGGTACAATGGTCATGAAAGATCCAACGACTGTGCTTGATCAAAAATTGATCCAATGGATGTGCGTTTACCACAAACCACTAAGGTAAATAAAGATATTATTATAAGATTAAGTTTAAATTATGTGTAGAATAGAAGAAGATCAACAGATGCACTCTTTTACGAGACCATCTGACGATAGCGCTTGCTTCAGATAACCAAAAGTAAATCGGGTGGCAAGACCAAGTCAACACTTGATTAGTCAAATTAATCATGTTTAGCGAGGGTCCTAACATGTTATTAATCATCCCCCTTTTGCTTAATCAAGATTAATAAAAATTAGTAGCATGCACTTTTCGGTTACCTAACTTGCAGGTTACAGAAGATCCATGGTTGCGCTTGATCGAGAGTCAATCCAACGGTTGCGCTCTACCATGAATCACCAAGGTTAGATTAAAATATTACTCACACTTGTGTTTTAAAGTATGTGCAGGTCTAAGGTACATCAACGGACGTGCCATCACTAAAGGTGATCTAACGATAGCGCACATCACAAAGAAATCGACCAATTAAAGGGTCCCATCCAAGCCAAAGCCAAAAATCCCTCGTATCCAAGCAGATATGACAGTTACGCATGAGCCTGGATGATCTAACAGTTGCTCTTCAAAAGAGTTGCTCAAATATTAAAATATGGTTCATTAAAATAGTAATCAACAAATATCTACGATCGTGTGCAATCTAAGAAGATCCAACAACGGTGTTTTTTTCAAAATATGAATAAAAGATATAAAATCAATGGATGCGCTATTTCATGAAGCTATTAAAGATTGACAAGTTGAATAAAGATATAAAATCAATGGATGCTCATACCAAGTAAGATCCAATGACAACCTAATCTACCTGGATGTTAAGATATAATTGGATGAATGCGCAAGATCACATGGTTAATCGAACGATAAACCGTCGACAAGGTAATACAACTATTAAAGGTTGCGTATTAAACAAAGGTTAGCATTGGTTTGATTACATTTTTAAAACTAGTATTCAATGAAGGATAAAGCCCCAATTTAATTTTGAGTCAAAGATTAATATTATTATGAAATTGATTAACCAGTAAAATGCTAATATATCCTCTATACTATGCATGACCACCATTAGCATGTACCTTCGATATTACAGGGCTAACATTCTTGTAGGTCCAAAAGTATCAAACGTAGGTGAATTATACAAATCCCATCCAATGGTCTTCATCAATTGATGGATCAGATAGGCATGATCCCCCATGTGCAAATCTGATAGACTACAACCAAAGGAAAAGAGTAATACAATAACAAAATAGACTAGACTAAGGTGGTGAATCATTAAAAGATACAACCAATTAAATAGGAGTAAGTTGTGACAAACAGCAGCCACTACAAGATGAATTGGAAATACAAGCAAAAGGACCAGGGGAGATGACTAATTCAAGCAGTAATCAAGAGATAAAATAAGTAGACTATCGAATAAAATCACACGGACTGTACCCAAGCAAGGATGATACAGACTGTTTGAGTGACGAGTTTTGTACAAAAGAATAAAATCAGATCTTTTAAGTGCAACCATGTACTACGCAGGCGGTAAGATAAACCAGTCTAGAAACCATACATGTGTCTGCTCAATTTATAAATAGGGATGATAAAAGATGATCCATCTGAAGAATCCATGGAGTGTGAGATACATAAACATGATTGTTTCCTACTCTACACATTCAGAATATGTAAGAAGCATAAGAAGATTGAAACATGTTTCAACTCATCAAAGGTTGTGCACTTAGCGCTTTAACGGAACATAGTTATAGAGGGTTCACTCCGATGGAATATAGTTATGGAAGTGTCATATAGGCATTTCTAGATCTTGTTTTCCATTTTTTCCTTCCTCCTATTGATCATTGTCCTCCTCCTTCTAGGCATTCTCCCACAACCATCATCATTATCCACTCCACATAGTGCCATCTCTCCACCATCCACTAAGCAAATCAACTTCCATTGCTCCCTCCTCCCTCATATCCATCTTGTTATCAATGTTATTATGTCCGCTTACCACCCACACTTTGTCCCTTCTCTTCATCGTCACATCGAGGCACCCTCTATCTCACATCAGAATTGCACTACAGCAGCCTAGTCAACCACAAGCATTATAATCCAACGACTAGGTTAAGCGAGAAATGAAAAATTATATATATATATATATATATATATATATATATATATATATATATATATATATATATATATATATATATGTATGTATGTATGTATGTATGTATGTATGTATGTATGTATAAGATATTTGTTTAGCTACACAAAAGAAGAAAAACAAAGATCACCTAATCCATTCAGTATGAGAACTCCCTTCAAAACAAAAGCAAAATCATGATAAGAAATCCAAGATCATAATAGCTGGATAGCATATAGATAAGATCAAACTAGATGATGACAAGTGTAAGGCCAGGATCAGACCAAGAATAATAAATTCAAGAACCTAGAGCTATAAAGATACCAGCTACGGTCATAATTTGCATCAAGCATTTAGATTGCATTTTTGCTAAGAGGTATACTTTAGTGCCCTGCTAGTTGTGTTGTTGTATTCCTATTGTGTCTATTTTCTTTGCCATACCTTATTCTTCTCTTTACTATGTAGGATTTTGATAAAAAAGTGCTCAAGAAGCTAAGATCATTTCCAATCCTATTGAGCCTGAGGTTCAAAGACTCGGTTGTTACCAGATTGGAACGAGGAGAGTAGGAGAGACCTATTACATTATTTGAACAGGGTTTCTTCATTGTATTGATGTCTTTCTTTGAAAAATAGAGTTAAATGGCATCCTGCCAACTCTGCATGTAATTTTTTGTAAAATCAATACAATTTTGGGTCTCATTCTTATTAATTCTTTGTCTTGGTACTGTGTGTTACTACGTGATGTGTTATATTATAGAATATATTACATACGTTTCTGTCATTAGCCAACTGTTATGTTTGTTATGATATTCAAATGGATATGATAGTGCTAATTCTTTCTCAATCCCTTTATTTCTTTCTCATGTTACAAACGTTGTTAAATTGCTATAACAGCCCAATGAATCTAGGCATCGATCTACATAAGGTATAATAATTGGTTATTTTCATTGCTTGGTCATTTTAAATACATATAGTATAATTCTAAATCTGGAGTGTGTAACCCGTGCATAATATCAAGTTTACCATTAGGAGTTTCCATACCCATTATGTAGTTTTTCCTATAGCAATAGTTGTTTTTAATCAGAATAAAGAGGCAGGTTGACCAGAGCCTATAATAGCTCATTGGTTTCAAATGATTTCTTGTAGCGTGACAATCAAAACCTACAGATGCAAGAAATGGTTTTAACAAGTCTATTTGATGATTTTAATAAATCTTACAAGCATTTAAGTAGAGAAGTAATATCTGAAGATATTAACATTGGTATAATGAGAGAGCCTAGAATAGTGAAGGTAGATATAGCCTTGCTAGCAAAAGAAAAGTCTAGATACATCAGTTTCTTAAATAAGAATAAGAAACATTTTGCCTAGACTTATGAAGACCTTAAAACCTTCAAAATAGATGTAATGTCACACATAATACCCCTAAAGTAATATTCCAAGCCATTTAGACAAAAATAGAGAAAATATAACCCTACTCTACATCCAATAATGCAAAAGGAGGTACATAAATTACTAGATTCCAAAATAATGAGATACAATCATCTATTGAGACCCTAAAAATATTAAGCATGGTGAAAAAGGAAAACTTGAGCCTAAATGGATTGGTCCATACCAGATTGCCCATGTTGTTGGTCAGAATACTTACAAGTTGCAGACCTTACAAGGAGAACCAATGGTTATTCCTATTAATGGCCAACACCTCAAGATGTACAATCCCTGTGGTGGGGTCAAGAAAGAGAAAGTGCCCTATTGATAAAAAAAAAAATAATGATAAAAAAATAGAAAGTCAAAAACCTCAAAAATAGAGTGATGTTTTTTGTTGTTTTGTTTACCAACTAAGCATTTTTCTTTTGTCTGTATTGTTCTGAGTTTCATTGTTTCACATGGTATTCTTAGTATGATGAGTATTCCTTTTTGTTTGTTCCTTCAAAAACAAATAAGAAGAAATGAGATTTATTTTATACTTTGATGATGTTTACAATTTTTCAAAATATGAATGTTCATGCAATGGTCATATGATATGAGATAAAATAGAGTAAAATCAGAGCTGATTGCGACACCATGTTGGGGCATCGCATTACAAATGATAGATACTTAAAAAGATTTTAAGGTCCAAAGAACAAGGTTATCTTTGGTAAGGTGGTTGAGCTAAAAATCATTACACTCATCCTTTTTAGCTAGAAACTAATCCTCAACTCAGGCATACTCATTGCACAATTTGCTTATAAAAAAATATTTCTCAAACAAGAAAGAAAATCAAAATAACGTAGGTTGAGTCACTACCTGAGATATCTTGAAAAACCTCTATTGGGGCTATAGATGCTTGATTGGTAGTAGGGTAAAATTGGATGGGATTAGAAGCAACTCCACCGAGGCTATAGATTCTTGATTGGCAGTGGAGCCGTAGAATGGTGAACATATTTAAGAGTGAAATCATACACTAAGCTTAACTATTTTCCAAACATAAAAAAGTTTTGGAAGACTTGGGAATAAAAAAGAATGCACTAACACACACATGGGCCAAAGCATGATGGAAAAAATAACTTTGACAAATTATGTGTAATCATATCCTATGACCTTGCTAAAACAAACATAACAATATATCAAAAAAGCTCATCTGATTCTAAATTTCTAACCCTTGGTTTCAAATTGAATAAAAGGAATTGCAGTTTTTAATACTCTATTGCTTTGATATCATGTTGTTATTACAACTTTCTAGTTTAAAAAGTTATTGTGTTTTGTTTTTCAAATTTTCTTATCAGGCTTGATGATTTGAATTTTTGTCCAAATGCTTACAGTAAAACCAAGAGATTCTGTAATTCTCAAGTACCTCATGTTTTCAACACATTGTCCCAATCAAAGCCTATGCTGGAGCCAAAATTGACTCAACATCTGAGACCCCCCAATTTTAAATTTTTGGCTTCAATAAATTTAGCAAATGTTTATGGCCTCTGTTGCATTTTCATCTAAGAAGTTGACTTTAAATGTTTGATTCTGAACCAAACCTTAGCCATTTATTGGATTATTTTTATAATCGTTGTTTTATCCTAAAGAAATCCACAAAGGTCAAATTAAATGAACACCCACTAAAAGGGTCGAACCATTAAATACTTCGATTCCTTTATAGGAAGGTTTATGATCCACAAATTTAATATGAGCCCTCATTATAAAATAATCACAACTTAACCTAACAGGCCTAGATGAGGTCAAAAATAACTGAATCAAGAACCAAAGGGTATAAAAGAAGTAGCCACTATCAAATCAAGCTTTAGAGATAGAAAATTATTGTGAAGAGGTATACTTGAGTGCTTAGTAGTTTTGCTATTGTACCTCCTTTATGTCTTTTTCTTCTTTTTCATTCCTTATTATTTCTCTTTGCTATGGAGGTGTGATAGAATAGTGTTCAATAACCTGGAATTTTTCTAGAGCTATTGAGCCTAAGGTTCAAAAGCTTTTCCTGTTACCATATTGGAATGGGAGAGTTGAAAAAGTCTTGTTACATTATTGGAACAAGGATTTCTTATTGTATTAATACTGATTAATAGAGTTTAATGACATTCTACCAACTCTATATTTAATTCATTGGAAAAATTAACATGATTTTGGATTTTTATTCTATCATATTTTTGTGTTCAGTACTATATGTAGCTTCATGGTATATTACATTATTTGAATGTGTCATGAACGTTTATTTCATTGGTTAACTATTATATTTATTATGATATTCAAATGAGTTTAACAATGCTAATTTCTTCTTTCTCTCCTTCTTTTTGTTCATATTGAAAGTGTTGTTAATTTGTTATAACAGCCCAATGAATCTAGGCATCGGTCTACACATAAGACATAATTAGAGTTGTTGTCTTTGCTTGGTCAATTTTATATAAGTAGTGTATAATTAAATTTTAGAAGTAAATAAACTTGTAATATCTCTAGTTTACCACTGGGGTTTCCTTACCCATTTTGGTTTTCTTTTTAATCTTAGAAATTCACCCTTTACAAAAATATAGAGGTGGGTTGACAGAGCTTGTAATTGCTCATTAGTTTCAAATAAATTCTTGTAGCATGATAGCTCAACCCTATGGATGCAAGAAATCATTTCAATAGCATTTTGGCACCATTGTCGATGAGGACTTGTTAAAATAGATTGTTTATCTTTTTAAAAAAATTCTTTTAATGATTATATTTTAATCAACAAGCAACCAATTAGAATAAAGAAATTGCATTTTGAACGTCTTTTATGTTCTTTATTTTATTTTGCCTATGATTTACAATTATCTTTTGAAGTATTCTTGATTTTTCTTGTTTTTCTTGAAGTATCCCCAAGAACCTTCTCTTGTGAGGCTAAGAGTATTAAGATCAAAAAATCTTGATCATACATTATGTTTTTTCTTCACTACTTGTGTTGGCGACTCTGTCTCATCAAACCCATAAATCAAAATTCAAGAAAGGAGCAGAACATGCTGGCGCATACGAGGAGAAGCGATAAAGATCTATTTATAGAATTCAAGAACCCAAAGGTATTTACCCACAATCAAAATATCCCACTTCTTTAGAGTATTGTTTATGAGAATAAGCCTTCCTTTACCAGTAGAAAGTACGTAAATAAAAATAAGAATTAAAATACTGCTACTATAAATGATGTTTTTAATTCTACTATAGATAATACATCTAATTCATCTCAGTCTTATACCTCTGTAAACTCCTAATACTATAGTAGATAACTCATTAGATTATACAGAAGTTTCTCAGCCCACCATTCCTGTAGGCACTGCTATTGTGAATCAAAATCCCATTACCTCTACAATCACAATGGCTTAAGCAAATCAAAAAAATATTGTTCAACTATGGATAATGAATAGATACAAACCGTTTACTTTACCTATAAATTTAAATGCTCTACCTAACAAAGCCCATAAGTATCCTCCCAAGTTCAAGGAAATAATGCAGTAACTGGAGAAGACCATATCAAAAGTTTTTTATATGCTATGGATAGTTTAGAGGTAGAACACAAAGATGTAGTCTTAAGGTTATTTCTAAAAACACTAGAAAAATATGTCAAGGAGTGGTTTAACACCCTCATAGCTAACGACATTACATATTTTGCAAAGATGGAAACTGTGTTCCTAATAAAATTTGAAGAAAGAAAAAATGAACAATCCCTGTTAATCGAATTAGCAACTATGAAGAAAAATGGAAATGAAGTTGTCAGTAATTTTAGTAGAAGGTTTTCCAAAACTAGGAACAAAATCCCTACTAACCTCAGGCCTAATGAAATCCAGTCAATTTGTTTCTAAAATAATGCTTTCCCAAGAGATTTCAATTATGAGTTAAGGCAAGAACAAGCCATCACTATTGATGAATGTATGGATAAAGTAATAGATATTGAAAGAAATATGCTAATAGTGGTAAAATAAAACCTTACTCTCTAGAGACAAATCAACCTAATAGAAAATAAAAAAGGGATCCTTCGATTTACAAAGAAGATATGAAGTGGATCCAATGGAAAATTTGACTAATCAGGTAACAAAGATGTTCAATACTATGAATAACAAGTTAGCAAGAATAGAAAGAAATAACGAGAACAATGGGAATAATGGTGAGTCATCACAAATAGAGAGGCTATAGGTAGATAATCACACTCATTTAAAGAAAAAATTCAATAGAAATTGGGGAAATAACAATGGCTCAGATGAAGGAAATAGGAACAAGAACAATGGGAATAATAACTGGAAGAAAAGATAATCTGATAGAGATCTGAACAATGTTCCAAATACTATCCCATATGTTAATCTTGCTGAAGGTTTCCCTTAGTTTTTCTTAACCTGTGATGCTTCCCATAACCTATAAGGATGTGGTATTCCTTCTTGTTGAGACCTTGGCGCAAGCCTCAAGTTTGCTAACAAGTTGGAACAAAATGCTCAAGCAAAGCAAAAGACTCGACACGTGCCAAAACAAGTTGTCTTATATGTGGGAAGCACACGCTGCAACCTTCACAAGACGCACACTCAAAGTGGAACTAATTGTAAATTTTAGCAAATGTCTTTGATGGTGAGGCCTAGGTCCAATAATTGCACTCAAACACCAATGAGAAGCGAAGAAAAAACTATTTGAGCACCAACATTCAAAGCCTTGGGAAAGTCTCTACCTCGAACACCTTTGAAGAACACAAGGGCTTATCACATACCTATTGTTGGGTGAATGGTAAGCTACTACATATCATTATAGACTTTCAAAGCACAAAAAAATATCATTGCCAAAGATACTACTAAGCATCTAGGTTTCTATACAATGATACATCTTTAACCCTATTCCCTTACATGGTTGGGTCCAAGAAAGGCAATCAAGGTTAAGGATCAGTATACTTTTGAGTATGGGATGCAAAACAATCACCTGTGACATGGTACAACTAGACATCTATGATATCCTACACAAAATACCATATTTATTTGACTGTAAAGCAATTTAAAAAGCTTGTGCTCAGCAATGGCTTATGCATGCCAAAGACTACATACCACATTCAAGAATGGTTACCTCAACAAAAGGTAACTCTTGTATTTTCCATGCAATATAAGAAGTTAATTTGTTATGTTCAAAGTTTGTCCTTCTCATGGTCCATCCTAAGCATGAGGGAGCTTTCCCTTGCTACACAAAGCTCAATCACTTCTGCACAATCCTAGCAAATGGATACGTTGCTTTAGCTATACTTACATTTTCAAGGACTTGTAAGGAGTTCCTCATCACTACACTATCAAGCATCAAATTGACTTGGTCCCAAGTTCACCTTTGCCCAATAGCCCACTCTACCATTAAATTCAAGAGATTATTTTCTACGGCAAAATTCATCCTACATCATCTCCATGTGGCAACAACATCATGTTGGTGCCAAAGAAGGATGACGTTAAGCAACTATTTGTAGACTACAGTGCCCTCAATAAGATCTCATCGAAATATAAGTATCCTATGACTCACACTGATAATCTCCTACATGAGCTATAGGGAGAAAAGCGACCTAACAATCTTGTCCTTAGCAATGGCTCATGCATGTCAAAGTCATGGAATAAAACACTCCAGGCTACTTACCTCAAAAACAAGGTAAACTTGTATCTGCTAAGAAATTTAAGAGATTAATTTTTCTTGCTCAAAAGTGTCCTCATGGTCCATCCTAGGAAACCTCACATAGAAGCTTTTCCTTGCCACACAAAATTCAATCACTTCTACACAATCCTAGCATATGGATACATTGCTTCAACCATTCTATGAGGTTTTCGAGGACCCAAAAGGAGTTCCTCATCACTACTCTATCAAGCATCACTTTGACTTTGTCCCAAGTAAACAACCCGCTATATGTCATTAGATTCAAGAGCTTATTACTAAAGCAAAATTTGTCCTAGTTCATCTCCATGTGGCAGCCCCATCATGACGGGGCCAAAGAAAGATGGTCTTATTGCCTATGCATAGTCCATAGTGTCGTCAATAAGATCTCAATGAAAAATAGGTATACTATGTCTCACATTGATCTTCTAGACCAATGAACATAGTATTTCACCAAAATTGACTAAAGTCAGTTTATCATCAAGTTCCCATCAACCTTACAGATATTACAAACATTTGGAATACAACATTCAAAACTAAGGAGAGGTTGCTAGAGTGGTCGGTTATGCCATTTGGCTAGACCAACCTGCTACATTTTATGCCTAAAGAATGACGTTTTCAAACCATTCATAAATACATTCATGATAGTCCACTTAGATGACATTCACATCTTTAGTAATAGTTGGGAGAAGCACATCAATCATGTGTCCCAAATTTTGGACACATTGTGCTAGCAAAATTTGCAAGTCAACTTGGACAAGTGCTTCTTTAGTGTCATAGATATCTCATCCCTGGTAAACATCATTGACCATGATAGCATTCGTTTGGATCCAACCAAGACACGCACCATTTAGGAATTGCCTACTCCAATATTTTTTATTGAACTCATAAGATTTATAGGCTTAACCAACTTCTACCGTAGATTTGTCCCTGCATTCTTGCATGTATCTTGGCCACTTAAGCAAATCATGTATGTCAAAGCGACCTTATGGTGGACTTCCACTCAACAACAAGCGTTTCAAGAGCTAAAGAAGCACCTTTGTGCAGTGTCAATGCTTAGCCATGCCAACATCACTCAACATTTTGGGATTGAAATAGATGCATCTAGCTATGCCCTTAGTTCCATCCTAATTCAACATGGTCACCGAATCACTGACCATTTAGAACCCTTCAACAACAAGGTGCAACTCTATTCTACCTATGAAAAGGAATTGTACTCCATGCAACAAGTTGTTTGCCAATGGCACCATTACACCATGAATAAGGAAACTCCCGTTTACTCTAAACGTAGACCTCTTCATGCCAAATGAAGTGGATGGCCTACCTATAGCAGTTCCACCTTGTGATCAAGTGTCAAAAGTGAAAGGAGAATCAATAAACTGACTATCTCAACCACCCATTACATACTTTTTGACAATAATGGATGTCTGTGGCAATAACTTTAATGATTGAGCAGCATTGTATGCCAATGACTATGACAATACCAGTGACACCACCCCCTAGTACAAGGCAAGTTAATTCCTGATCATTACTTTATCACCTATGTCAACTATAAGTTCCATTCGAAACACCTTGCCAATGTCTAATGTGGGAGGCACACTACTCTAAAATAGCCAAATATCTTAGTGTCAACAAAACACTTGCACCACTTAAGTGCATTTTCACTTGCCCCAAATATGCCAGGATGTAGACCACCACATTAAATCCTACGTTCCCTGCAACATTGCAAAGCCAACAAATATGAAATTAGGACCCTGCTCTTCATTGTAAAACACTTTCAAACCTTAGGAATTCATTAGCATGGATTATGTGTCAAGTTAGCCTTCAACCAAGAAACAAAATGATTGTATTTTTGTTGTGGTTGATAGGTTTTCAAAGATGTCTAACATGGTTTTGTGTTAAAAAGGCGTTGACGTACCTCAAACTTCTTGAATGATTTTAAACATGTAGGCATCCATTTTTTGGCACAATTACAAAATTTGAAAATTCAAATTCATACGAGAAGTTCAAAAAACAAAATTTGAAATTCAATAAAAAAATCAAGAGAGGAATCTAGTTTTGAAAATAAAAACATATATTTTGGACTTATAAAACATATCACTATGTAAAACATACACGAATAAATACAAATACACAAAAATTTGTTATAGCTTAGACACATTGCTGAAACTCATATTGGACATTATTTTCTCAAAAAAATTCGAATCCAATTAGAGTAATCCGGATGGTTGAAAAAATCCTATCTGATTCAGATTCTATTTAGATATGACAAGAGAAATTCTATGTTAAAAAAAAACTTAAGTTGTTGTCAACATTTTCTAGAAATATTTATAGAATTTTCTTGACACACATTTGAACCATTCAACTACATTCAAGCACTAGATAAATAGAAATACCAAAGTGATTTAAAGGATGTTGGTGCATATCCTCCACATGTGCAATCATAATCATCCTCACACTTAGGATGATAGCTTACAATACATTCAATATTCTTACAATCGGGCCTTACATAGTTCCACCAGTTCCAAGCATGCCTTGTGTTTCAGCCTAGCACCCCCTTCGAAAATTGCCTTTTAGAAGCTATTAATACCCAGATGTCAACACAAGCCAAGTTAGTGAATAAAGTCTAGTGCTTTCTCCAACACATCCAATATATGCATCACCAAGTTCAATAAATACTTAGGTGCCAACAAAAAAAAATACAAGGACCATGATAAGCATCACACATCTCAAATCTTCATGTTGGAGATCAGGTTTGGCTCCATCTTCAAAAGAATGCTTCTCTAGGCCACATTGAAAGATTCAACACTTGTGCTAACACCATATTGCATTACCTTCATCTTTTACTTGCCACATCACTTGAGAAGAGATCTTGTTTTCATACATTCCCAAGCATTATGTTCCACATCTGCTTAAACTAGCAATTGATAATTGAAACCAACTTCACAAGACCAACTGACCTTGTCCATCACCAAGCACGCCTACCAAGGAATTCATAACCAATTGAAGTTTATGAAACTTGGCTAATTCATCACTTAGGCAAAGTGGTATATACTTGACAAAGTCAAGTGTCAATTTCCTCATTTGGAGTTCAACAATATGGGGACCATCAATCCTAAAGAGGGTGAGGCAATTGATCCAAGCGGAGCAATGGTGCCAATTCCCAGCAAATGTTGGTGCAAAGATAGTCCTTTACACCATGGCGTTCACTTTAACATTAATCCTTTACACCATGGCATTCACTTTAACATTTTGTTCAACAACTTGGCACAACACCCTCACTAGGTGCCAAAATGGTGTGTGATGCCAATCTCCTTCATGGAAGCCAACACCTGTGCTAAAGGTGATATCAACACCTATGGTGCCAACTCCAGTATGTTGACCATTGACATATGACAATACATATCACTAGTTCCATACACATCCATTCATTAGAAGAATTTCCACATGTCAAGCATTAGTCATTGCACATCAAATGGTATATCAAACTTCAATTAACTTTGCCATCTAGCACCACAAGGAGACATGCAAACCAATCTACAATTATTTTTTTCACTATTGTCCTGATGTAACTATCAAAAAGGGGAACCATCTCAATTTCCACCATGTACATTATCAAAAAGGATTTTGTAACTATAATGTACATTATCAAATACATATCAGTATCCACCATGTTTTAGTTTCTTCTAAGTCTCTTATTTTTTTGTTCAACTTCTTCATTTTCCTTAAAACTAGACTAGGCACTTAACACCCAGTACACATTGCAATCCAACCCTAAAACATTGTTGCCAAAGTATCAATATTGTTGCCAACACTAATTTATGAGCACATTGTATTTGCAATATTTACATTTGCTTGCCTATAAATTAAGTTTTCCATACATAGGTTTGGCTTATTGTGATTTCCTAGTCAACTCCTATCATTTCTCTTTTCCATCTATCACATTAATGTACAAAGAAATGTTCGTCATGCATTGTCTTGATGCACAATTCCAATGCATAACTCGCTTGCCTCACTTGTTGAGTTCGGAAGTTGTGCTCTATGCCACCATACTATCGATGTAGATCATTGATATCACAGGAATATTTATACACTCCCTTCCTTACACTCATTGCATGTGTTCTTTCTACTTGGCACTACTTAATCTAAGTTCAAGTCATTCGGCACATTTATCGCTTAATGTTAGCTCATACACACATGATATCAAAAGGAAGGCATCGGTGCCAACTCTACTACATTAAAGCTTTGTATTCTATAGTATTTACATTTGAATTATCACCAAATGAAGCTTTTCTCATTTACATAGGTTTGGCTTATTGTGTGTTTTCTTGATCAACATCTCTTCTATTTTTTTTATTTCCATTGAATGCATTGATGTGTGAAATGTTTTTTGTACCTTGTCCCTACTACACAACTTTGAAGCATAACTCATCAGCCTCACTAGCTGAGTTGGGGAATTGTCCTCCATGCCACCATTTTAGGCCTTGTCAATACAAATCATCTTAAATCCCCTAGAAAAAGAAGGTAATATGTAAAGAGAGAAGAGACCTGGATGGTAGGTATGGGATGGAATGTTAGGAAGAAAAACTAGAGACAAGTAGCATATGGTAATGAATTTTCTTTAAGGGGGAGTACCCTCTAAATAGAAAACCAGACGTATTTGTACTATTCATCCAAGGCAACCAATAACAACATGGACCAATAGAGATAAGGCATGCTACCCCACCCAAGCCACGAACACCACTTGATCAATGTCTAAATGTTGATAACTGATGATACCGAATGACTTGTGTAAGCACATATACTTGACAAGAAAAAAGAGATTATGTTAAGAGACTGCATCATTGAACTTGGACATGACCATAATGTACCATTGCAATTCCAAAATTGTGCAGAACTTGCAAACACCACCATGTAGATGGTCAAGCACATGTCCACTATGGTGGAGGGGGATCCTAGATCACTACCCTATGATTTTTAATTACCGCACATTTGCTCTTTTTTGCCACAAACTACAAGCAGGCTTGCCTTAATTCCTCCATTGAGTGTTGTCTCAAGTCCTCATCTAGATGGACTTTATTAGGGAGTTTAGATAGTTTCCTTTCGGCTCAAAAAGCTCTCATACAATCCTCCATAGTGTGAAAGCTAATCAGAAGAGTGACATCACGAATCATCCATGCTCGTTCATGGGCAATCTCTTTAGGTGTAGGAAGCCATGTAGGTAAGTATATCCTACCCTCAACAGGATCAAAGGACCTTGAGAAGCCTCACACTCACAAGTTTAGTCCTTTGGCTTGGCAAGCTCACCCTTAATCGAACTTTGCTAGGATTGCAAGCTCTATCATGAAGGTGCTTTCTTGCCTCTAACGACTTGAACCCATGAGTTATGTTCTTGAACTTGCTTTTAAATAGATTCCTGTTTCAATATAGCTTCAACCTAGACATTCTCATATTCTTAGAGAATTTCAGCTTGGTTGCTTTCTCCCACAGTTGCTTGGAGATGACAGAGGCCCTCAGTGGAACTTGCTCAATCTACTTAAGTTGAGAAATATGTTCCTCATGCAACTATACTTGTCTGATATAAACAATGTTACTATCCATTTTGCACAGTTTTGTACAAAGCTGGACTAGTCATCCAAGAAGATCATACCCTAGTTGGTCTAACTAAGTCTGCAATCCATCTAGTGAGTCATTTACACCGGTTTTTTGTTGTTAAATCTTTCAGGTCAAGGGGGTTTGGAAGCTTTGTGAAATCTCTATTTGGATCCAAATGAAGTAGAACCTGGCAAAATTAGACAAGAAAATTATTTCTGGCAATTTCAACAACAGAGAATTTCTAGAAAAATAAAATCCGTGTTTCTCTCAAAAGAGTTTTCACTTTTTTTTAGGGTGTTCTCTGTAGATGAATTTCTTGAAATTTAGAAAATAGAATTTTCCAGAAAATTTCAGAATGTTTCTGTCTTCTGGGAATGGCAACAGAAGAGGAAAACTCTTGAATAAGACTCGACCAAAGAATTTACACAAATTTCAGCAGAGGGAACCCATAATCTCAAACCATAAAACTCAATCTCCACTAGAATCTCCAAAAAAAATAGCACTTCTAGAAGAATATAAAGAATTTCCAAAAAAACAATTGGCCGCAGAAAGAAAAACTCAGCTTCCAACATTTTCCAAAAAAATCCAGGAAAACAGCATAGCATGTACTCTTCTTCACTTCATATAGAGAAAGTTTCAAATTTCCAAAATTTGCAGAAAAAAGGAAAGAGAGTGTCCTCTTCTTAATTTTGTTTCCAGGAAATTTCTAAATTAACAAAAATAAAAATAAAAATAAAATTAAGAAAAAAGAAAAAAAAAAACAGAAACTGTTTCTTTACTTCATCTCCAGTAAATTTCATCCATTCTCAGGAAATTTCAGAAAAACAGCATTTACCGTCCTCTTCTTCACTTCGTCTCTAGGAAATTTCATTTATCATCAGTCTCAAGCGCACCACTAGGGATTGGTCAGACACTTAGAAAACCATTTATCAAACCTTCCATGGGATGTCCCCAGGAGAAGCACAACTACTCCCTAGTTTTTATAGGAGTTGGCATCTTCGAATTTTGAAACATGGAGCACATGGATGGAAAGAAAGGAATCAAAGCCTTTTCATAGTGAAATTTGTATAATTGGAAGCTGTACTAGGCAATTCCAACAAGCATCATGCCAAGATCAGTGACAGCCTTAATCTGGAAAAACCTTTGCTAGATTGTTTATTATTGTTGCTAGTAGGTAGAGTCTAGGAACAGCACATGGACTAGAACAAATATTCTGCTCTATTATAAGATCTGGACATCTATCATAATCAAGCTCAATGTCTGCCAGAACAAGAAGAAAACACTTGTTGCGGATTTCATCATCTCAACACATGAGAAGATAAAGCAGATGTGTGAGAGGCAAAAGATAAAGCCTAGATTTTCCTTTTCAGAATGCATTATGCAGTTTTCATCAAGCAATTCTTTCATAGAAGTTTGGTCATTTTTCATTTTCAATTAGACTTAATCATATTATTTGCCCCTTATATATCTCGCTTGATGCAAAAGAGGAAGAAATAACAGAAAATTCAAGTAGATTATTTTAAAATGACAAAGAAGAGACTCATATATTTATGACGCTTGAAACATAATAAAAATAGCAAGTAATACAAAGCCTGAACAAAATTACTCAAAATTACAAAAAAAAAAAAAGCATTTGTTCCCGTGACACTGCAAACAATATAATTCGATGTTTTATAGAAACTCCTTAAGGCACATTAGAGCTGAAAATGAAAGAAATATTCTCATTGTAAAAAAAAAGAAGAAAAATATTCCATTCACTTCAAAAGAATTTAACAAAACCTATAGTTCAAGAAACACTTGGCATACAGCAAGAAATAAGATATGGACTATTTCCTAAGCATCCTTTACAAAGATAACAATCTACAATCTTAACCTCTTATTCCTTGATGTAGCATTATATTAATTGTACATAATCATTTGTCAAAGTAATTTAATCTCAACAAGAATATTAAACACCTCTATAAATGGAGCCTATGAAAATCAAATCTCACTATATTCACACTACCTGTGTCTCACTATTGTCATCTTCTGATGGCTCTGCCAACAGTGCCAATATATTTGGCAAATGTTTCTGTACATAAGATAGCTGATGAGCCTCCTCATCAGCTTGAGACGGCATAAATCGGCGACCAGATCTTACAAGCTGAGATACATAGATGAAACATGCATATAACAAACAGTGGTTAGTTTTAACATTTAAATTTTAGACCAAAATAACTTCCTTTGCATCATACAAAAATAAACAAAATTTACAGTAGACGGTTCACTGGAAAAAATGGCAGCCAAACAGTCTCAATTTTAAACTTCATGCGCATTTCCAACGAGTTCCAATTTCCTTAACAATAAACTGGAACATTTTTATTCAGTTTGTACAAGAAGAACACAAAGTCACAAGATTAAAGTTCATTAGATATATAAACAAGGCCAGTGATGTATACTATTAAGATTTTCATTTCCAAGATTGTTTCAACAAATATTAGGAAAAACAGGTTCAATTATTGTGAATAAAAGTCAGAAGAGTTACCCAACATCAAGTTTGCACAATCTAATTCCTGCTCAATAATGGTACAAGTCACAGACTTGCATGATCCTCACCCACAAATAATTATCAAATGACAAGGGAATCTCCTGTAAAGCAGACTAAGTATTATTACCCAATCACTGAAAGAGAATCTCCTGTTTATCAAATACACAAAGAAGTAAACACTTGTAAATGAATAAATGATAGGCTAGCGCATATAAGGGGAATAAGAATTAGTTTATAAGAGTAGAATAAAGAAAATAAAGATAATATGGGAAACTCAAACTGAATTAAGAGAGAAAAACAAGTCACTTTGGAGAATAAAGCAAGTACAAGTAAGAGAATAAAACAAGTGCAACTGGGAAAGAATATTGCAAGTACAGCTGAAAAAATATAAAAAGTATTGCTAGATGGATAAAGCAAGCACAGCTGCAGAAATAAGACAAGAATAGAATAAAGTACTCACTCCTTTGTAAACATGAAATGCATCATGAATAATGGGTCCTTTGCAGACACAAAAATAGTATTTGCACGGGAGAAGAAAGAAGATTGATACATAAGTTTCTTAAATATAAATAAAGAACATTTCACCTTGACATATGAAGACCTCAAAACCTTCAAAATAGATGTTATATCGCATATCATACCCTTGAAGGAAAATGCCAAGCCTTTTAGATAGAAATAAAGGAATTTTAATCCTACTTTACACCCAATAATGTAGAAGGAAGTACAAAAGCTGCTAGATTCTAAAATTATCAAAAAAGTGAGATTCTCATCTTGGATATCTAATTTGGTACTAGTAAGAAAGAAAATTGGGGAACCTAAATTAAAGCTCACTAAAAGATAATTATCCTTTGCCCAATATGGAACAATTATTACAAGCAGTGGTTGGGTCATCTAGAATGTCATTGTTAGATGGATTTTTCGGATATAATCAAATACAGGTTAATCTAGAGGACAGACACAAAACAACATTCACTACACTGTGGGGTACTTTTGAATTTTTGAGAATACCTTTTGGTCTGATGAATAGGGGTAACTTTCCAAACAGTAATGGATTTCACTTTCAAATGTCTAATGTTCAAAATAGTGGTTGTATATCTGGATGATATTACAATATTCTCTAAAAAATACATAAGAGCATTTGGAGCATCTTGCCACATTTTTTACCAGGTGTAAGGAGTTTGGAATTTTGTTGAATCCTAATAAAGGCATATTTGGAACCTCACAAGGAAAATTACTAGGCCACATAGTTTCAGAAAAAGGGGTAAGTATAGATCCAGAAAGAATAGAGGCTATCTCAAAAATCCCCCCCTAAAAACATTAAGGGAGTTTGGTCTTTCTTTGGCAAAATAAATTTTGTAAGAAGATTTATTCCTAATTTTGCAAAGATGACCAAGCCTATTAATAATATGGTCAAGAAGACTGGGGAAATAAAGTGGACACCTGAAAATATGAAAGCATTTAAAAATATTAAAGAAGCCATTTCAACTATCCCAATTTTAACTTACCCTGATTATTCAAAAGATTTCAAAATATATTCATTCACATCTGATCATTTTATTACTGCAGTCCTTTCTCAAAAATATGATGAAAAGAATGAAAGACCAATAGCTTTTATGAGTTCAGGTTTGAAGGGAGCACATCTCAAATATACTCTATTAGAAAAACACGCTTATGCAGTAATCCAAGCCTTAGAGCATTTAAAGAATAAATTTGGTTCTAATAAAGTTTTCTGTTGCATTTATTTCATAGCTATAAAGCATGTCTTTACTCAATCTGAACCATTAGGAAATCCTGTAAGGTGGATGGTAAAACTACTACAATATGATGCTGAATTCAAAATAGTTAAAATTGTAAGAGGGTAGGGCTTAGCTAAATACTTAGCTTATAAAGAAGGAGAAGACTTTAATAACATAGCTATAGTAGATGAAATGCATGACATCAGAAGGAATAATAATGTAGATAGAAACAAAGGAAGTTTAATCCTACTTTACACCCAATAATGCAGAAGGAAGTATAGAAGCTGCTAGATTCTAAAATTATCAAAAAAGTGAGATTCTCATCTTGGATATCCAATTTGGTACCAATAAGAAAGAAAAATGGGGAGATCAGACTCTGTGTAGATTTTAGGAACCTAAATTAAAGCTCACTAAAAAATAATTATCCTTTTCCCAATATGGAACAATTATTACAAGCAGTGGTTGGGTCATCTATAATGTCATTGTTAGATGGATTTTTTCGATATAATCAAATACAGGTTAATCTAGAGGACAAACACAAAACAACATTCACTACACATGGGGTACTTTTGAATTTTTGAGAATGCCTTTTGGTCTAATGAATGTAGGGGTAACTTTCCAAATAGTAATGGATTTCACTTTCAAAGGTCTAATGTTCAAAATAATGGTTGGATATCTGGATGATATTACAGTATTCTCTAAAAATACAGAAGAGTATTTGGAGCATCTTGCCACATTTTTTACCAGGTTTAAAGAGTTTAGAATTTTGTTGAATCCTAATAAAGGCATATTTGGAACCACACAAGGAAAATTACTAGGCCACATAGTTTCAGAAAAAGGGGTAAGTATAGATCCAGAAAGAATAGAGGCTATCTCAAAAATACCCCCTAAAAACATTAAGGGAGTCTGGTCTTTCTTTGGCAAAATAAATTTTGTAAGAAGATTTATTCCTAATTTTGCAAAGATGACCAAGCCTATTAATAATATGGTCAAGAATACTGGGGAAATAAAGTGGACACCTAAAAATATGAAAGCATTTAAAAAGATTAAAGAAGCCATTTCAACTGTCCTAGTTTTAACTTACCCTGATTATTCAAAAGATTTCAAAATATATTCATTCACATCTGATCATTTTATTGCTGCAGTCCTTTCTCAAAAAGATGATGAAAAGAATGAAAGACCAATAGCTTTTATGAGTTCAGGTTTGAAGGGAGCACATCTCAAATATACTATGTTAGAAAAATATGCTTATGCAGTAATCCAAGCCTTAGAGCATTTAAGAAATAAATTTAGTTCTAATAAAGTTTTCTGTTGCATTTATTTCATAGCTATAAAGGATATCTTTACTCAATCTGAACCATTAGGAAATCCTGTAAGGTGGATGGTAAAACTACTACAATATGATGCTGAATTCAAACTAGTTAAAATTGTAAGAGGGTAGGGCTTAGCTAAATACTTAGCTTATAAAGAAGAATAAGACTTTAATAACATAGCTATAGTAGATGAAATGAATGACATCAAAAGGAATAATAATGTAGATAGAAACAAAGGAAGTGCAATCCTACTTTACACCCAATAATGCAGAAGGAAGTATAGAAGGTGCTAGATTCTAAAATTATCAAAAAAATGAGATTCTCATCTTGGATATCCAATTTGGTACTAGTAAGAAAGAAAAAGGGGGAGATCAGACTCTGTGTAGATTTTAGGAACCTAAATTAAAGCTCACTAAAAGATAATTATCCTTTGCCCAATATGGAACAATTATTACAAGCAGTGGTTGGGTCATCTAGAATGTCATTGTTAGATGGATTTTTCAGATATAATAAAATACAGGTTAATCTAGAGGACAAACACAAAACAACATTCACTACACCATGGGGTACTTTTGAATTTTGGAGAATGCCTTTTGGTCTGATGAATGTAGGGGCAACTTTCCAAATAGTAATGGATTTCACTTTCAAAGGGCTAATGTCAAAAATAATGGTTGGATATTTGGATGATATTACAGTATTCTCTTAAAATCCAGAAGAGCATTTGGAGCATCTTGTCCCAGTTTTTACCAGGTGTAAGGAGTTTGGAATTTTTTTGAATCCTAATAAATGCATATTTAGAACCACACAAGGAAAATTACTAGGCCACATAGTTTCAGAAAAAGGGGTAAGTATAGATCTAGAAAGATTAAAGGCTATCTGAAAAATCCCCCCCCCCTAAAAACATTAAGGGAGTTTGGTCTTTCTTTGGAAAAATAAATTTTGTAAGAAGATAAATTCCTAATTTTGCAAATATGACCAAGCATATTAATAATATGGTCAACAAGACCGGGGAAATAAAGTGGACACCTGAAAATATGGAAGCATTTAAAAATATTAAAGAAGCCATTTCAACTGTCCCAGTTTTAACTTACCCTGATTATTCAAAATATTTCAATATATATTCATTCATATCTGATCATTTTATTGCTGCAGTCCTTTCCCAAAAAGATGATGAAAAGAATGAAAGACCAATAGCTTTTATGATTTTAGGTTTGAAGGGAGCACGTCTCAAATATACTCTATTAGAAAAACATGCTTATGCAGTAATCCAAGCCTTAGAGCAATTAAAGAATAAATTTGGTTCTAATAAAGTCTTATGTTGCATTTCTTTCATAGCTATAAAGGATGTCTTTACTCAATCCTATAAACCATTAGGAAATCATGTAAGGTGGATGATAAAACTACTACAATATGATGCCAAATTCAAAATAGTTAAAATTGTAAGAGGGTAGGGCTTAGCTAAATACTTAGCTTATAAAGAAGGAGAAGACTTTAATAACATAGCTATAGTAGATGAAATGCATGACATCAGAAGTAATAATAATGTAGATATAAATAAAGGAATTTTAATCCTACTTTACACACAATAATGTAGAAGGAAGTATAGAAGGTGCTAGATTCTAAAATTATCAAAAAAGTGAGATTCTCATCTTGGATATCTAATTTGGTACTAGTAAGAAAGAAAAATGGGGAGATCAGACTTTGTGTAGATTTTAGGAACCTAAATTAAAGCTCATTAAAAGATAATTATCCCTTGCCCAATATGGATCAATTATTACAAGCAGTAGTTGGGTCATCTATAATGTCATTGTTAGATGGATTATTTTTAGATATAATCAAATACAAGTTAATCTAGAGGACAGACACAAAACAACATTCACTACACCGTGGGGTACTTTTGAATTTTTGAGAATGCCTTTTGGTCTGATGAATGTAGGGGCAACTTTCCAAATAGTGGTTGGATATCTGGATTTCACTTTCAAAGGTCTAATGTTCAAAATAGTGGTTGGATATCTGGATGATATTAGAGTATTCTCTGAAAATCCAGAAGAGCATTTGGAGCATCTTGTCCCAGTTTTTACCAGGTGTAAGGAGTTTGGAATTTTTTTGAATCCTAATAAATGCATATTTGGAACCACACAAGGAAAATTACTAGGCCACATAGTTTCAGAAAAAGGGGTAAGTATAGATCCAAAAAGAATAAAGGCTATTTGAAAAATCCCCCCCCTAAAAACATTAAGGGAGTTTGGTCTTTCTTTGGCAAAATAAATTTTGTAAGAAGATAAATTTCTAATTTTGCAAAGATGACCAAGCCTATTAATAATATATGGTCAAGAAGACTGGGGAAATAAAGTGGACACCTGAAAATATGAAAGCATTTAAAAAGATTAAAGAAGCCATTTCAACTGTCCTAGTTTTAACTTACCCTGATTATTCAAAGGATTTCAATATATATTCATTCACATCTGATCATTTTATTGATGCAATCCTTTCTCAAAAGTATGATGAAAAGAATGAAATACCAATATCTTTTATGAGTTCAGGTTTGAAGGGAGCATGTCTCAAATATACTCTGTTACAAAAACATGTTTATGCCATAATCCAAGCCTTAGAGCATTTAAAGAATAAATTTGGTTCTAATAAAGTTTTTTATTGCATTTCTTTCATAACTATAAAGGATATCTTTACTCAATCTGAACCATTAGTAAATCCTGTAAGGTGGATGGTAAAACTACTACAATATGATGCTGAATTCAAAATAGTTAAAATTGTAAGAGCGTAGGGCTTAGCTAAATACTTAGCTTATAAAGAAGGAGAAGACTTTAATAACATAACTATAGTAGATGAAATGCATGACATCAGAAGGAATAATAATGTAGATAGAAACAAAGGAATTTTAATCCTACTTTACATCCAATAATGCAGAAGGAAGTATAGAAGGTGCTAGATTCTAAAATTATCAAAAAAGTGAAATTATCATCTTGGATATCTAATTTGGTACTAGTAAGAAAGAAAAATGGGGAGATCAGACTCTATGTAGATTTTAGGAACCTAAATTAAAGCTCACTAAAAAATAATTATCCTTTGCCCAATATGGAACAATTATTACAAGCAATGGTTGGGTCATCTAGAATGTCATTGTTAGATGGATTTTTCATATATAATCAAATACAGGTTAATCTAGCGGACAGGCACAAAACAACATTCACTACACCATGTGGTACTTTTGAATTTTTGAGAATGCCTTTTGGTCTGATGAATGTAGGGGCAACTTTCCAAAGAGTAATGGATTTCACTTTCAAAGGTCTAATGTTTAAAATAGTGGTTGGATATTTGTATGATATTACAATATTCTCTGAAAATCCAGAAGAGCATTTGGAGCATCTTGCCGCAATTTTTACCAGGAGTAAGGAGTTTGGAATTTTTTTGAATATTAATAAAGGCATATTTGGAACCACACAAGGAAAATTACTAGGCCACATAGTTTCAGAAAAAGGGGTAAGTAGAGATCCAGAAAGAATAGAGGCTATCTCAAAAATCCCCCCTAAAAACTTTAAGGGATTCTAGTATTTCTTTGGCAAAATAAATTTTGTAAGAAGATAAATTCCTAATTTTGCAAAGATGACCAATCCTATTAATAATATGGTCAAGAAGACACGGGAAATAAAGTGGACACCTAAAAATATGGAAGCATTTTAAAATATTAAAGAAGCCATTTCAATTGTCCCAGTTTTAACGTACCCTGATTATTCAAAATATTTCAATATATATTCATTCACATCTGATCATTTTATTGCTGCAATCCTTTCTCAAAAGTATGATGAAAAGAATGAAATACCAATAACTTTTATGAGTTTAGGTTTGAAGGGAGCACGTCTCAAATATACTCTGTTAGAAAAACATGCTTATTCAGTAATCCAAGCCTTAGAGCATTTAAAGAATAAATTTGGTTCTAATAAATTTTTTTGTTGCATTTATTTCATAGCTATAAAGGATGTCTTTACTCAATCTAAACCATTAGGAAATCCTGTAAGGTGGATGATAAAACTACTACAATATGATGCTGAATTCAAAATAGTTAAAATTGTAAGAGGGTAGGGCTTAGCTAAATAATAAGCTTATAAAGAAGGAGAAGACTTTAATAACATAGCTATAGTAGATGAAATACGTGACATCAGAATGAATAATAATGTAGATAGAAACAAAGGAAGTTTAATTCTACTTTACACCCAATAATGTAGAATGAAGTATAGAAGGTGCTAGATTCTAAAATTATCAAAAAAAAGAGATTCTCATCTTGGATATCTAATTTGGTACTAGTAAGAAAGAAAAATGGGGAGATCAGACTCTATGTAGATTTTAGGAACCTAAATTAAAGTTCACTAAAAAATAATTATCCTTTGCCCAATATGGAACAATTATTACAAGCAGTGGTTGGGTCATCTAGAATGTCATTGTTAGATGGATTTTTCAAATATAATCAAATACAGGTTAATTTAGAGGACAAACACAAAACAACATTCACTACACCGTGGGGTACTTTTGAATTTTTGAGAATGCCTTTTGGTCTGATGAATGTAGGGGCAACTTTCCAAATAGTGGTTGGATATCTGGATTTCACTTTCAAAGGTCTAATGTTCAAAATAGTGGTTGGATATTTGGATGATATTACAGTATTCTCTGAAAATCCAAAAGAGCATTTGGAGGATCTTGTCGTAGTTTTTACTAGGTGTAATGAGTTTGGAATTTTGTTGAATCCTAATAAATGCATATTTGGAACCACACAAGGAAAATTACTAGGCCACATAGTTTCAAAAAAATGGGTATATTTGGAACCACACAAGGAAAATTACTAGGCCACATAGTTTCAGAAAAATGGGTAAGTATAGATCTAGAAAGAATAGAGGCCATCTCAAAATCCCCCCCCTAAAAACTCTAAGGGAGTCTAGTCTTTCTTTGGCAAAATAAATTTTGTAAGAAGATAAATTCCTAATTTTGCAAATATGACCAAGCCTATTAATAATATGGTTAAGAAGACTGGGGAAATAAAGTGGACACCTGAAAATATGGAAGCATTTTAAAAGATTAAAGAAGCCATTTCAACTGTCCCAGTTTTAACTTACCCTGATTATTCAAAAGATTTCAATATATATTCATTCACATATGATCATTTTATTGTTGTAATCCTTTCTCTAAAATATGATGAAACTAATGAAAGACCAATAGCTTTTACGAGTTCAGGTTTTAAGGGAGCACGTCTCAAATATACTCTATTAGAAAAACATGCTTATGTAGTAATCCAAGCCTTAGAGCATTTAAAGAATAAATTTGGTTCTAATAAAGTCTTCTTATGTTGCATTTCTTTCATATCTATAAAGGATGTCTTTACTCAATCTGAACCATTAGGAAATCATGTAAGGTGGATGGTAAAACTACTACAATATAATGCTGAATTCAAAATAGTTAAAATTGTAAGAGGGTAGGCTTAGCTAAATACTTAGCTTATAAAGAAGGAGAAGACTTTAATAACATAGCTATAGTAGATAAAATGCATGACATCAGAATGAATAATAATGTAGATAGAAACAAAGGAAGTTTAATCCTTCTTTACACCCAATAATGTAGAAGGAAGTATAGAAGGTGCTAGATTCTAAAATTATCAAAAAAGTGAGATTCTCATCTTGGATATCTAATTTGGTACTAGTAAGAAAGAAAAATGGTGAGATCAAACTCTATGTAGATTTTAGGAACCTAAATTAAAGCTCACTAAAAGATAATTATCCTTTGCCCAATATGGAACAATTATTACAAGCAGTGGTTGGGTCATCTAGAATGTCATTGTTAGATGGATTTTTTAGATATAATCAAATACAGGTTAATCTAGAGGACAGATACAAAACAACATTCACTACACCGTGGGGTACTTGTGAATTTTTGAGAATACCTTTTGGTCTGATGAATGTAGGGGAAAATTTCCAAAGAGTAATGGATTTCACTTTCAAAGGTCTAATGTTCAAAATAGTGGTTGGATATCTGGATGATATTACAGTATTCTCTAAAAATTCAGAAGAGCATTTGGAGCATCTTGCCACAGTTTTTTACTAGGTGTAAGAAGTTTGGAATTTTTTTGAATCCTAATAAATGCATATTTGGAACCACACAAGGAAAATTACTAGGCCACATAGTTTTAGAAAATGGGGTAAGTATAGATCTAGAAAGAATAGAGGCTATCTCAAAAATCCTCCCTAAAAACATTCAAGGATTCTGGTCTTTCTTTGGCAAAATAAATTTTGTAAGAAGATAAATTTCTACTTTTGCAAAGATGACCAAGCCTATTAATAATATGGTCAAGAATACTGGGGAAATAAAATGGACACCTAAAAATATGGAAGCATTTAAAAAGATTAAAGAAGCCATTTCAATTGTCCCAGTTTTAACTTACCCTGATTATTCAAAAGATTTCAATATATATTCATTCACATCTGAGTCCTTTCTCAAAAATATGATGAAAAGAATGAAATACCAATAGCTTTTATGAGTTTAGGTTTGAAGGAAGCACGTCTCAAATATACTCTATTAGAAAAACATGCTTATGTAGTAATCCAAGCCTTAGAGCATTTAAAGAATAAATTTGGTTCTAATAAAGTTTTCTGTTGCATTTATTTCATAGCTATAAAGGATGTCTTTACTCAATCTGAACCATTAGGAAATCCTGTAAGGTGGATGGTAAAACTACTACAATATGATGTTGAATTCAAAATAGTTGAAATTGTAAGAGGGTAGGGTTTAGCTAAATACTTAGCTTATAAAGAAGGAGAAGACTTTAATAACATAGCTATAGTAGATGAAATGCATGACATCAGAAGGAATAATAATGTAGATAGAAACAAAGGAATTTTAATCCTACTTTACATCCAAAAATATAAAAGGAAGTATAGAAGGTGCTAGATTCTAAAATTATCAAAAAAGTGAGATTCTCATCTTGGATATCTAATTTGGTACTAGTAAGAAAGAAAAATGGGGAGATCAAACTCTATGTAGATTTTAGGAACCTAAATTAAAGCTCACTAAAAAATAATTATCCTTTGCCCAATATGGAACAATTATTATAAGCAGTGGTTGGGTCATCTAGAATGTCATTGTTAGATGGATTTTTTAGATATAATCAAATACAGGTTAATCTAGAGGACAGACACAACAAAATTTACTACACCGTGGGATACTTTTGAATTTTGGAGAATGCCTTTTGGTCTGATGAATGTAGGGGCAACTTTCCACAAAGTAATGGATTTCACTTTCAAAGGTCTAATGTTCAAAATAGTGGTTGGATATCTGGATGACATTAGAGTATTCTCTGAAAATCCAAAAGAGTATTTGGAGCATATTGCCACAGTTTTTACTAGGTGTAAGAAGTTTAGAATTTTGTTGAATCCTAATAAATGCATATTTGGAACCACACAAGGAAAATTACTAGGCCACATAGTTTCAGAAAAAGGGGTAAGTATAGATCCAGAAATAATAGAGGCTATCTCAAAAATCCCCCCCTAAAAACATTAAGGGAGTCTGGTCTTTCTTTGGCAAAATAAATTTTGTAAGAAGATAAATTCCTAATTTTGCAAAGATGACCAAGCCTATTAATAATATGGTCAAGAAGACTGGGGAAATAAAGTGGACACCTAAAAATATGAAAGCATTTTAAAATATTAAAGAAGCCATTTCAACTGTCCCAGTTTTAACTTACCCTGATTATTCAAAATATTTCAATATATATTCATCCACATATGATCATTTTATTGTTGCAGTCCTTTCTCAAAAATATGATGAAAATAATGAAAGACCAATAGATTTTATAAGTTCAGGTTTGAAGGGAGCACATCTCAAATATACTTTGTTAGAAAAACATGCTTATGTAGTAATCCAATTCTTAGAGCATTTAAAGAATAAATTTGGTTCTAATAAAGTTTTATGTTGCATTTCTTTCATAGCTATAAAGCATGTCTTTACTCAATCTGAACCATTAGGAAATCCTGTAAGGTGGATGGTAAAACTACTACAATATGATGCTGAATTCAAAATAGTTAAAATTGTAAGAGGGTAGGGCTTAGCTAAATACTTAGCTTATAAATAAGGAGAAGACTTTAATAAGATAGCTACAGTAGATGAAAAGCATGATATCAGAAGTAATAATAATGTAGAATGTAAGTTGTATGATAACATATTAGCTTATCTTCAAACTCTGTCTTTCCCTAGAGGTATATCATCTAGCAAAATGAGATCAGTAAAACTGCAAGTACAGAAATATCATGTGCAGGATGGTATACTTTATTGGAGACACCCTGACAATGTATTACTAGTTAATATTTTTTAAAAAGAAGTCCCAAAAGTAACTAAAGAATTTCATGATGTGGAGGACATTTTGCACCAAAAGCCACTATTAACAAATTTATGAGAGCAGGTTATTATTGCCCTTCCCTTTTTAAATATGTATATCAATATGTGAGGAATTTCCATAATTGTCAAGTTTTTATTTGTAAGAAGCATTTGGTAGTTATGCCCCTCAAGCCATTAATCATAGAAGCATCATTTACACAATGGGGTGTCGATCTGATTGGAGAGATCAACCCAAATTCTTCAGGAAAGCATAAGTGGATCATAACTACAACAGATTGCTTCACTAAATGGGTAGAGTCTGTTCCTTTAAGAAAATCCATGACTCAAACTGTTATTAGTTCCTTAGAAGAAAGCATTCTAATAATATTTGGAGTTCCTCATAAACTAGTAACAGATAATGGGAAATATTTTACATCATTTGAGATGATAAAATTTTGTGCTAAGTATGGAATAGAACTTTCTCACTCTACAAATTATTATCCTCAAGGTAATGGTCTAGCTGAATCCTCTAATAAAAAATTAATAACCAGAATTAAAAGATCATTGGATAAGAATAAAAAAGTTTGGATAGTGAACTAAAATTTTCTCCATGGGCAGATAGATTGTCACTCAAAAGAAATATAGGAAGAACTCCTTATGAAATGGTGTATGGAGAAAAAGCCTTGTTGCCCCCTAGGACAGAGAAAATAGCATTATCTTTGTTGTTGTAAGATCATGATAATCCTAATGCCTTAAAAAGAAGGTTAGACTAAATTGCCTTGTTACAAGAACAAATAAGAGAAACTATTAACAAGATGATTGAACAAAATTAGAAAACTATGAAATTTTTTAACAAGAAAGCTAAAGGTACTCCCTTATTTGAAGGAGACATAGTAATTTACTAGGATCCTAAAAATGATGGGGATGGTGAGAAAGGAAAGCTTGAACCTAAATGGCTTGGCCCATACCAGATAATTCAAATTGTCGATCAAAATACTTATAAGTTGTGAACCAAGGAAGATTCCTATAAATGGTCAACACATCAAGATTTACAACCCCTACTATGGGGTCAAGAGGGGGGAAATGCCCTACTAATAATTAAAAACAAAAACAAAAAAATTAAAATATATAAAAAAATAAAATAAAAAACAAAGTTGTATTCTTTGTCAAAATGTTGTTTTTTTGTCAGTCACTGTAAAATAGATTCCATATTGTTGTGTTGTTTTGTTTTGTTTCGTGTTTTTTTGTTTGTGTTTTTTTCTCATTTTGGTATAAGGTAGAAGTGTATTCCTTACTGTTTATCTCTCTAAGATAAGCAGGAAAGGAGGAAATTTATTTTAGAGTTTGATGTTGCTTACAATTTGCAAATTTAAACGTTTATGCAATTGTCATATGGTATGAGATAAAACAGAGTAAAATCATAATTGTTGGTCCATCATGACGAAGCCTCACATTGCAAACAATACTAAAAGAAATTTCAGGGTCCAAAGGACAGAGTTATCTTTGGTAAAATAATTAAGCCAAAAATCATTACACTCAATCCTTTAGCCAGAAACTGATCCTCAACTCAGGCACACTCATTGCACAATTTGCATTCATCAAAAAATTTCTCAAAAAGAGAAGGAAAACCATTTATAATACAAATTGAGTTAGTGTCTGAGATATCTTGGAAAACCTCTACCAAGGTTATAGACGCTTTATTGGCAGTGGAGCCCTACAAATGGGGAAGATATTTAAGAGTGAAATTATCTAATAGGCTTAATCATCATCAAAAAATGATAAAGTTCTGGAAGATTAGGAAATAAAAATGAATGCACTAACATACACTTAGGCCAAGGCATGATGGAACAAGTGATTTTGATAAATTGTGTATAATCATATCCTAAGACCTTGTTGAACAATCATAATAATATATTGAAAGGTGTATCTTATATTAAAATTTTAATCCTTTGATCTAAATTGATTGAAGAGAATAACAGTTTTTGGGTACTCTATTTTATAGGATCATGTATATTGTTTCTTTATTGTATCTTATCAGTTTAGAGTATTTATGTTTTTTATGTTTCTAATTAGGTTTAACAGTTTGCGACTCTATCTAAAGCTTGTAATAAAACTGGAAGATTTTGGAATCCTCAATTGCTTCAAGTTTTCAACACATTGTCACAATTAGAGCCTATGTTGGAGCTAAAATTGACTCAACATCAGATCCCTTAAATTTGAATTTTTTCTTTCAACGTTTTCACCCAAATTGTTGGTCTCTATTGCATCCAAATTTCTTTCTGAGAAGTTGTTCTTCTAAATTTTGCCATATAATAATGATTAGAAGTTATCTTAATCACTAAAGAAGAAAATATTTGATGGTCAAAAGGTAAAAATTTCCCTAAGTAAAAAGGTTAAATTAGATTTATGTTGAATACCATATTTGGTCATTAAGTGAAGCCACTGTTGATATTTCCTCTATTATTAAAAGACTCATAAATTCAAGGAAATAAAATTTGCACTAAGAAGGTCCCTCTAGTCCTTTGGTCCCTAAGAAAAATTAAATGAGCATTCGGTCCCTAAGAAAATCATCCTTTCCTAGGCCAAAGAAAATAATTTTGCTAAATCCTAAGGTCTAATAAAAATTAAATGGTCAAATGAGGGTACGCGCCCCCTTTATGGTAAAACCCATGCAACTCCTTTGATTTGGATGGATACGCATGGCCCCCCAATATCTAGATAGACGTGCGCTCATGAAAAACTCACGAGTTAAAGCAATAATGCTATGGTCTAAATCTGCATAATATAAAATCTAAGGCAAATTAAATGTAATAAACCCAAAGTGAGGGTCATGCACCCCTTTGGTTAAATATTGAGCAAATCGTGAGATCTAGATGGTAGCGCTCGACTCCTAATTAATTTTATGGAGCGCACCCACTAAGCTACCCGAACATTAAAGGCTAAAGTCTAATAGTGGTCATAACTTACAATTTTGTGTAAATTAAATCGAGGGTATGCACCCCTTTTAGCTAAACAACGAGCAAGTTTGGTCATCTTAATGACAGTGCTTAATCCCATCCCAATCCGATGGTGGGCACTCATCACATTATTCAAAAGTTAATCATGAACTTCATTAAAGAGCAAACCAAGCCTAATGTTAATAATCTGATGCTTATTAAAGGTTTTAAATCTTCAATCACATGTTAAAAGACTTACAGCTTTGTCGATCTAGACAAGCGCACGCGAATCTTCGTTAATCCAACGATGCATGCTCCCAGACATGCAAGGTATTTAAAAGATCAAAGTTTAAGGTTGGTCAATGCCAGTTAAAACCTTGATTAGCCATTTAATTAATGTGGGTTTAAAATAAACCTTACGATAAACCCTGAAGATAACTAGCGCACATTAATGTCAAAATTTTAATAGCAAGTTTTAGTTAATCCTCATTAGCTTTAAGATAATCACAATTAACAAGGGTTTTAAATACGTAATAAATGATTCTCCCTTAGGGTAAAGAGATCGGGACTTCTCAAATCTAAACGATAGCGCTCACTCCCACCCAGATCTGACGGGGCATACTTTCGAAGTTTCCCAAAGGTTAATACGCAAGATATGACCGGGATAATTAATCAAGGGTTTTATTAAGAATTAATCTTCATGCATAATCGTGATTAATGAGGGTCTAATACATTGATAATGACCCCCCTTATTTTCTATTAACCCACATGCATATCTAAGGAATTCAACAGGCGCCCATGTCCATTACTTGATCTAATGATGGTAAGCACTCGAGGAAGTAATCAGAATTTCAAGTACTTGCAATTTAATCGAAAGCTATTAAAGGTTTTTAATCACCGACCATTTTTAATTAATATGGATTATATGTGGGTTTAATGCATTAATAAATGTTTCCCCCTTTGAGATAATGAGCACGTTGAGAGTTATAAAGCTTAGGCCTAAGTGTTTTAAATCAATTTATTGTTAAACCTAAGGTTTTCGGCCTAATGCTCGAAGTTAATCTAATTAAGCATTTATACGTATATCATTGGACTAACGACCATGTAGGTTTTGGGATCTCGATGATAGTGCGTGAAGTGAACTAGATATGACGGTAAGCGCTATCCTTGGTGCATAGATTTTAAATTGGTAAATGTTTTGCCTAGGCACCTTAAGTTTTGATTAACCACTGATTAATTTTAAGATAATCAATTTTAGGCTAAGGTCTAATACGTTGTAAATTTTCCCTCTTTCAAACTAACCAATGTGAATCTTGACAGGTGCACACCTCCATGTGCAGATCTAACGACAAGCACCTAGAGAGATGATCTATTTTTAATGATATATATTTTGAGCCAACCCGTTTGTAAGACCAAGGTGGATAAATGTTTACAAAACATTTTCCATGAAAGCTACTAATAGCCACGTTCTTAATACCACATCAGAAGGAAGTGCAGCCCAATGACCAATGAAAATGTAGTAAATGATTGTAAGTACACAAACCAAAGTCCTTATGGATGTAGAAGCTAAGGAATATCGTATGCCATAACTATCCGATTTTAGAAGTAACGCAATGGTAGGCATCTATTGGCTGGATTCAAAATGTTGTTGGTGAAGCTGCATTAAGGATAGTCATTGCAATATTAATGAGGCCACTCCACCCTCAAGTACTTACACTCTCGAATGTCATTGCCATCTTGGTTGTCTCGAGTAAAAGAATCACAGAGTAAGGAACTGGTGTTGGTGAGCAAAAAATTACAAAAAAATTAGGAGAGTGTGTTTCTATGAATTAAAGTGTTTTCAAAAAATGAAATAGCCACCTAGGGAGTTGCCTTCATTCTTAAGGATACTAAAGAGGTAGTGATATTTTTCACTGATCAGTCATTGTATGTTGAGCTCCCTCGAGAAGCGCTACTAGGATGGGGCTATATGATTTCTCCAAAAAATTTAATCCAAACAAGAAGCTCACATCGACCCAGCAATATGAAATTGAAAATACATGTATTCAGAGTTTTGCGCCCACTATGGAAAATTTTCAACGCACCCTACGACTTCTAGCTGAATTGTTCTTCAAGGCATGGAAATCATAAAACCAGGGCATTCCCAAGAGTAATTTATGGACCACCAACGTAGGGAAGCTAATATGTCCTAGAGTATACTACTCTTTGGACCTGATGGCATGGCTAGTAGTGGCCTATGATGAGAACACCAAATATTTTTGAGACAACAAATACTGATCAGTGTTTGGCATCACGACCAAGTGCATTCAGAGAGTCTTCAACTTGATGTCTTCAAACACATCACTACTTCTCCATATAATTGAGAGATAGTCCCACATGTTGCTTGAGTTAGAAACTTTCAAAATATTTTTTGAGCCATATGAGCCTGTACAATATGAATTCCCCATTCATAAGACTACCTTCAAACCGTGGGTCAAGGTTTTTTGTGATATGATTAACATCATTTTGGGAGTTGAAGAACTCGGTGTGGTAGGAAGAAATGTTTTGTACCTAGTAACATAGAATAATAGGAGAACAAATCCCCCCATAAGAATTGAGTAGGAAAATGCACTCATAGTTAACAAAGTTAAAAAGGGCAATTTTGGAGCAAAGGAAAGAAATTCCCCCATTCTACCACTACTCAATCCTCATCCACTTGATAGTTGGGCAGTTATGAGACCAAAGTAAAGAAAGGCTAGAAGCCACTGGGAGTCCCTATGTCCATAATAGATTCTGGAAGATGCATACTTGGGGTGCTTTTGTGAAAATTTCATGGTGGAGATTCACTAGATCCAAACAGGTGACCTCCTTGAGAGAATGGGACCTGGAGTCAAAGCTTTCCTTAAAAACGAAGAAACAAGAGATTACTTCTTCTCTAAATATTTCACATACATTAAGCTTTACGAGGCTAAAATTCCCCCAAAGTTGTTATCCATGTACTGCCCTCTCTCTTTAGATGCCCTAGAACTTATGAGACATGTTGCCGAAGAGGCCAAAATGAGATCAACAAAGAAGCATGGCAGGGTCCCTTGGCTCAATGTTCCATGTAAGTTTGGGTATTACATATTTTTAGGATATTCAACACTGTTCAAAGGAATGTATGATTTGGAGAATCTAGATTTTGAGGAAGTGACTTGGAGGCCCTATGATCCCACTAACAAATAATTGGAGATGATGAGAACTCGCCAATATGCCTGTGTATACCACAGAAAAGACCAATATTAAGAAATATTGGAAGCCATTGAGAAGAGGGAAGACTTACACAATGTATGGGAAAAATTCCCTTATGAATAAAGAGGTAATTCACAAGTTCAAAAGCCATATGAATACCCCCTAGAGTTACTCTCAATAAGAAGGATTTTTGTGGATGCAACAACCCCCCTCTTCCCTACAACAACCCCTGTAGTTCGTGAAGATGCTATACTAGAAATCATAGAAGATCAAGGTATATGGAGATCTTAGTGAATATGGCAGATATTATAGACCACTAGATTTAGGTTCTTGAGAGTTCTCACCTCAGGATAGAAGCAACACCTAGCACTTCCCAAGAAATTCCAGTAGGATCTAACATAGAGAAAGGGAAGGAGATTGCCATTTTATCTTCCCAGGAACTTGTAGTTTCAGAGAAGCAAGCTATAGTTCCTATTTTTGACAAGTTGTTAGCCCTTACTAGTGTGAGGAAGTTAGCCCCAAGAGCCATTCCCAAGTCAATGATAGAGAAGTTTAAGTCCCGCTAGTGATACAAATAAACATGATGAAAGCAGGTGGTTTTGGAGATGTATTCAGAGGACATTGGGTTAAACTACAAGAAGTTATATTTGCACCTAAAACAAAGAAGCTCAAGATGGCTCTAACTTCAACAAAGGTCACACTAGAAAGGGTGGAACAAGAAACAATTTTTAGTGCTGCTAGTAAGTAGGAATTACAGATGATAGCAAGAATGGGCGGCATGGAAGAAAGTTCTATTGTAGGAGTAGAAGAAGACATATCCAGGACATCCATGGTAAAAATATTTATACCTGCACCATAAAAACCTTTTGCCTTTCGAATTGATGATAACATAGGAGAGATATCACTGTAGGGAGAAGATGACAACATGGTCAAACTGAACGGAGCCTTGTAAGAGAAATTGTGAAACATCTGCTCCAAAAAAATAAGGATTTGAGGAGCCAACTGGAGATGAAAGATACTAAAATAGTAGAATGCAATCTATGATCGATATATTGCAAGAACAATTTTCTTAAGTGACCATCACACAAGTACAACCTCCAAAATCTAATGAAGAAATAGATTATGCAGTCTGCCTTTCTAAAATCAAGAGAGAAATCTCTTTTAAAATACAGGATAGAATTGATGGAATCACATATATGTTCCTGTAGATCATATTGATTCAGTTCATTGCCCAAGAGATGAGGAGCATGTTGTATTAGAAAGAGCAAGACTTAGAAATCATTCATCCCACTCTTCTAATAATGGCTGGATATTTTGAAGAGATGTGGGATAAGGGGGTGATCCTAGAGGATGTACTGAGGTAAAAGACAACTTTGAATTCATGAAGGCATCATTTTTTGAAGGGAACTTAGAAAAGTGGTACAACAATGCAGCAGAGATGAACTCCTTACTGAACAACATAAAGGAAAAAATGGCAGAGATCGGACTATCATTAGAGGAATTCCTAGAGACTGCCAACATAGAAGATCTCACCATAAACAAAATAGAGGATTTTTACTGTGATGGCTAGACAGGCTACATTCTTGGTCAATACTGTGGATTCCCTTGCTACTATGTATGAGAAAAATAAAGTTTTTATTAGCATACAAAAGTTTTTAGTTTGGCACCGATCTACACATAAGGCATAATTAGCATTGTTATCTTGGCTTGGTCAATTTTATAAAAGTAGTTTAAAACTAAACTCTGGAAGTGTGTAAGCTTGTAAAAATATTTAAGTTTACCATAGGGGTTTCCTTACCCATTTGGTCAATTTAAACCTAACAATAAATCTTTTACCAGAATAAAGAGGCAGGTTGACTAGAGCCTGTAATAGCTCGTTGATTTCAAATAAATTCTTGTAGCAAGATAGCCCAATCCTATGGATGCCATAAATTGTTCCAACAGGCATGACCAAGCAAGTTTACCCTTATCAACCTGTTTTTCTATGATTCAATCATCTTTAGCCCTTTATGTCCTCTTTTGGTTTATCCCAGTCTTCTTGACCTATTTAGGCCTATTCTAGCTCATTCTAACTCATTTTCTCCTAATTGGCCCCTTTGGGCCCTCTTGGCTTGTTTTGATATGTTTCATCCCATCCTACCCACTGCAAACCTACCTAACGCATTCTAGCCTATCTCACTCGCCCTATTCAACTCATGTTGGTCTATTCTATATTTTTTGGCCTATCAAGTTTACCCAATTTTTTTCTACTTGTTTTGGTCATTTATAGTCTCCTTGACCCATTTTTTATCCATTTCAACCCACTCGACCTATTTTGTTATGTTTTGGCCTATTTTTACCTTGCATGGCCCTTTTGGCTGTCTTGACTCATTTTGGCTTCCATTACGTATCTTGTTCTATCCTATCCATTTTGGCCCTACCGGACTTGTTTAAGCCCATTTTTCCCTATCTTGGCGTATTTCAACTTGTCTTAATTTTCTCGATCTATTATGGCTTACCCTGTCCTCCTTGTCTTATTTATGTCTATTTGGTTTATTTTAGCCTCCCTTGCCCATTTATCCTACTTGACCTATTCCATAATTCATAGCTTGTTCTAGCCTATCCTAACTTGCCCAACCAGTTATGCCTTTCCTTACCCGTTCTATTATGATTTTGTCCATTCTAGCCTACCCAGCCAACCTGACCCATCTTACTTACTTTGGCCTTGTCTATCCCATTTGAGTCCCTTGCAACTAGTTTTGGCACATCTTGGCCTGTTTTGGTCCATTTAGTCCATTTTGGCTAGTTTTATCTACATAGATCTTTCTCACACTTTCTAACATGCTTGACCCATTTTGCGCTTCTCAACCAATTTTGATATGTTCTAGCATGAATCTACCCCACGTAGCCTATTTTGACCTTCTCGGTCCATTTTGGTATGTTCTAGACTATTTTTGTCCAACTTAGTCCATTTTGGCTAGTTTTATCTACATAGTTTCCTCCCCCCCTTCCACCCTTTTCCCCCCTTTTGGGGTCCTCCTATTTTTTTGGGGTTTTTTTTGGTGTTTCCCCCCCCATCCCCTTTTTTGCCCTCCCGATCCCTTTTTCCAACTTAGTCCATTTTGGCCATCATATTTGATTCTAGCCTTCTCAACCTATTATGACTTATCCTAATTATTTTGGCTTACCTTGACTTGTCTTGTCCCCTTCCAACCTATTTTGCCCTATCTTAGTTCATTTTAGCCTATCCCAACCTGTCCCAACTTGACCCTTCGGACATGTTTATGGTTTTTTTGATCTGTTTGAACCTGCCTAGCATGTTTTGGCCATCCTAGTCCATTTTAGTCCATTCATCTCTATTTTGGCTTATTCTTATATGTTTTTCCTATCTTGACCCCTTCTAGCCTATCCTAACACTTTTTGGTATGTTTTGACCCATTTTGACCAGCTTCAACTTGCTTGGCCCATCCTAACCCATCTTACCTACTTTGACGTAGCCTTGTTCACCTAGCTCATTTCAACTAGTCTTGACCCACTATCTTGTTTTGGTCTATCTTGGCTTGTTCATTTTTTTTCAACCTATTCAAGCCTTCTTAACTTGTTTTGGCCTATTTTGACCTGTTTCTTTCAACCCATTCAGCTCCACCTCACCTATTTTAGCATGTCCTAGCCCATGTTTTCTCCATCTAGCCTGCTTTATCCAATTTTTGTCTATTTCAACCAATTCAAACCTCTTTAGCCCATTTTGTCTTGTTTTGATCCATTACAACCCTCCACTCCTATTCTAGCCTTCTTACCATATCTTATTATATTATGGCCCTTTTTGCCCTATCCCACCACCCATTTCAACCCCTTATACCTTTTTTTGGACTATTTAGGTATATTTTGGCCTTATACGACTTGTCTCAATGTATTTTGGTATGTTTTAGCCCATCCTAACCTACCTAGCCTATTTCTTCTTGCTTTGACCTAAACAAACCAACCTAACCTATCATTTCCTTCCTAGCATAATTATGTATGTTTCGTCCTACCTGACCCAATTTTGACACCTTTAGACCTATTTTGGATTGTTTTAGCCCATCTTGCCAATCTCTATCTTATCAAACCCTTTTGAATTTATTTCGATATGTTTTTGCCCATTTTGGAATGTTTCAACCCACTTTGATCTACTTTGCTCATCTCAACCCATTCCATTTATTTCAACTAGCCCTAACCTACTAATCCCCTTTTAGCCCATTCAGGCCCCTAGCTTGCATTGTCTTGTTTCAATCTATTTTGACCTACCTGGTTTGTTTTCTTTCCTAGCATGTTTTAGGCCCATCTAATCCATTTTAGCATATTTGTACATGTTTTGGCCCATTCTAGCCCTTCTAACCTATTCTAACCAACCTAGCTTATTCATTCATGGATAATTCTATTATTTTTTGGCCTGTTTTTCCTATTTTGGTATTCTTGGCTCTTTCCAACCCATTGTAATCCATTTTAACACATTGGCCTTCCCAATTTTTTTGGTATGTTCTAGCCCATTTCTACATTGCCTCTCCCATTTTGGCCTTTTGGATTGACTCTAGCGTATTTGTCTATCCCAACATATCCTACCTAGTTTGGCCCTACCTAGGATATATCTTATCTATTTCAGCCTCATCTAACATTTGTTTAGCCTATTTTGGTACATCTTGACTTGCCCAACTTATTTTACTTCATTTTGGCCTTTTCATCATGTTATGGCTCTTTTTAACCTACTTGGCACGTTCTAGCATACATAGCATGTTCTAGCCTAGTCAAGCTATTTTCAACCTCTTTTGGCATATTAGCTTCTTCTATACTATCTTGCTTATCTTGGCCATTTCCAACTTATCCTAGCTTTTTCTACTATGTGTTAGCTTGTTTCAACTAGTTTCAACATATTTGACCCATCCAACTCACTTCAGTAATGCTAGTCATGTGTAGCCCTTTTTGGCCCATCTTGACCCATCCATCTTGTTTTGGCTTATGCTAGCCCATTTGGGATTCCATGGTTCATTCTAGCTATTCTAATTGCCTAGTATATTCTGGCCTATTATTTAAGAAGGTATTTTACTTGTTTCAGTTAAGTCTGGCCTTTCCCCTTTTGACCCATTTCAACTTTTTTGGCCTATTCTAGTTCTGCTAGCATGTTCTAGCCCATTCTAACCCATTTTAGCTTATTATCACCCATCTTACCTATTTGAGCTTTCCCAACCCATTTTGGTTTTCCCTAGCCCACTCAACTTGTTTTAACCTCCTTGGCCCAATCTATCATGACCTTCCTAACCTATTTCTACTTTTTTTGGCCTTTTTTGCCTACCATTCACCCACTATGGAAAATTTGCAATGCGCCTTGTGGCTACTAGCTAAATTTTTCTTCAAGGCATGGAAATCACAAAAACAGGGCATTCCCAAGAGTAATTGATGGACCAACAATGTAGGGAAGCTACTATGTCTTATAGTATACTACTCCTCAGACCTGATGGCATGGCTGGCAGTGGCCTATGATGATAACACCAAAACTTTTCGAGACAACAAAGACCAGCCAATGTTTGGCATCACGACCAAGTGCATCTAGAGAGTCTTCAACTTGATGCCTTCAAACACATCGCTACTTCTCCATATAATTGAGATACAGTCCCACATGTTGCTTGAGTAGAAACTTTCAAAATATTTTTCAAGCCATATGATCCTATACAATATGAATTCCCCATTCAAAAGACTACCTTCAAACCCTGGGTCAAGGATTTTTGTGATATGATTAACATCATTTTGGGAGTTTAAGAACTCGATGTGGTAGGAAGAAATGTTTTATACCTAGTAACACAGAATAACAGGAGAACAAATCTCCCTAGAAGAATTAAGTAGGCAAATGCACTCACAGTTAATAGAGTTAAACAGGACAGTTTGGAGCAAAGGAAATAAATTCCCCCATTCTCCCACTACTCAATCCTCATACACTTGATAGTTGGGCAGTTAGGAGACCAAATCGCTATGTCCATAATATATTCTAGAATATGCATGAAGGACGCTCTCACTTGGGGTGGTTTTGTGATAATTTCATAGTGGAGATTCACTGGATCCTAACAAGCAACCTTCCTGAGAGAATGGGACCTAGAGTCAAAGCTTTCCTTAAAAATGAAGAAATAGGAGATTACTTCTCTAAATATTTCACATACATTAGGCTTTACGGGGCTAAAATTCCCCCTAATTTGTTACCCATGTACTGCCCTCTCTCTCTGGTTGCCCTAGAACTTGTGAGACATGTTGCCGAAGAGGCCAAAATGAGATCAACGAAGAAGCATGGCAGGGTCCCTTGGCTCAATGTTCCATGTAAGTTTGGGCATTACATCTTTTCAGGATATCAACCCTGTTCAGATGCATGTATGATTTGGAGAGTCTAGATTTTGAGAAAGTGACTTGGAGGCCCTATGATCCCACTAACAAATACTTGGAGATGATGAGAACTCACCAATATGCCTACCACAAAAAAGACCAATATGAAGAAGAAATATTGGAAGCCATGGAGAAGGCGAAAGACTTACAAAAGGTGTGGGAAAAAATCCCTTATGAATAAAGAGTTAATTCACAGGTTCAAAAGCCATATGAATACCCCCTAGAGTTACTCTCAATAAGAAGGATTTGTTGTGGATGCAACAACCGCCCTCTTCCTTACAACAACCCCTATAGTTCGTGAAAATGCTATACTAGAAATCATAGAAGATCAAGGTATATGGAGATCTTAGTGAATATGGCAGATATTATAAACCATCAAATTCAGGTTCTTGAGAGTTCTCACCTCAAGATAGAAGCAACACCTAGCACTTCCCAAGAAATTCCAGCAAGATCTAACATAGAGAAAGGGAAGGAGATTGCCATTGTATCTTCCTAGGAACTTGCAGTTTTAGAGAAGCAAGCTATAGTTCCTATTTTTGACAATTTGTTAGCCCTTACTAGTGTGATGAAGTTAGCCCCAAGAGCCAGTCCTAGGTCTCTTGAAGATCGATAACAGAGAAGTTCAAGTCCCACTAGTGACACACATAAACATGATGAAAGTAGGTGGTTTGGGAGATGTATTCATAGGACATCGGCTTAAACTGCAAGAAGTTATATTTGCACCTAAAATAAAGAAGCCAAATATTGTTCTAACTTCAACAAAGGTCACACTAGAAAGGGTGGAAGAAGAAATAGTTTTTATTGTTGCTAGTAAGTAGGAATTACAGATGATAGCAAGAATGGGCGGCATGGAAGAAAGTTCTACCGTAGGAGCAGAAGAAGACATATCCAGGACATCCATGGCAAAAAAATCTATAACTGCACCAAAAAAACATTTTGCATTCCGAATTGATCATAACATAGGAGAGATATTACTGTAGGGAGAAGATGACAACATGGTCAAATTGAATGGAGCCTTGCAAGAGAAAATTCTGAAACATCTGCTCCAAAAAAATAAGGATTTGAGGAGCCAACTGGAGATGAAAGATACTAAAATAGTAGAATGCAAGCTATGATCAGTAGATTGCAAAAACAATTGTCTCAAGTGACCATCACACAAGTACAACCTCCAAAATATAATGAAGAAATAGATTATGTAGTCTACCTTTCTAAAATCAAGAGAGAAATCTCTTTTAAAATATAGGATAGAATTGATGGAATCATAGATATGTTCCTACAAATCATATTGATTCAATTCATTGCCCAAGAGACGAGGAGCATGTTGTATCAAAAAGAGCAAGACTTAGAAATCATTCATCCCACTCTCCTGCTAATGGCTGAATATTTTGAAGAGATGTAGGATAAGGAGGTGATCCTAGAGGATGGCACTGAGGTTAAAGATAACTTTGAATTCATGAAGGCATCATTATTTGAAGGGAACTTAGAAAAGTGGTACAACAATGCAGCAAAGATGAACTCCTTACTGAATGACATAAATGAAAAAATGGCAGAGATCAGACTATCATTAGAGGAATTCCTAGATATTTCTAGCATAGTCTTCTCATCATAAAAAAAATAGAGGAGTTTGACCATGAACCAGATGATGAAAAAGAAATGGCTAAATAGGCTACATTCTTGGTCAATACTGTGGATTCCCTTGCTGCTATGTATGAGAAAAATAAAGTTTTTATTAGCATACAAAAATTTTAATTTTGGAACCGATCTACATATAAGGCATAATTAGCATTGTTATCTTGGCTTGGTCAATTTTATAAAAGTAGTTTAAAACTAAAATCTGGAAGTGCGTAAGCTTATAAAAATATTTAAGTTTACCACATAGGTTTCCTTATCCATTTTGGTTAATTTAAATCTAACAATAAATCTTTTACCAGAATAAAGAGGAAGGTTGACCATAGCCTATAATATCTCGTTGGTTTCAAACAAATTCTTGCAGCGTGACAGCCCAATCCTATGGATGCCAAAAATTGTTCCAATAGGCCTAACCAACCAGGTTTACCCTTATCGACCTGTTTTGCTATGATTCAATCATCTTTAGCCCTTTATATCCTCTTTTGGTTTATCCCAGCCTTCTTGGCCTATTTAGGCCTATTCTAGCTCATTCTAACTCATTTTCTCCTAATTGGCCCCTTTGGGCCCTCTTGGCTTGTTTTGATATGTTTCATCCCATCCTACCCACTTCAAACCTACCTAGCCCATTTTAGCCTATCTCACTTGTCCTATTTTAGCTCGTCTTGGTCTATTCCATATTTTTTGGCCTATCAAGTTTACCCAATTTGTTTCTACTTGTTTTGGTCATTTATAGCCTCCTTGACCCATTTTTTATCCATTTCAACCCACTCAACCTATTTTGTTATGTTTTGGCCTATTTTTACCTTGCATGGCCCATTTTGGCTTTCTTGACTCATTTTGGCTTCCCTTACCTATCTTGTTCTATCCTATCCATTTTGGCCCTACCAGACTTGTTTAAGCCCATTTTTCCCTATCTTGGCCTATTTCAACTTGTCTTAATTTGCTCGATCTATTATGGCTTACCCTATCCTCCTCGTCTTATTTATGTCTATTTGGTTCATTTTAGCCTCCCTTGCCCATTTATCCTACTTGACCTATTCCATAATTCATAGCTTGTTCTAGCCTATCCTAACTTGCCCAACCAGTTATGCCTTTCCTTACCCAATCTATTATGATTTTGTCCATTCTAGCCTACCCATCCAACCTGACCCATCCTACTTATTTTGGCCTTGTCTATCCCATTTGAGTCCCTTGCAACTTGTTTTGGCACATCTTGGCTTGTTTTGGTCCATTTAGTCCATTTTGGCTAGTTTTATCTACATAGATCTTTCTCACCCTTTCTAACATGCTTGACCCATTTTGGGCTTCTCAACCAATTTTGGTATGTTCTAGCATGATTCTACCCCACATAGCCTATTTTGGCCTTCTCGGTCCATTTTGGTATGTTCTAGACTATTTTTGTCCAACTTAGTCCATTTTGGCCATCATATTTGATTCTAGCCTTCTCGACCTATTATGACTTATCCTAATTATTTTGGCTTACCTTGACTTGTCTTGTCCCCTTCCAACCTATTTTGCCCTATCTTAGTTCATTTTAGCCTATCCCAACCTGTCCCAACTTGACCCCCTGACATGTTTCTGGTTGTTTTGATCCATTTGAACCCACCTAGCATGTTTTGGCCATCCTAGCCCATTTTAGTCCATTCATCTCTATTTTGGCTTATTCTTACCCGTTTTGCCTATCTCGGCCACTTCTAGCCTATCCTAACACTTTTTGGTATGTTTTGGCCCATTTTGACCAGCTTCAACTTGCTTGGCCCATCCTGACCCATCTTACCTACTTTGACCTAGCCTTGTTCACCTAGCCCATTTCAACTAGTCTTGACCCACTATCTTGTTTTGGTCTATCTTGGCTTGTTCATCTTGTTTCAACCTATTCAAGCCTCCTTAGCTTGTTTTGGCCTATTTTGACTTGCTTCTTTCAACCCATTCAGCCCCACCTCACCTATTTTAGCATGTCCTAGCCCATGTTTCCTCCATCTAGCCTGTTTTGTCCAATTTTTGTCTATTTCGACCAATTCAAACCTCTTTAGCCCATTTTGTCTTGTTTTGATCAATTACAACCCTCCACTCCTATTCTAGCCTTCTTAGCATATCTTATTATATTATGGCCCTTTTTGCCCTATCCCACCACCCATTTCAACCCCTTCTACCTTTTCTTGGACTATTTAGGTATGTTTTGGCCTCACACGACTTGTCTCAATGTATTTTGGTATGTTTTAGCCCATCCTAACCTACCTAGCCTATTTCTTCTTGCTTTGACCTAAACAAACCCACCTAACCTATCATTTCCTTCCTAGCATAATTTTGTATGTTTCGGCCTACCTGACCCAATTTTGACACCTTTAGACCTATTTTGGCTTGTTTTAGCCCATCTTGCCAATCTCGACCTCTTCTTGCCTGTTCTAGCCTATTCTCTATCTTATCAAACCCTTTTGAATTTATTTTGATATGTTTTTGCCCATTTTGGCATGTTTCAACCCACTTTGATCTACTTGGCTCATCTCAACCCATTCCATTTATTTCAACTAGCCCTAGCCTACCTATCCCCTTTTAGCCCATTCAGGCCCCTAGCTTGCATTGTCTTGTTTCGATCTATTTTGACCTACCTGGTTTGTTGTCTTTCCTAGCATGTTTTAGGCCCACCTAACCCATTTTAGCATATTTGTACATGTTTTGTCCCATTCTAGCCCTTTTGACCTATTCTAACCAACCTAGCTTATTCATTCATGGATCATTCTATTATGTTTTGGCTTGTTGTTCTTGTTTTGGCCTTCTTGGCTCTTTCCAACCCATTGTAATCCATTCTAACACATTGGCCTTCCTAATTTGTTTGGTATGTTCTAGCCCATTTCTACCCTGCCTCTCCCATTTTGGCCTTCCGGATTGACTTTAGCCTATTTGGCTATCCCAACATATCCTACCTATTTTGGCCCCACCTAGCCTATATCTTACCTGTTTCAGCCTCATCCAACATGTTTTAGCCTGTTTTGGCACATCTTGACTTGCCCAACTTATTTTACTTCATTTTGGCCTTTTCATCCTGTTCTGACCCTTTTTAACCTATTTGGCACGTTCTAGCTTACATAGCATGTTCTAGCCTAGTCAAGCTATTTTCAACCCCTTTTGGCATATTAGCTTCTTCTAGACTATCTTGCTTATCTTGGCCATTTCCAACTTATCCTAGCTTGTTCTACTATGTTTTAGCATGTTTCAACTAGTTTCAACATACCTAACCCATCCAACTCACTTCAGTAATGCTAGTCATGTGTAGCCCTTTTTGGCCCATCTTGACCCACCCATCTTGTTTTGGCTTATGCTAGCCCATTTGGGAGTCCATGGTTCATTCTAGATATTCTAATTGCCTAGTATGTTCTGGCCTATTATTTAACAAGGTTTTTACTTGTTTCAATTAAGTCTGGCCTTTTCATCCCCTTTTGACCCATTTCAACTTGTTTGGCTTATTCTAGCTCTCCTGGCATGTTCTAGCCCATTCTAACCCATTTTAGCTTATTCTCACCCATCTTACCTATTTGAGCTTTCCCAACCCATTTTGGTTTTCCCTAGCCCACTCAACTTGTTTTAACCTACTTGGCCCAGTCTATCATGGCCTTCCTAACCTATTTCTACTTGTTTTGGCCCTTTTTGTCTACCATGATCCATTTTAACTTATTTTGACCCGCTTGGTCTATTCTAGTCTTCTTGGTTTGTTTTGGTATGTCTTGGCTTGTTTTGACCTATTTTGGCTTGTTTGGTCACCTATTTTGGTCCCTTCTACCCTGTCTTGGCTCGCCTGATTAGTTTCTATACCCTTCTTGGCTTATTATTGTTTGCCTATCTTGTTTTGGCCTTACTTGACCTGTTTTTGTCTTATCATAGTCCATATGGTCTATTTTGGCCTACTTGGCCCATTCTAACCCATTTGACTCGTTTTGGCCTTCTTGACCCATTTTAGTATGTTTTGGCCTATTGTTCCCTTGCTTGGTTTGCATTGGCATTCCTTATTTGTTTCATCTTGCCATGCCTATCCTAATCTATCACTCCTTATTTTGGTTGTGCCTGGCCTATTTCTACTTATTTTGGCCTCCCAACCCATTCTAAACCATATTAATACATGGCTTATTTTGATCTTCCTAGCTTCTTCTTGTATGTCCTAGCCCATTTTGACCTATCCCTTAGATATCGGTCCCTTTTATCAACCTTCTCAGCTAGTTTTGCCCTTCTTCTCCCATTCTGGTATTATTTAGTCTTTTCTAGACCACCTAGCTTGACCCAACCCATTCTACCTATTTTGGTCCCTTGTATCCTATTTTAGCCTATTCCCACTAGTTTCAGCACATGTGTTGTATTTTAGATAGTTTTGGCCTACTTGGCCCATTTTAACCCACTCCAACCTACCAGAATCGTTCTAGCCTTCTTGGCCTTGTTTGATAATTTTTTGGCATGTTTTTATCCCATCTGGCCTATTACAATCTTCTTAACTCATTTTGGTGTGACTTGGCTTATTTTTACCACATCTATCCTATTTTGGCCTTCTTGGCTCATTTTGATCTACCCAACCTATATTGACTTATCTTGCTTATTTTGCTCCACTCATAGTGCCTTATTTGCCCTACTTATTCTGGTATTTTTGGCTTGGTTTGCTATGTTTTGGCTTATTTTTCCTTCCTAACCCATTTTGGCCTTCCTAGCTCATTTTTGCACAACTTGGCTTGTATTGGCCTTCCTAGCTCTTAACAACTTGTTTTGGTCTATTTTGGCTTATTTTGGCCCTTCTCACCTATCTCGACTAGTTGTTGTAATTCCTAGCCCATTACAACATGCTTTGGCCTTCCTACTTTGGCCCCATCAAACCCACTCGACTCGTTTTAGCCTTCCCAACACACATATTGTTTTTACTTTGTTTGTGTCATTTTGGTCCATTTACCCTTGGCTCATTTCAACCTATTTCAACCCGCTTGGCTTGTTCTAGCCATCTAAGTTTGTTTTAGCCCCACTCAACCGGTTTTAGCATGTGCCAATCCATTTTGGCTTATTTTTGCTTGTTTCAACCCATATTGACCTAGCTAGCCTTATTGGCCTATTCTAGTATGTTTCAACCTTTCCTACCCATTGTGGCCCCTTATAATATTTATTTGCCTATTTTACCCTTCCTAGTCCGTTTTGGTATGTTTTGGCCCCACTTAACCTATTTTGGCTCAGTTTCACCTGCTTGGCTTGTCTTGGCGCATCTTGCCCACCTTGGCCATATCTAGCCTATTTTACTATTTTGGCCTTCCTTAGCCCACTCAACCCGTTTCACCTTGCATGATCCATTTTAGCTCATTCTAACCCATTTTGATTTGTTTTGGCCCATCCTAGTCCACTTAGTCCATTTCACCTTGTCCTGGTCTACTTAACTCGTTTCTACCTTCTTCAACCCATTCTAACCCACTATGACTTCCCAACTCATTCTAATCTTCTTGGCTCATATTAGTATATTTTAGTCTATTTCAACCTATCATGTTTGTTTTAGTCCTTCTTGTTTGGCCTATGCAACCTATTTCGGCCCATTTCACCTACCCAACCAATTTCACCCTTCTTGACCCTTTCATAGCACAATCGGTCCTTCTTATCCTAAAGTATTCTAGCTTTCCTATCTCATCCTGCTTGTTTTGGCCACACCTAGCCTATTTTAGCTTGTCTTAGCCTATCTTGGCCCATGTGGTCCATTTTTATCCTGTTAGACCCATTCTAATTCATTCTAACCCACTCAATATATTTTGGCCTTCTCAACTTGTTTTGTTTTGTTCTAACCTATCTTTACCTTGCCTGGCCTATTTTTGCCTTCCCAACTCACTTTAGCCCATTTGGCCTATCCTACCTATTTTAGCCTTGCCCAACTTGTTTAAGCTTGTCCCCTATATATTTTGGCCTATTTTGTTCATCATGACTTGTGCAACTTATTTTGCTTGTTTTAGTCTGTTTTGGCCTATTTTGCCCATCATGACTTGTCCAACTTACGTATCCTTGAGGTATAATTCAAAATTAGAAGATTAGTATGTGATTCATAATTGTATTTTATATAGTGGAGCATCACACAATATCATTTCCAAACAAATGTCAACTTGGTTTAATGTGCACCAAAGATTCTTTCCCAATCTCAATCATAAATAGTAGACAAGTTTCCTATGTAGGAATTATAGGAGTATTAGTTTACCTAGATCAGTATCCTAAGAAAGGAATAGTTATGGATGTATTTGTTGTTGATATGGATCCTTTATTTTCATTACTATTATCAAGACATTGGGTTGAACAATTAGGAGGATCTATTCAGTTTGACTTGTTATATGCCACTATCCCATTGATAGCCAAAAAGCAAGTTACACTCAAAAGAAAACCTTTCCATAAGTATTTAGTAGAGTTAAAGAAATTTTATAATACAATGGTAAATTTAGTCCACTTTATTGAAGAAAAATAAATGGGAGTCTATTCAATTGGGTACTCACCTTTCCTGGTAAAAATACCAGAGGTGGTGGATATGGACCCACAAACAACAGTAGAAATAGATGTTGAGTCTACCAGAATATTGATAACTAAAATGTGGACCATGAAATTTGATGGAGCAAAATCACAAACTGGAGTAGGGGCAGGAGTCAACCTAACTGATATTAATTGAAATTACTTAGGCATACCATAATGATTATAGTTTCTATGTACCAAAAATGTAGTAGAGTATGAATCCTTGTTATTAGGTTTGAGAAAAGCCAAAGAAATTGAAATCAATTATTTAACTATGTATGGAGACGCAAAATTAACAATACAACAAATTAAAAGGAAATATCAAACCAAACATCCTAAGCTGAAGCAATATAAAGAGGTTGTTCAATAAGAAATTGATAAAATTTTGGCCTTCAATATATCTTATATTCCCAAAGACCAAAATCATGTGGCCAATTTGTTAGACGTAAATTCATCTGGATCAAATAGTCTTGAAATAGATATAGAATATTAGGAGAAGTTCCTAGCTATTTTTGTATATCACCCATCTATCCTAAATAATATAGTGTATTTACAAGTCTTTCAAGATGTAGACATCAAAGATTTTATGACCCTATAGAATCATTATGCTAATAGTAATTTTGATAAAGAGGATGAGGAAAATTTGAAAAATTAATTGGAGAACTTGTAGAGGTTATACAACTTAAAACTAACAAGATGCCTAGAGGCCTAATTTCATTAAAGAGCCTTTTTGATGATTTTAATAGGGTTCACAAACCTGCTCTTTAGAGATTAGAAGCATATGAAATCAATGTTGGAACTGATTAGGAACCTAGGATGGTGAATGTTGAAAAGTCCATGTGAGACAAAGAAAAGAAAGATAAACAATATAAAAAAGTACAAGGAAGCCTTTTCTTGGAGCTACGAGGATTTCAAAACATTCAATACATAAGTAATGAATCATATTATCCCACTAAAAGAAGGCACTAAACCACACAGGCAAAAACAGAGAAAATTTAACCCCATTCTACATATTGTAATGCAAAAGGAGATTTAAAAATTGCTTGATGCTAAGATTATCATAAAAGTGAGGTTTTCTACTTGGATAGCTAATATAGTGCCAGTTAGAAAGAAAAATGGAGATATCAGGTTGTGTTTGGACATTATAAATCTAAACAAAAATTCTCTAAAAGATAATTATCCTTTGCCCAATATGGAGCAGTTACTGTAGGCAGTTACAGGTTCAGCTAAGATATCATTGATTGATGGATTTTTAGGCTACAATCAAATTCAAGTCAACCTCGAAGACAAGAACACAACAACATTTACTACCCTATCAGGTACATTCAAATACCTCAATATGCCATTTGGTTTGATGAATATGGGAGCCACATTTCAAAGGGCCATTAATTTTGCTTTCAAAGGCTTGATGTTCAAAATAGTAGTAGTTTACCTGGATGATATAACTATTTTCTCTAAAAATCTTGAAGATCATTTTGAACATTTGACTCAAGTGTTTGAAAGGTGTAAAGAGTTTGGTATTTCCTTGAACCCCAAGAAATATATTTTTAAAGCAAAACAAGGTAAGTTGCTATGACACATTGTTTCTAAAGAAGGAATTAGTATTGATCCTAAAAGGAATAAATTAATTTCAAAGTTCCCTCCACCAAATAACCTAAAAGGAGTCAGATCATTTTTTGGAAAAATATTTTTTGTCAGAAGATTTATCTCGAACTTCACTCAAATTTCAAAACCAATAAATGACATGATAAAAAAAAATATGGGGATATCAGATGGATAGAATAAAATCTGGAATTATTTCAAAGAATAAAAAATGCAATTACATAGACTATTAGTCTTACAATGGCACTGAGAGGGGGGGTGAATCAGTGTAGTTCTTTAAACTTAAATTTACAACTCTTAAAATTGAAATAATGAAACCTTTAAAACCAGATAAAGCAAGTATCACAAGAGAACATCACACAACACAAGATTTAACGAGGTTCACCAATTTGGCTACTCCTAAAGAATGACTGCTTGGACTACCATCCAAATCTAACCTTTGCAAAGAAACAACTTCACAAACAATTTACCAGTACCCACTGGAAGGAGCACCAACCCCTAATTTATCTGCACCAACAGAAAGGAGCACCAACCCCTAATTTATCTGCACCAACAGAAAGGAGCACCAACCCCTAATTTACCAACACCTACTGGAAGGAGCACCAACCCCTGATGCCAAGCTGTAACCTAGACTTCAATTTTGAATCTAGAAGTTTAACAAAAAAATACCTTCACTTTTACAAGACCCTGACTGGTCTACTTCACCTTTGCGTTCTCTGTGCACTCTGCACTCTCTATGCAATCACTTCGCACACTCTGCTTCGTCACAGTCAAACTTTACAATCGTCTTCTCCCTTTCGTGCACTCTACGCCTTCTGCTTTCTTTGCGCAATCACAACCGCACTTAAGACAATTTGATACGACTCTTCGCTCACTTTGCCATCATCTCACCACTTCTACGCTTTATGTGCTCTTACGGCCACATTTCACACTTCGACACGCATTCGACGATGCATTCCTCAACATTTTCAAATCTCCAAACAACCCTCCTTTTATAATAGAATTCTTGTGATGAAAACCCTAATCTTAGTCGATTGTAAACCCTAATCTTAGTTGGCTTTCATGACAACTGTAAACCCTAATTTTAGTCGGTTGTCATCGGTCTTCGTCGGCTTCAACTCAACTACGAAAATACATGTCGTGATATCGTGACACTTTTGCTTTCTCTCTCTTTCTCCTTGCTTTGGCCCCCAAAAATACATGTCGCGATATCGCGACACTTTCGTCTCCTTGTTTCTTTTCTTGGCTTATACCCATGAAAACACAACATGTCGCGATATCATGACACTTTCACCTCCTTGCTACTTTTCTTGGCTTGTACCCACGAAAACACATGTCACGATATCGCGACACTTTTGCGTTCATACTCTTTCTCTTTGCTTTTGTCACGATATCGCGACACTTCTGCCTTCTTACTTTCTCTCTCCTCCCTTAGTCACGAAAATGCGACATGTCGCGATATTGCGACACTTTCTCTCCTTTGCTCTTTCTCTTGCCTTTGGGTCACAAAAATGCGACATGTCGTGATATCGCGACACTTTTTCTCCTTTGCTCTTTCTCTTGCCTTTGGGTCGTGAAAACGTGACATGTCACGATATCGCGACACTTTTTCTCCTTAGCACTTTCTCTTGCCTTCGGGTCACGAAAACCCGACATGTCACGATATTGCGACACTTTTTCTTTCGGACTCTCTCTCCTATAATATGTCGCAAAATCGCAACACTTTTTCTTCCATACAATCTCTCTTGTAATATGTCACGAAATCGTGACGCTTTTTCTACTTGCCTTTTTCTCTTCCAACATGTCATGAAATCGTGACACTTTTTCTTTTGTACTATCTCTCTTGCAATATGTCTCGAAATCACGACAGTTTTTCTTGCTTGCGCTTCTTCTCCGAACTTGTCGTGAAATCACAAAAGTTTTGTTTGCTTGCGCTTTCTCTCCGAACATGTGACGAAATCATTACAGTTTTGCTTGCTTGCACTTTCTCTCCGAACATGTCGCAAAATCATGACAGTTTTGCTTGCTTGTGCTTTCTCTCCGAACATGTCGCAAAATCGTGACAGTTTTGCTTGCTTGCACTTTCTCTCCGAACATGTCGCAAAATCACGACAGTTTTGCTTGCTTGCTCTTTCTCTCTGAACATGTCATGAAATCACGATAGTTTTTCTTTCTTCCCAACATGTCGTGATATCATGACAGTTTTTCTTGTCTGTTGTATATGTCGCGATATCGCGACACTTTTCTTACTTGTCTTTTTCTTTGATCTTTTGCATGTGGACCACTTCTGTCTTCTTGGAAAAACAATGTGCATACTCTGAGTAACCTTTAAACTCCTTTCTTCTGCATCTGAATAGCTTTTGAACTTCCTGTCCACTGCACCAATAGATCTATCTGACTGTGTTGACAACAATGACAACACTTTTGCTGCACCTTGCTCAACACAGACCCCTGTATTGGTATACTCCTTTGCTTCAGAAGAGACTATTGTTGATGTTATATCATAGAGAGATCAAGAAAAAATGAAAGACCAGTAGCATTTATGATTTTAAGATTAAAATAAGCTTAGTTGAAGTATACTATGATAGAAAAATTGATAAGATGTATTCACGCAGAATGAACCTATAGGTACCTCAACCAGGTGGATGGTGAAACTACAACAATACGATGTTGAATTTAAAGTTGTGAAAACTATCAAAGGGTAAGGTTTGAAAAAATATATAGCAACCAAAGGTGGAGAAGACTTCAACAACACAGTTATAATATAAAATATGCAACAAATACTAGGACTAAGTGTTTTGAAGATGACTAGTATAAAGATATTGTTAATTACTTGCATACATTGGCATTTCCAGTGGGCACTTCACAAAATAGAATAATGAGCATTAAAAAAAAAGCATAGAACTATTATATTCAGGATAATAAACTATATTGGAGGTATCCAAATGGAGTGTTACTACTATGCCTTTTTCAAAAAGAAGTTCCTGGAATCATTGAAGAGTTTCATACTGGTTTTTGTGGAGGGTATTTTGCACCCAAGGTAAACTATTAATAGCATAATGAGAGTAGGATATTATTGGCCATCCATGTTCAAATATGTACACTTTTTTGTAAGAAGGTATCAAATCTATCAAATATTTTATGGTAAGAAGAAGTTTTTTGCTATGCCACTAAAGCATGTAGTAGTAGAGGCTCCATTTACTTAGTGGGATATAGACTTAATAGGGAAAATTAACCCAAATTCTTTAGGAGGTCATATATGGATAATAACTACAATTGATCACTTTACCAAATGGGTAGAGATACTCCATTGAAGAGATCAACCACTGAAGTGATCATTAAATTCTTGGAAGAAAGCATCTTGACTAGATTTGGAGTACCTAGGAAGCTAGTCACAAATAACGATAAAAATTTCATATGAGATAGTGGAATTATGTAGTAAATACAATATTAAACTAGCTTATTTAGCCAATTAGTACCCTCAAAGTAATGGCTTGGCAAAATTTTCTAATAAAAACCTTATCACTAGGATTAAGAGATCACTTGGTAGAAATAAGAGAAGCTGGGACAACGAATTGATGTTTGCATTATGGGATGATAGGATCTCTATTAAAAGAGCAACAGGTAAAACACCATATGAAGTGGTTTATGGATAAAATGCCTTGCTACCTCCATAAGTAGAGAGGTTTGCCTTGTCATTATTGCTTCAAGATCACAAAAAGCCAAACAACTTGTAAAGGAAAATGGATCAAATTGTCGAGCTGGAAGAAAATAGAAGAGATTCTCTAATGAAAATGGTTCAAGAAACTCAAAATACCATCCAAATCTTCAACAAGAAAGCAAAAGGAAAGGTATTCACTGAAGGAGATGTAGTCTTATATTGGGACCCAAAGAATAATAAGCTTGGAGACAAAGGAAAGCTTGAGCCTAAATGGCTGGGCCCATATCTGATCATCCAGAAAGCAGGTCAATATACTTATAGGTTGTAGACACTACAAGGGGAACAAATGCAATTTCCAATAAATGGCAAGCATCTAAAGCTGTATCATCTCTGTGATGCAGAACAGTTCAAATGAACTATTTGTGTTTGCATTTATCAAAAAAAAAAAGAGCGAAGTATTTCTTTTTAATTCCTAATAATTTTTAGTCAATTTCAGTTTTTATTTGGTTTTTTAAGATGATTAGGCAAATAAGTTTTTTTTTAGGTAAGTAGGATATTCTTGTTTTAGCAGCTGTAGATGGATAAGTATTAGTCAAGCTCTAAGTTATGAGTTAGTCTCTAAATGTCCTTATGTAAGCCAAAAGAATAAAGTATTGTTACAACCAGCTTGAGGTCTAATGTTCACCATATCAAGAAGTCAAAATGTAAGTGTGCATGGTCTGGTCAATCAGAGAGTCTAGGATACTCAAGAGAACTTTTAACTTTCAATTATATCCTCTTGTCCCAATCAGAGCCAGTGTTGGGCTTCAAAAAAAATCCCAACCGAAGTTACACTCCTATTTTTTTTAAAGCTTATCAAAATTGGATGTCTAGGTAATTATAGGATGTGGTGGTCCATTTCCAAGTTGTAAAGTCTTAGGAAGGTCAAAAGAGTCTCCGTGGTCATAGAAGTCCTAATCATTTTGTGCTTAATTCATTTAATACTTCACAAATTCATTCCTATCCTTTTAATTTAACCATAAAATTATCATTTTCATACCATTCATACCACAAAAATTTTCACTTCATAAACCCACACCACCATCCCTCACGTCTTCAAATTTTACTCCATTCAAAAAAATTATTATATGTTACCATATTCATTCGTGAAGATCTTATTCACTTAAACAATTTATTAAGGTTTCTTATCCTGACACTTCATTATTTTTCCCATGATACCATTCCCCATAATAGACCATAGTTTATATAAATATTTTATAATAATCACCCAAAACGAAAACATTATTCATAACCCTTAAGCCATCACCCCTATAAAATCGCCTCCCTTAATACTTCCTATGATCATACCTGCCTAGGCCTAACCAAACACCTATGCCATCATATTCTCCTAAGCCAAAAGGTTGACCTTTACAACTATCAAACCTTCCTTACCTTAATTTTCCAAAGTATTGAGGGTCGTGACCACATAGTAGTGTCTTTCCCCTTTTTGACATTAAAATACTTACGCTTCACCTAAAATCATACCTTAGCAAATCCACGACCACATCTACCTACACATATTATCGTCAAACCTAAGTTCCTAAAGTCATTAACTATTCTCCAAGGTTAAGAAGTAAATCCCCTATTGGTCCATCGATTTAAGGCTTATCCACGATTGGCTAACTAGACATTGGCAGAAGGTGACGATTGATTGGCGCTACAAGACAAAGAAGGCAGCACCACCGTTATACCATGGAGACGGAGATGAGAATAAGACGAAAGCCTAATGAGGAGATCAAATTCTAATTGGATCACTAGGTACTATCGAAGAGCAGCGATTGGTCCACCCCTTTCACGCACGATGGCTATTGGTCAGTACTAGGAGATAAGCTAGTCAGCACCATAGGATAAATTTTAGAGTTTGTACCACAAGCAAGGAAAGAGGTTAAATAAAAAGAAGACGAAGACTCAAAAAATAATTAAATTTTGATTGGTATGCTAGGCCTTGGGAGAGCCAATTTGGATGACACTAAAGGATAAAAGAAAACCCTCTCGACAATTCTATATCATTATGGGTGCAAGGAATCCTATAGTGCTAATATTAACTTGTCCGCCAAAGAATAATTCTCATTGGCTAATTTCTCGTTGGGTACTAGCGAAGAGCAGCAATTGGTCCATGCTACAAAACAAATAAGAGCACTGCTGATGAAGAGAAAAAATAGTTTGTACCACGGTCGAAGATAAAAATAAAAACAAAAAAGAAGCAAAGGTTGACCAGTTCATCCACTAGCTCATAGTGCTCGACGATGATTGGTTTGCTAGGTGTTCATGGTGAGCAACAATTAGATGCTACTAGAAGATAAAAGAGAAGCCACCACACCCACGAGATGAAATATTTTTAGCACTCGCTAGCTATCGAGTGAAGTTAGATGACAAAAAGAGGACACCATGGGCATAGAGGAGTTCAAATTTGTACCATAGGCACAATGTAAGAGTAAAAATGAACAAAGAGAGTTGACCTTTTAATTTGAATTTTTCCCACTCAGCACTAATCAACGATTGGCTCACCCCTATAGTTCACATCAGCTATTGGGTGCCACTAGAGGACAAAAGAAAAAGTACCATGGGGAATCGCCTTTAATTTATGCCATAGGTGCAAAGTAAAAGAAAGTACGTTCCATTTTTTTCCCAGTAGGAATATTAAAATGCTAAAGGCATAAGAGTTCAATTTTTATTTCACCTCCAAAGACTTATGTAACTTCTTCGATGAGTCCCTCACATTTCCCATGGTCTATATTATTCCCTAAAGATTTCTAAGATCTAAGTCATCCAAAATGTTTGAGTGGCATGCTCGGTCTTAGCACTGGCTAAAGATCGGCCAAAATTTGAATGTCCTAAGTCAAACCTACCAAAATGAGAAATCTAATGACCCAGATTCGAAGCATAATGGCCTCAGCATTCGAAGGTGAATAAGTTTTGAATCAACAGTGTGATGTGATCCGTCTAAGGCTAGTGAACAACTCTGATTTACTCAGCTAAGTGACTAAAAGAATAGAGATGGAAATTGTATCATGTACACAAGACAACAAAAGAGCATATCAAGTAGATTTTTCAGACTTATCTAAAGTGACAAGTTCTCATGCCAAATAAGCACAAATATGTTGTAAAAGCTCAAGTGAAAGCTTAGATAACTTGAAGAATGATTAAAGGGGAAAGTATTGAACCACATGAATAAAATTTGACATACCAACTAAGATCTCACGAACTATACTAAGAGAAGCAAGCTCATGGAGCAAGTAGAAAAAATGATAGATTTGATGTTGGTTCAAGTAATCTGAATCCTTTCATATCTATAGAACATTATTGTCTCGTCATTAGCTAATGAAATGGATCCTCTCAACACAACTTTATATGAAGGGAATTGTAAAAGTAAAGATGTTAGTGATAAAAATGGGCCAAAGTGTGCAAAAAGTGAGTTCTAAAGAGAAACATGAGTAGTACAATAAGTTCCTATGTATCAACACTAAGAGATGCAAAAGATGTAGCCAAAGAAAGCATATGCCAAAGCCGCAACAATTTGTCTACATTGGAAGCATACAAATGCCTCGATGGAATTAAGTTACTGAGGAAACACTCCTACAAAATATAGTTATGAGTACTTTGTTTTTTGTGGTTTCAGTCACTTTTGTACCTCCATATCTTGTTTTCCATTCCCTTTCCTTCCACCCTCTCACTTGTAAATATACCATTGCCCTCCTCTTTCTGGGTATTCTCTCTTGATTTTCATTACATTTTGTTCCTCAAAGTTCCATCTCACCACTATTTCATTTACAAAACTACACCCATTGTGTTTAACTATTCCCTCACTCATCCATAATGTTTCCCACTCTGCTCCATTTTGTTTCATTTTTTCTTTTCTCTCTTCACCGTTATGTCGGGTAGCCCTCTGTTTTATTTTAAAAATGTATTTGCATTAGAACTAGTCTAAGTCCAAGTCAAAGACAAAGAAAATGGTTGACTAGGACAAGAAAGAATAAAATATATATATATTTATATATAATATTGTCTTTTGCACAAAAGGTAAGGCAAAATCAAATGCATGGTCCACCACAGAACCAAAGACAAAAAGTTGAACAATCATTCATCCAAAATTTCAAATCAAAACCAATTAGAGCTGAAGAAGTTGAGAGTTGACCTTTTAATTTGAATTGCCCCCACTCGGCACTAATCAGTGAATGGCTCGCCCCTACCGTTCACATTAGCTATTGGTTGCCACTAGAGGACAAAAGAGAAAGTACTAGTGGGACTTGCCCTCAATTCATGCCATAGGTGCAAAGTAAAGGAAAGTTTATTTCTTTTGTTTCCTAGTAGGAATATTAAAATTCTAAAGGCATAAGAGTCCAATTTTTATTTCACACCCAAACACCTATGTAACTTCTTTGATGAGCCCTTCACATTTCCCATGGTCTATATTTTTCCCTAAAGCTTTCTAAGATCTAAGAGTCATCCAAAATGTTTGAGTGGCACACTCGATCTTAGCACTGGCTAAATATCGGCCAAAATTTGAATGGCCTAAGTCAAACCTACCAAAAGGAGAAATCTAACAGCCAAGATTCAAAGCATAATGGCCTCAACACTCGAAGGTGAATAAGTTTTGAATCAGCGATGTGATGTGATCTATCGAAGGATGGTGAACAACTCAGATTTACTCAACTAAGTGACTAAAAGAATATAGATGGAAATTGTATCATGTACACAAGACAACAAAAGAGCATATCAAGCAGATCTATCAGACTGATATAAAGTGACAAGTTCTCACGGCATCACCAAATAAGCACAAATATGTTGTAAAATATCAAGTGAAAGCTTAGATAACTTGAAGAATGATTAAAGGGAAAAGTATTGAACCACACAAATGAAATTTGACATACCGGTTGAGATCTCATGGACTGTTCTAAGAGAAGCAAGCTCATGGAGTAAGCAAAAAAATGATAGATTTGATGCTGGTTCAAGTAAGCTGAATCCTTTCATATCTATAGAACATGACTATATCATCATTATCTGATGAAATGGATCCTCTCAACACAACTTTATATGAATGCAATCATAAAAGTAAAGATCTTAGTGATAAAAATGGGCCAAAGTGTGCAAAAAGTGAGTTCCAAAGAGAAACATGAGTAGTACAATAAGTTCCTATGTATCAACACTAAGAGATGCAAAAGATGTAGCCAAAGAAAGCAGATGCCAAAGCCCCAATAATCTGTCTACATTGGAAGCATACAAATGCCTCGATGGAATTAAGTTACTGAGGAAACACTCCTACAAAATATAGTTATGAGTACTTTGTTTTTTGTGGTTTCAGTCACTTTTGTACCTCCATATCTTGTTTTCCATTCCCTTTCTTTCCACCCTCTCGCTTGTAAATATACCATTGCCCTCCTCTTTCTGGGTATTCTCTCTTGATTATCATTACGTTTTGTTCCCCAAAGCGCCATCTCACCACTATTTCATGTACATCACTACATCCATTGTATTTAAATATTCCCTCACCCATCTATAATGTTTCCCACTTTGCTCCATTTTATTTCATTTTCTCTTTTCTCTCTTCACCATCACGTCGGGTAGCCCTCTCTTTCATTTTAAAAATGTATTTGCGTTAGAACTAGTCTAAGTCCAAGCCAAAGACAAAAAAAATGGTTGACTAGGACAAGCAAGAATTATATATATATATATATATATATATATATATATATATATATATATATATATACATATATACATATATACATATATATATATATGTATGTATATATACAATATTATATTTTGCACAAAAGATAAGGCAAAATCAAATGCATGACCTACCATAGAACCAAAGACAAAAAGCCGAACAATCATTGGTCCAAAATTTTAAATCAAAAGTAATTAGAGCCGAAGAAGTTGAAATGATGAGTTACAATAGTAGATGACATAGTTTTGAATAGATGGTAGTCTAACATAAATTTTGATAGCTGGCACCAACCTTCTTCTTTTTTTGACTATAACACACTCAAGAAGCTAAAGAGACAAATGGTTGAAAGGAATCCATGTGGGTGAACCAAAACCAAGTATCTCTAACAATTTTTGGTAATTCAGGCTACATAAGGAGCTTTAGTAGCCAAAAATCATCATTAACTTCTACTGTAAAATTTTGCAAGCAAATATATTGAGTGCCCTATCTTTAGGTCATTGTATTCCCCTATGTTATCTTTCCTCTATCTCACCCTTGTTCTTATCCCATCTATTCAGAATTTCTAGAAGATGCATCCAACCTATTGAGAATATTTCTAGTTTTTTGGAGTAGAGATTAGAAATTCTTGATCACTTCATTATAATTGAGAGTAGTTGGTTCCTCTGTTACATATTTTGAATAGAGATAATGATTATATTGGGTTTCATTGATATATGGGCAAATTGTTAGACTCTAATTTGTAATATTTTTTCCTGAAACTTAGTACAAAGTTTGGTCTCTTCCTTCTTGCATTTTGTTGTACAATGTGTATGTTGCCTGTTTATTTCTTACATAATTTGAATATATGAGCAGTGTATTCTTTTGTTGGTCAATGGTTTATGTTCATTACATAATTTGAATGAATGTAAATGAACCAATTTTCCTTTATTTTTCAATCTTTCCATGAGGTGAGTTTACCAAAGCTCATATAACTTGTGATTTAGGAAGTTTTGGTAGCATGACAACCATATTTTAAGGATATCAAAATTTCTCATAATAGGTCCCCTTTAACTTTAAGCAATCGAGTATGGCTTGTTTACCTTTTAAATAGAGGGTAGGGGAGAGTAGACCTCATTTAAAAGATCCCATATATCAAAGGAGATTGACCCGATAGAACTCTCTATTCCAAATAGGTCGAGTGCTTACTTGTTAATACAATAGAGAGGCTTTCATCCTCTCTTTTCAAATAAGAGCTATAGTTCCTCTCTAAGGGAGTACCTTCTATTTCAAGAGCCCTCAAAGCTCTTTAAAAGATTCATCGATAAATCATATTATATACGTAATAGGATAAGACAGCACCCCTACAAAAGAAAGCGAATGATAGGTTAGTTCGCTGTCGCTAATGAAATAATACTTCGCCCCCGCCTTCCTGATTCCACCTCTCTATTATAAGGTAAGGTGCCTGTTAGGCTTCAAAAAAATCCCAACTTATATTACACCCCTAATTTTTAAAAGTTGACAAAGTTAGGTGTCTAGGTTATTATAGGATGTGGTGGTCTATTTCAAAAATGAGAATTTTTTGGGAAAGTCATGTTGGTTTGAAGAGAGTCCCCATGGTCATGGAAGGTATAGGTTTTGCTTAATTCATTCAAAAATATCCTCCACAATTTTGTTCTCATCATTTCCATTTCTTTTTACCATAATATCATTATTTTACCATTCATCTACATTTAATATTCCACTTCATCTCATAAATATATACCATCATCCATCCATCTTGTCTAAATCCACATTTATCCATTCACAGCCACCATGTTCACCTCATACATTATTAATTCTACCCTCATATATCATCTATCCCCCCTAACCCATCACTATGCACATTTTATTTTTCTCTAAGTCTTAAATCCCAAGTTAAAATCCACCCAATTAATCATTTTTCATAAAGGTGTAAAGGGTGTTATCCTTATAATGTATATTCTCCCCTTCCTAATCCATATAAACATCATATTGCCTAAGTCTTGGCCTTACGAAAAATACCACCATAGCCATCACATTTTCCCCCTTCGATCCACCCAAAGTCTTTATCTCGCATCGAGTATTAGCCTTGGAAAACCTAAGCCTCATAAAAATTCCCTAAGGTTCGAAGGTAAAATTTTAATTGGTCCACTAATTAAAAGAACACTAGCGATTGGTTCGCCATTATACAAAATCTCAATGATTGACTAGCACTAAAGGACAAAGAATGTGACACCATAGGAGTTATGTTGAGTTGTACCATGGGTGAGTTAAAAAGAATAAAACAGGGGGCATATAAAAGAGAATATTCATTGGCATGCCAATTCAAAAGTAAATGGCAATTGGCTCATTAAGTCCTAATGAAGTTTGGTGATTAGCTAGCGCATGAGGACAAACAAGTGGATCCCACGATGGAAGAAGTCAAGTTTGTGCCATGGCTCAATGGACAAATAAGTTTGAAAGCACCCAACTTAGTGATCGCAAATGATTGGTTCGCTAGGTAATAACACTCATCGACGATTAGCTCGCTAAAATTAAAGGAAGGCAATGATTGACTAGAGCTAAAAGATAAGTGAGGCTACACCATGGTAGAAGAAAGGAGTTTGTACCACGAACAACCTAGGGATGTAAAATAAAATAAAAATCCTAAGGAAGAAACTAAAATTCTATTGGTTCACTGGTCTTCAACACATGTTAGCGATTGGTCCTTCCTTTTCATACTGCCTAGTGATTGGAGGCCACTAAAAGATATAGAACCTCCTCCCCTTAGCAATTTGTACCACGGTGGATTATAAAAAATAAAGTAAAGAAGAACTCTAATGATTGGTTGGCACTTGAAGACAAAAAGGGGAGACTCTAATGTGGATGTTGACTCGACCATATCATGTAGTGCTTGATAATTATTGGCCGACCATGTCTTAATGGTCGTTGGTGATTGGATCCCCCTTCCCACATTGTACATGAGGACAAACTAGTGTACGCCATGGAGGATGAGATTTTAAATTGTGCCATGACAAAGATTAAAAAGGTTATGACCTAGCATATCTTTAAAGTTTGATTAAATATTTGATTAGTCTGTCAAGAAATAGTGTCATCAGTGATTGGCTTGCACGTAATGACAAATGAATTAATACCATGGTGTAAGAAAAAGAATTTTGTACCATAATGAGTCGGAGAAAAATAAAATAAGGGGGTGCCCAAATAAGAAAAGAGCTCATTGGTCTACCAGAACATAGAGATGATCAATGATTGGTTTGTTCCTCTCTTGATAATAGAGCTTCATATAAAATCATAGTTGATCTACTGAATCTTTCTCTTACAAATAACTATTCCTCTATTTCTATTTTAAGTGTGAAATTAGTCAGATTAAAATAGGTCAAATAAAATAAAATCGACAAATTCACAATAATCATTGGCCTAGAAAATTATGTTGGTCTCTTTGCTTCCTTCTCCATCATATTCACAAAGCTTCTATCCTAAGTAATACCACATCTGTTACCTCTTTTCAGGGTTTAATTCCCAATGCCCAACCCATCATCAGGAGCCCTACAAGAATTGGCCAGTCTAGCAAAAAATACATCATGATAAGAGCAAAGACAAAAAAATGCATAAAGTTAAACTACGGTTTGTTCTTATCTAGAATCATCAGGAATTGAGAGTGTATTCCAGACCATTTAGCCAAAAACAAAAGGAATTTAAATCACTCTACATCCTGAGGTCATAAAGTTATTTTTGCAAAATAAAAATTGTTATCCCCTACTTGTTCTATGATTCACAAAAATTATCCCAGAAAAGTTAATTGCCCTTGCAAATATTCCAATGAGATAATTTCCTATTTGGCTTATCAACATCCATGTCTAGTTGTGGTTATGTTTTTGTCTCCTTAAAAAGTTTTGTTTCACACCACATTTTTGATAGACTTGTTCTAATCAGTTAAAGAAAGAGAATCTAGAGTAAGGACAAATGACACTGAGATCTTATAGGCTAGGTTTTAGGCAATTGTCCCATAAGTTTGGAGCTACAACAGATTAAGTGGAAGGTATTGTGCATTATGCTAAAGATTCAAATCTTCCATAAATTTTAAGGTTATTTCACGATAAAAATGAATGAGGTCATCATTGGTAGGATGCTTTGAGCCAAAAACATATACACTCTTCTTTTTAGCCTTATAGATTTCTAACCTGGCATGTGCTTTGTAATTCATCATAATTCTTCTTAAATAAGAAGAAAAATATAAATAATGCAAAGTAGTTGTGTGCTTGGGCTATCTGGATAACCTTTACCAGAGCTATAGACGCCTGGTTGGCAGTAGAGGAGATCTAGAGGAAATGGAGGTCATCTCCACCAGGGCTATAGGCACTTGACTAGTAGTGGAGCAATGCAAAGGCGAATATCATTCAGAATGAAATACTTAATAGGATTAACTCCTACCAATATGATAAATTTCTAACTGATCAAGAAATGAGAATGAATGCACAAAGCACACAAAATCCAAGGCATGATGACACAACAACTTCTAGATAAATCTGCCTCAACTCTATTGCCCCATGAGTCAAGGTTCAATTGTTTTTAAACTAGGTCATTAAATTTTACTAAGCGAACCAAGGTCAATCCTTTATTATTTTTTAGAATCAGTGCCTTTGTTTTCCTTTTCAGCTTTTAGTCTAAATTTTTGTGGTCTCTTGATTGTCAACCAAAGATTCTAGTGTTCTCAGAGGTATTCATGTGCCATTTATACTACCTATCCCAATTAGAGCCTGTGTTGTATCCCACAGTTACAACTCAGTTTATACCTCAATTTTGCAAAGATATATCAAATTCAAGAGTCTAAATATTTTTAAAAATAATTTGAAATTTTGGCTTGCATCAAGATCTTTGAAAGTTTGCTTACACCAAGATTTTTAAAATGATTGATTACATTGAAGTTCTAAAATTGTTGGCATTTTTCATTTTTGGAGATTGGGCTTTAACTACATTGATTTAAATTTAATATATTTGAATATTTGCATATGCATTTTTTTGGCTTGATTAATTCAGAAAATTCGAGTCCTAAGGTTTTACAAAGGTCTAAATGATTAAATTTCGTTTTAGGGTTACTCCAATCTTGTTACTTTTGCCCTACAAATTGATGCAAATTGATATGGCCATAACTTGAGCTAAAAAAATCTGTTCAGGGTGATTTAAAAACTGGTGGAAAGATCTTGATCTAATCTTCACAATGGCACTGAATTTTCAGATTTTTATCTCTCAAGTTTGTCTAGAAATAGCATTTTATAGTAGCAGCATATGAACTTTAAAATAACACATCTCATTAACCATGATGAATATTTTGATGATCTCAACAGATTTGAGTACCAATTTGGCCCATATAGATGCATGGAAATTTTTGTAAGATTTTTAGCACTTTGAATTTTACCCTATTTTTGGCACTACAAGACAACTTAGAGCTTCAGCTCAAATTTGGTCTCCATAAACCAAGTCTAAAATCAGTTCTTGGATGAGTGAGTATAGATTACCATGACCTCTATAATTACCTCTTATTTGGCTATGCAAAATTATCCACTTTTTAATTTGGTGCCAAAGTTCACAGACTTAGATCTTAAGAAAGCTTATTACTGATAAATCAAACCCATCGCTCTTACATCGACAAAAAATATCTTCCATCAGTGAAAGGAATATATGAATTTGAGTAAATATTGTTTATAAACCAAGGTTATCACTCTTCCATCAACAACAAAGATTTTATATTGACAACATGACTTTAATAAATTTGACTATCGCTCTTGCATCAACGACCAATACTTTGCATTAGAGAAATATATTTGAATGACTTGGAGACCATCACTAATTAACTAAAGCTATCATCGATGCATTAGGGACAAGGATTTTACACTACGACCATGCATTTTTCATAATCTTCAACGTTGTTTGGGAAAGCTTATCGGTGATGCATCAATTACAATGGTTTTACATTAGTGACTGTGCATTTTTGGCATCTTCATTGCTTTTTGGGAAAGCCTATCAGTGATGCATCAGCGACAGGTTTTTCATCAACGATAAGGGTTATAGTAGGCTATGAGGCATTAACGACATAAATAATATTATATGAATGATTAATTAACCCTAATGATTAAGCACTTCAATAAAACCTTGGAGAATGATTTAATTAATCTGAATACCTAGGACATTTTAATTAAATGATAAATAATTTGGCCAATAAATTTCATTCCTCATGTTCATCATCCCAATGAAAATTTTTCGCTCTTTGCCTGCTCCAATAATATTTCGTCGCTCATGTATCAATGCTAAAAGTCATGCATTGCCGACATCCAATGAGATCTCGTCGTCGATGGAAAGAGGCTATCATTGATGTATCTCTAACAGGGATTGCACATCGTCAACAAAGGTTTTTGTTGCTAATAATCATCATTATCATTTTAATTAAACCTAAATAATTTCGCATAAATTTAATAACTAATGAGAACCCGTCACTAATGGAATGGAGTCATTGTCAATGCATGAGTGACAAAGGATTTGCATGAGCGACATGAATTTAAAAAGGAATTTTCTTTGAAGTCTTAATTATAGAAATAATATTAGCATGAAATAAGAGATCCTGGGTATTTTAATAAAATGATGAAGACTTTTAAACATCCGGATTTAATATTTCAAACATTAAAATCAAGGAAGAGAACATTGACAATTGAGGGCATTGAATTAGGAGAACAAATACTTTGGAGATATTTGATAATATTAATTCTTGGGCATCATAAGCTTAGTATCCAAAGGAAACCTTAGGATAATGTTAATATGAACCTTAATGTGACATTTAATAATTAAAATTAAAAGCCAAAAACATTAGAAAATGAAAAAAATTAATAATAATAATAATAAAATTAATTAAAAATAAAAAAGAGACATGATGTTAAACCTTAGGAAGTCATTTAATAAATTTAAAATCATCAATATTAATAATAATAATAATAACAATTTTCATTTTCATTTTCCCATCAAGAGCAACAAAGACTAATATTGAATGTCTTTTGACGTACAGGTAACAAATGAAGGTCAAATAGTAAAAAGCCAAAGATGAATAGGACTCATCGATAATCGAACCAGGTTGTGAAAGATACCAGAAGTTGAATTGTTGGGGTTACATTCATTGAACTTGGATTGAAACCTGAATAACTGGTGCATGACAGATCAGATCAAATGGAATGTGACGATTCAACTACCCAAAGCTTCATGGAGAAGTTTCTAATTAGTTAGAGATCAAGGGCTAAAATTGTAGATCTGAACCAAAAGTTACTTCAAGACCCACCACCACCAAAGGAGAAAAGGAATCAGATCCAATCATAGAACAAGAACAACTTGAATATTTGAGGATAGGTGGCATAGTTTCTCTAGTTTTGACAACTTATGACATCCCAGTTCTTGCTATATTACATTCATAGAAATTAATGGTATAGAGGATGCCAAGTGGCTGCACATACACCAAGTATTCAAAATAAAATGGTAGGATTCAAAATATAAAAGATATCTTTCAAGCCAAAATTTTGCAAAAGGTATTTTGAGTGTTTTGTTCGGGTTGGTTGTATTTCCCCTATGTTGTCTTTGTATTCCATCTCTCAATTCTTCTCACCTTTGTATAGGTACTATTGAGAGTTGAGTAGCTCACCTAATATCATTTTCTGGGAGTTTCTTGAGGAGCCAAAGTCTATATGTCACTACAATTAGGATAGTAGATTGCATTCCCCTATTACAACATTTGAACAGGGTGAATATTGTGTTGTGTTCTTTGGGAGACCTAAGCACATTGTCAGGCTCTAATACATAATTCTGGTTTATGCTCTTTGGCATATTCTGGTGCAATGTGTGTGTGTTACTTGTTTGTATATTACATTATTTGAATATAAAAGTAATGTTATTTCACTGATTTAAAAATCCACGTTGATTGCGATATTCAAATGAATGTAGGTTTATCAAATTTTCTTTATTTTCCTCTCTATTTTATGTGATTGATTTAAATTTACTACAGTAACTCAATGCACAAGGCATCGGTCTGCTTCTACGTGTAAAAAACTTCATTGCTTGGTCATCGTTCTTACATATCAAAAATTAGGTTGAGCACATTTTTTTAAAGACCATTATCATATTAGGGTATCCAAACCTGACCTATTTAGTTATCAAGCCATCCTAGGTCAAAGTGGTGAGTCCACTAGAGCTCACATATTATTTTGATTCTAAAATTTTGGTAGCGTGATAACCATTATTTTAAGGATATCAAAATTTTCCACAACACCTCTGTGTGGAGATAATTATCTTTGTATAAGGCACATAAGGTAGTGTAATCAGGATAATCAATATTTTGATCGTCATCAGGACCCATGGGTGGGTTTTGAATTGGGACACTCGACATGTTAGGGTCCATGGGGCGATATATGATGTTTGAGTCATGACGAATGCATTGCCACTCAAGAATGAGAAGGTCCTATGGATCTATTTGAAAATGATCCATGACTCGTTGTGATGTATTTGTAGTGTGTGCGCGTAATTGAGCCAGACTACATGTTTCAACCATGTGCAAGGCAAATGGTGCACGAAGAGCCACATAAATACTCTCAGATACTTTCTTAACTATGAAAATAAATCAAATAAACAATCATGAAAACACATTTGTTTTTTTTTTTTTTTTTTTTCAATTTTTGATTTTTGGATTTTTTTAATGTGTTTTTTTTAATTTCTACTTCTAAAAGATAAAGGTTGATGAAGAGAACACTACAAAAAGGTAAACCTAATAATTGCCATTGTGATTGCCATTTGAAGGATGGAAATTTACACCATGCATATAAAAATAAATATGAAATGCAATGTAAGAATCAAGTGACAATGAATCCATTTATTTGTATTGATTCCTTCAAAGTGTTACATAAAGTCCCCTTCAGGGAATTTCATCAATGATACAATATTACAATGAGGGACATAGTCCTCTTTCCATTGAAAAGAACTTTCTCAAGTGCAATATTGATATTCTCGTGCCAACATAGTGTTTTTGATAGTGGGTTTTCATACAATCGTCGTGTGAGAGTTGGATCCATGATATTTCACTATCCTTGAATCCTGTAACTTGCACACAAAGAAATAGCAGTAAATCAGTAGTATTTGCAAGGCCCACCAAAGTTGAGTCTATATTTGATCAAGAAATATAAAATGAGATAAAAATCAAATGCATGCATACAATAATGGAAATTGATGCTAATGAATTCAATATTGTACCACCTTCCTCTATTTACTTCAAACATTGTTGCTTTCATGAATTCAATATTATTTTTTATCTTAGAACCATCTCTTAAGATCACTTCTATACTCTGCATTTCTTCAAAATATTCTGCCATCAGGTGGAGAGTGGGATGGATGATCTCCAAATATTGTTCTATCTGATATAGCAAGCTTTCCATTTCTTTAGCAGTGAATTGGATCACTCTGATCTGTCTAAACATCTCTGTGATCCCATCAATCCTGTCCTATATCTTAAATGATATTTATTTTTTAATTTTAGACAAGCGGTCTGTATAGTCTATTTATTTCACAACTAGAGGGGGTTGTACTCGTGTTGTGATTGCCTTAGCTAACTGTTCTTTTAGACTATTAATTAAGGCTTGCATTTTATCCTTTTCCTTATCCCTTGTATCCAACTAGCTTCTTATGGTGCAAATGGTCTATAGTTTGTTCATTCATAGCTTTATTTATCCTAACCATGTCATCTTCTTTTCCATGCATTGAAATCTTCCCTATTTCATCATCAACTATGAGAACAAAAGGTTCCTGTGGAGCAAGTATGGATATATTTGCCATAGATGCTTTGGGTATGTCTTCCTCTACACCTGAAGTAGAACTTTCTTCCATGCCACCTATTCCTACTATTATCTATAATTATTTCTCACTTGCAACACTTCCTCTACCCTTTCTAGTGTAACTTTTGTTGAGGTTAGAGCCAGCTTAGACTTCTTTGCCTCAAGGGCAGACACAACTTCTTGCCATTTAACTCTGTGTTCTCTTAAGAGGTCCCCGAAACCACCTACTCTCCTCATATTCATTTGTATTACTAATGGAACATGTACTTCTATGTTGTTGATTTTTAGTGAACTGGGGATGGTTCGCGGGGCTAAATTTTTCACACTAGTAAGAGCCAGTAGTTGGTCAGAAATAGGGGCTACAACCTATTTTTTTGGAATTGCCAATTCTTGGGAAGGTTCTGTAATAATTTCTTTCCCTTTCTTTGTATAAGGCCTTCCAAGATTTTCTTGTGAAGTGTTGGGAACTACCTCTATTATGAGGTGATGGATCTCTAGGACTTGAATTTGATGTTCCACTATATTTGTTGTACTCATCGTAACCACCATTTTTTCAATGCCCTGCTCTTCTATAATTTCCAATATAGGATCTTCTCAGATTGCTTGAGTGGGAGTAGGGAAAATAGGGGCTGCTGAATCTATAGAAATCCTTCTTGTTGAATTCAAATTCGTGTGTATTCATATGGTGTTTCAACTTGTTAATTACCTCTTTGATTATAAGGGTATTCCTTCCATATTATGTTCAAATATTTTCATTTTTCTATGGCTTCTAGGAGCGTTTCTTCATATTGGTATTTCCTGTGTTCGATCCAAGCATATTTGTGGTCGATCATTTCTCTGTATCTTCTAGTAGGATCATAGGATCTCCAAGTTATTTCTTCAAAGTCCAAGTTTTCTAAATCATACATGCCTTTGAACAAGGCCAGATACCCTATAAAGATGTAATATATGAATTTGTAGGGGACCTTGAGCCAAGGGACTCGACCATGCTTCTTTGCTTGCCTCATTTTAGCTTCTTCTACAACATGCCTTACCAGTTCCAAGGTGGCTAGGGAGAAAGGGCAGTACATAGGTAACATCTTAGGGGGAATTTTGGCCCCATAAAGCCTAATATACATGAAGCCTTTTGAAAAGAAGTAATCCCCTATCTTTTTATTTGATGAGATTTTTTATCCTAGGCCCTAATCTCTCAGGCATATCATCTGTTAGGATCCAGTGAATTTCCATCATGAAATTATCGCAAAACCATGTTATTTTGTTTTTTTAGTCACTAAAAAGAAATACAGGAAGAAAACCTTACAATATGGTGTATAGAGAAAAGGTCTTTTTGCCCCCTAGAATAGATAAATTAGATTTTTCCCTGTTGTTACAAGATCATGATAACCCTAATGCCTTGCAAAGAAGGTTAGGCCAAATTGTATTGTTACAAGAACAAAGAAGAGAAACTTGCATAGAAGGTTAGACCAAATTGTCTTGTTACAAGAACAAAGAAGAGAAACTCTTAACAGAATGATTGAACAAACTCAAAAAATTGTAAAATCATTTAACAAAAAAGCAAAAGGTACTCCCTTCTTTGAAGGAGACATAGTAATCTACTAGGATCCTAAAAATGATAAGCATGGTGAGAAAGGAAATCTTGAACCCAAGTGGCTTGGCCCTTACCAAATAGCACAAGTTGTTGGTCAAAATACTTATAGGTTGCAAACCTTAGAAGGAGAATTGATGAAAATTCCTATAAATGGTTTGCATCTCAAGGTCTACAACTCCTACTATGGGGCCAATAGGGAGTAAATAACCCATATATATATATATATATATATATATATATATATATATATATATATATATATATATATATGGGTTATCTACTCCCTATTGGCCCCATAGTAGGATTTGTAGACCTTGAGGTGCAGACCATTTAGAATAATATATATCTACACCTCGGACCTCTCTCTATATATATAAAGGTCCGAGGTGTAGACTAATTGGTTCAACCAAACCCCGTAAAGGGGGCGAAGGTCCAAGGTTCAAATCTCGAACCTCGTTGGATTGAATGCTTATCCCTTTCCTGGTGATTTCAATGGCATAAAAGGTTTAAAATGATTATGGCATGGTGGTTATAGGGGTGGACTCCGTGAAGAACCGTGTGGCAGCTTCTAGGGTGGACAATGCAGAATAATGTGGCGGCCACAAAAGCTAGACAACATGTCTATATTTGTGGCATCTACCGATTCCACCATGTAAATTCAAAAACAAAAAAAATCCATAATCCAAAACACAAAGGATATTTTTGTTAGAATGTTGTGTTATTTTGTTTTGTTACTCAAGTAATTTCCTTACTGCTTGTTTTGTTCTATTTTGCTTCGTGTGTTTTGAATTGTGTTGTTTCCTTTTGAAATCATAAGGTAGAAGAGTATTCTATATTTTTTATTTCTCTAAGATAAACAGGAGAAGAGGAAATTTATTTTAGATTTTGATGATGCTTACAATTTTCAAATTTGAATGTTCATGCAACTATCATATGGTGTGAAACAAAACAAAGTAAAATCAGAGTTGTTGGTCCATCATGACAAAGCTTCACCTTGCAAACAATACTAAGAGAAATTTTAGGGCTTCAAGGGACAAAATTATTTTTGATAAGGTGGTTGAGCTGAAAATCATTACACTCTATCCTTTAGCCAAAAATTGATCCTCAACTCAGACACACTCATTGCACAATCTGCTTTTATCAAAATATTTCTTAAAAAGAGAAGGAAAATCAAAATAATGTAGATTGAGTTAATGTTTGAGATATCTTGGAAAACCTCTACCGGGTCTACAAATGCTTGACTGGTAGTAGAGAAAAACCAGATGGGATCAGTAGCATATCCATCGAGGCTATAGACGTTTGACTAGTAGTGGAGCCCTACAAATGATGAAAATATTAAAGAGTGAAATTCTTTATTAGGCTTAACCATTTTCCAAACATGATGAAGTTTTGGAAGATCAGGATATTAGTAATGAATGCACTAACACACACTTAGGCCAAGGCATGATGGAGCAAATGACTTTGAATAAATTGTGTATAATCATATCATAAGACCTCACTAAATAGTCATAACAATATTTTTAAAAGGCACATCTGATCTTAAAATTTTGATCCTTTGATCAAAGTTGACTGAAGGGAATAGCTGTTTTGGGGTGCTCTTTTGCTTTAAGATCATATATTTTGTTTCTTTATTGTATATTTCCAGTTTTGAGTTTTATGTTTTTGCCTCTGATCAAGTTTAATAGTTTGTGATTATGTCCAAAGCTTGTAATAAAACTAGGAGATTCTAGATTCTCAAGTGCCTCAGGTTTTTATCACATTGTCCCAGTCAAAGCCTATGTTGGAGCCAAAATTGACTCAACATCAGATACCCCTAAATTTAAATTTTTTATTTTCAAAGCCTTCACCCAAATTTGTTGGTCTCTATTGCATTCGCTTCTAAAAAATTGGTTTTTAATTTTTGACCCTTAAGAGTCATTTTAAAACATTTGTCTAAATCAAAATTAAAGCCAATTTCCTTAACCGTTGGATTAAATACCTTTTTAGCCGATAAGAAAGTGACCATTGACCTTATCCAATAATCAAAGAGCTTATAAAACTTAGGTGATCAAACGTTCATTTAAAAAGTCCCCCTAAGTCCTTTGGTCCTTAAAAGAAAATAAATCGAAACATAGGGTCCTAAGTAAAAAGAAATAATCCTAAGGTTTTGAATTAAACCACATGGGCAAACGAGGGTATGTGCCCCATTTGTGGTAAAATTCATGCAAGTCCAAATATTTAGACGGAAGCGCTTCATCCCCCGAGATCTGGATGGGCGTGCTCACATAAACAACCCAAAGAATAAGTCAATGATACCATGGTCAAAAATATTATAACATAAATTCTAAGGAAATCGAATTAATCAAATTCGAAGTAAGGGTCATGCACCCCCTTTGGTTAAATATCATGCAAGTTCGAAGATATAGACGATAGCACCCGATCTATGCTCGATATGACATAAGCGTGTCATTTAATTTGATCAACCTTTAAAAGCTAAAATTAACATTGGTCATAAACTAAGTTTTAATGCAAATATAATCAAGGGTCATGCACCCCTTTCAAATTAAACATCAAGCAGGTTCAAAGAATCCAAGGGCAACACTCACTCCTGTCCTCATCCAACAGATGCGCTCTCACTAAAATATAATCAAAGATAAGTGCAAGCTGTATTAAAGGATAATCCTGAGCTTAATATTAAATAATCAAATGATTAAACATGGGTTTAAGGTCAACCATAGTCTAAAAAATAATGACTAAAAAGTATGCATCTTCGTAGATCTGAGCAGTAGTGCAAAATCTTGATAAGATTCGATGATCGCGCACCACTCAAACTAACAAACTTTTAGCATCAGAAGGTTTAAATGCTCAAGGATTAAATTTTAATTAAACCTCATTAGATTCCGATAAGCATGATTAATAAGGGTCCTAAGCACATGGTTAATCATTCCCACTTCCTTAATCACCACTTTTAAAATATTACCAAGGCATAATTAAAAATTATAACATAAGGTTTTAAGTCATTAAAGGATAAAGGTATGCACCCCATGGTTAAAGTTTGTGCAGGTCTCAAGATCTCAACGACAGCGCATAATCCTCAATCGATCCGACGACAACACGCATAGGAAGTTGACCAATAATTAAAGCTCTAGTCTAAGTGGTGGATAATAGTTTTTATCTCATAGATCTAGACGATGATGTAGGATCCCTATCTGATCTAACGATAGCGCACTCACCAACGTGATCAGGTGTTAACAAAAATCACTCGTTGGGTGAAAATAATGGTCAAAGTATGATTAAGCAAAGATAACTACAATTAGCAAGGATCTTAAATGCATGTGAATTGATTCCCCCTTCAGATAAAAGGTGCTCATCTTACAGATCTCAACGGTGATGCTTGTCTCCGTCCAAATCCAATGGCAGTGCTTTCCCAAGATGATCGAAAGATAATAAAGCAAGTATTGTCGAGTGATTATCTAAAATGTCTTATTAAGAGTTAAGCTCCGAGCCTAATCATGATTAGCAAGGGTCTAAGTGCATATTAAATTTTCCCCCTTGGGATATGAAGCATGCATATTCAGATGATCTAACGGTAGCGCTCATCTTCGCCTAGATCCAACGGTGACGCTTTCCCAAGGCGTCTTAAGGTTAATTACATTAGGTTCTTTATCGGATGATTAATTAAAGGTATTATTAGAACTTAAATCAATACCTAATAGAGATTAATGCATGTATTATTGAAGGTTAGTTTTTTTACTTAATGCTTGTGATTAATCTAATGATCTTGGTATACGTTTATATGCATCATCAGACTAACAACCATGCAAGTTTTGGGGTATCAACGATAGTGATTGAAGAAAACAAGATCTAACGGTAAGCGTTATGTTTAATGCACATATTTTAGAAGGGTAAGTGTTATGGATAAGGTGCCTTAAGTTTTGATTAATCTCTGATTAACTGTAATGATCAATTACAATACATTATGTCTTTGGACTAACCAACGTGCTAATTAGTAAATCTTGACGGGCACGTGCATCCATGACTAGATCTCACAACTAGCGCTTAGAAATATGACTGATTTTTAATGGTATACATATTTTTGAGCTAACCCTTTTATAGGACTAAGGTGGTGAAATGTTCACAATAAATCTCCTATGAAAGCTTCCACCACCACATTCTTAATTCCATGTCTAAAGAGGGCATAGCCCAATGACTAATGAAAACACTACAAATGATTAAAAGTACATAAACAAAAGTCCTCATAGACATATACGCTAAGGAAGATCACACACCATAACTGTCTAATTTTAGAAATGGTGCAATGGCAGGCATCCATTGGCTGAATTCAAAAGGTAGTTGGTGATACTATATTGATGATACTTTGTGCAAAGATAGTGAAGCCACTCCACCCTCAATTACTTAAACCCCCACTCTTGAATGCCACTACCACCCTGGTTATCTCGAGTGAAGAACTGGTGTGAATGAGCGGAGAGTTGGAGAGAACTCAAAAGAGTGTGTTCCAGTGAGTTGAAGTGATTTCTATGAGCATAATGGCCACTTGGGGAGCTACCTTCACACCTAAAGATACCCCAAGAGGCAATGAGATATAACACAAACTAGACACCATATGTTAAGCTCTTAGAGGAAGTTGTTGTTGTGATGGGAATGTACTTCTTCAAAAATTTTGGGGTAAACAAGCAGCTGACACCGGCCCAACAATATGAGATTGAAAACCCGTGTATTCAGAGCTTTGTGCCTACCATGGAAAACCTGCAATGCTCCCCGTGGTTGATGGCTGATTTTTTGCACAAAGTGAAGAAGTCACAAAACAAGGGTACTCCCAAGAGCAATAGATGGACAAGCAATGTGGGGAAATTGATATGTCCTAGAGTATACTACTCTATGGACCTAATGGCATGGCTAGTAGTAGCCTACGATGAGAACACCAGAACCTTCCGAGACAACAAGGACCAACCAATGTTCAACATCATGCCCAAGTACATCCAAAAAGTCTTCAACTTGATGCTTTCAAACACGTCGTTAATCTATTAGGTAATCAAAAGATATTCTTGCAAGTTAACTAATTTAGAATCATTCAAAATGCTTTTCGATACATATGAGGATGTACAATTTAATTTCCCAATTAGAAAAATTACATTCAAACCCTGGGTCAGGGATTTTTGTGACATGATTAACATCATTTTGGGAGTACAAGAACTTAGTGTGGTATGGAAGGATATCTTGTACCTAGTAACACAAAGTAATAGAAATATAAATTCCCCCATCTATGCCTAGGAAGAAGAGTTGAGCAGGAAAATGCACACACAGTTGACAAAATTAAAAAAGGCAGTCTTGGAGCAAAGGAAATAGATGCCCCGGTTCTCCCACTACTCAATTCTCATGCACCTGTTAGTTGGGAAATTAGGAGATGAAAGTAAAAGGAGGCTAGGGGCCACTAAGAGTCCTTATGTTCAAAATAGGTTTTGGAGGATACATGAAGGACGCACTCACTTGGGTTGGTTTTGTGACAATTTCATGCTGGAAATTCACTGGATCCTGACGAGTGACCTCCCTGAGATATTAGGACCTGGAGTTAGAGCTTTCATCAAAGAAAAATAAATAGGAGATTACTTCTTCTTAGAAGGCTTCACGTACATTAGGCTTTATGGGGCCAAAATTCCTCCTAAATTGTTACCTATGTACTGCCCTTTCTCTCTGGCTGCCCTGGAACTGGTGAGACAGGTTGCAAAAGAAGCCAAAATGAGACAAGCAAAGAAGCATGGTCGAGTCCCCTGGCTCAACGTTCCTTGCAAATTTAGATATTACATCTTTGCAGGGTATCCAACCCTATTCAAGGGCATGTATGATTTAGAAAACTTGGACTTCGAGGAAATAACTTGGAGGCCCTATGACCCTGTTGGAAAATATAGACAAATGATAGCTCACAACTATGCCTGGGTCGAACACAGGAAGGACCAGTACGAGGAAGCACTTTTAGAAGCCATAGATAAGGGGGAATATTTACACAATGTGTGGGAGAAGTTCCCTTATGAACGTAGAGGTAATTCATAAATTCAAAGGCCATACGACTACCCCCTAGAGTTGGAATCAGTAAGGAGGATTTTTGTGGATTCAGTAGCCCCTATTTTCCCTACCCCCACCCCAGTAATCCGGGAAGATGCTTTATTGGAAATCATAGAAGAGTAGGGCATCGATCAAATGGAGGTTATAGTGAGTATGGTAGATATAGTAGAGCACCAAATTCAACTTCTTGAGAGCCATCACCTCAGGATAGAGGTAGTGCCCAACACTTCACAACAAACTCCTATAGAATCTGGTATAGAGAAAGGGAAATAAGTAGTCATCACACCTTCCTAGGATATTACAACTTCAAAGCAAGATGTAGCTCCTATTTCTGATCAGTTGCTAGCCCTTACTAGTGTGAGGAAGTTAGCCCCACAAGCCATTCCTAGCTCACTGAAGATTAATGACAAAGTAGTACAAATCCCATCAATGATACAAATGAATATGAGGAGAGCAGGTGGTTTTGGGGACATCTTAAGAGACCATAGGGTTAAACGTCAAGAAGCTATGCCTGCCCCTAAGGCAAAGAAGCCTAGGCTGGCTCTAACCTCAACAAAAGTCACACTTGAAAGAGTGGAAGAAGAAACAGTTTTTAGTGTTGCCAGTGAGCAAGAATTACATATAGTGGTAGGAATGGGTGGCATGGAAGAAAGCTCTACTACAGGAGTGGAAGAAGACATGTCTAGAACATCTATTGCAAAGATATCCATACCTACACCATAGAAAACTTTTATCTTTGGAATTGATGATGAAACAGGGGAAATTTCAATGCAAGGGGAAGAAGATGACATGGTCAGAATGAATAAAGCCATGCATGAGAAAACTATAGACCTTCTACACCAAAAAACCAAAGACTTGAGAAGCCAATTAGAGACAAAGGATAATAAAATGGTAGAAATGCAAGCCTTGATTAACAACTTGCAAGAATAGTTGTCTCAGGCAAAAGCCACACAAGAGCCTCCCCCAGCTAAGAAAGAAATAGATTATGCAGTCTGCCTCTCCAAAATTAGAAAAGAAATATCTCTCAAAATATAAGATAGGATTGATGGGATCACATAAATGTTCAGATAGATCAGAGTGATCCAATTCACTACCAAAGAAGTAGAAAGCTTGCTTTATCAGAAAGAACAAGACTTGGAGATCATTCATCCTACCCTCCAGCTAATGGCAGAGTATTTTGAGGAGATGCAGAATAAGGAAGTATTCCTGGAAGATGGCTTTGAAATTAAAAATAATCTAGAATTCATGAAGGCATCAATGTTTGAAGTGAACTTGGGGAGGTGGTACAACGATGCAGCAAAAATGCATTTCTTGTTGGATAACATAAAAGAAAAGATGGCAGAGATTGGATTATCATTGGAAGAGTTCCTAGAAACTGCTAGCATAGAAGACCTCATCATGAACAAGGTTGAAGAGTTTGACTATGAACCTGATGATGAAAAAGAGATGGCCAGACAAGCTACCTTCTTGGTCAACACTATAGATTCCCTGGTTACTATGTATGAGAAAAACAAAGTCTTTATCAACATACAAAAAAATAGGATCCTGCAAGAGATGAACATAGTAAGGTTTGTTATAACCTTTCATACTGATGCATGGAGGCTCATTGAGAAACAAATCAGAGAACTTCAGCAGAATAAAAAAATGAAAGCAACCATAGTATGGGGTCTACAGCTGAAGCTAATCATGCCTCTAGGAGAAGAAATAAAGAGCACTAAAATAGGGCAGAGTTCAAAAGTAGGAAGTCGACCAGAGGACGAAGTAGGTATAGAGGAAGAATATTCATCAAGAACTGAGATAACTAGTTAGTGAAAATCCTAGTAGGGTATTATACAATACAAGAAAAAGGGGATAATGGAGTACAGTTGTACGATATCTGAAGGATCAAACCAGAAGGTGACAAGTGTAAGGCCCAGATGAGGCCAAAAATAACTGAATCAAGGACTAGAGGCTATAAAAGAAGCAACCATGGTCAGAATCAACATCAAGCTTTAGAGATAGCAAATTCTTGCTAAGAGGTATACTTGAGTGCCTAGTAGTTTTGTTATTGTATCCCCTATGTGTCTTTTTCTTTCTCATCCCTTATTCTTCCCCTTTACTGTGTAGGTGTGATAGAATAGAGTTCAAGAAGTTGGAATTTTCCAGAGCTTTGAACCTGAGGTCCAGAGGCTTTTCCTATTACCAAATTGGAATGGGAGAGTTGAAGAAGTCTTGTTACATTATTTGAACAAGGATTTCTCATTGTATTAATATTGTTAACAGATTTTAATGGCATTCTACCAACTTTGCATGTAATTCATTTGGAAAAATTAATACAATTTTGGGTTTTGATTCTATCATACTTTTTGTCTTTAGTTTTGTATGTGACTTCATAGCATATTACATTATTTATTTCATTGGTTAACTATTAGATTTATTACGATATTCGAATGATTTTAATAGCACTAATTTTTTATTTTCCTCCTTCTTTCTATTCATTTCAAAGCTTTGTTAAATTTTCTAGAACTATCCAATGAATCTAGGCACCGGTCTACATAAAAGGCATAATTAGAGTTGTTGTCCATGCTTGGTCAATTTTATATAAGTAGTGTATAATTAAAATTTGGAGTGAATAAACTTGTAATATCTTAAGTTTACCACTGGGGTTTCCTTACCCATTTTGGTTTCTTTTAATCTTAGAAATACACCCTTTACCAAAATAAAGAGGTAGGTTGACCAGAGCCTATAATAGCTCATTGGTTTCAAACAAATTCTTGTAGCGTGACAACTCAACCCTATGGATGCAAGAAATTATTTCAACATACCCCCACTATATCACTTGAACATATTACTATAGAAGAAGCATGGAGTGGATACAAACCATCAATCTCTCATCTTTGAGTTTTTGGTTATATAACATATATGCACATCCCAAAGGAGAAAAAACATAAATTGGATGAAAATATTTGATGCATTCTACTAGGCTATAGTGATGAATCAAAAGCCTATAAATTATTTGATCCAACTAGTATTAATCATGATGTCATCTTTGACTAGATAAATCAAGGTTGAAACATATTAGAACAAGCCATGATGGGTTAAGATATGTCAAGAGGAGAAATATAGGTTGAAATAGATAAATCAAGGTTGAAACATATTAGAACAAGCTATGATGGATCAAAATGGGATAATATGGATAGAATGGGTTGAAATAGGTAAAAATAGGTCAGCAAGTTGGGATGGGTTGATTTGGGCTAAAATAGGTCAAGCATACCAGCATAGGTTCAAATGGACTAGGATATGGTGAAACAAGATTGAAGGGGGCAAAATGGACTTGGTAGGGCCAAAATAAGTAAGATAGGTTAGGATACATAGGATAGGACAAAATAAGTTGTTAAGGCCAAAATGAGCCAAGTGGGGCACAAATATACCAAACATGCAAAAATGGGCAAAGAAGACTGAAATGGGCTAGGTGGGATAGAAATATGCCAAAAAAAATCATGTAGGTTTGAATGGGCTAGGTGAGCCAAAACCAACTAAAATGCACCTCATAAGCCCAAATAGGCCATAAGTGATTGAAATGGGCTAGGCATGGCTAAAACAAGTAGGATGGGTTGGGCCATGTCAAGTGGGCCAAAATGGATGGAATCATACCAAAATGGGCAAGGAAGGGAAAAATAAGTTAGGTAGGTTTAGATAGGCTAGAAGGACTAAAATGGGCTAGAATATGCCAAACTAGCCAGGAAGGCTAGAACAAGCTAGGTAGATCATATGGGTTATAATGGATCAAGGAGGCTAAAATGGTGTAAAACAAAAATAAATAAGTTAGATAGGCTAGGACGGGCTAAAATAGGCTAAGTGGGCTAGGACAAACCAAAATTGTTTAACACAAGCTAAAATAGATCAAGCAGGGTTGAAATAGGTAGGATTGGTTAGGATAGGTGGGGTGGGCTATAATGAATCAAGAAGACCAAAACATGCCATGCAAGGTAAAAGAAATGCAAAATATACAAAATGGACCAAGAAAGCTAGACTAGGACAGGCTAGAAGGGACCAACATGGGTGGGATGGGCTAGCCAAAATAGGTTGAAACATACCAAAATAAGACAACAAGACTAGAATAGGCCAACAAATTAGAATGGATCGGTCTAGGTCAAGGAGGCCAAAATAAGTAAAAATAGTTAGAAATTGTTAGAGTATATTACTTCATTTGGGTCATGTAAATGTACCACCTTTGGTACATAACTAGAGTATGAGTTTACTTCAAGGTAAATTTAGTTAGTTGCTTAAAGTATTGTAATTATGACAAGTGTCATGTAAGTTGTACCAAGTGTCATAGGTAGAGTGAGGAACAAGAAACCTATTCTTCAATATAATGGACTCATAGTTCCATTCAAATTGTATCATTCTACTTTTATAATATTACAAGTCATGTTCATGAAGATCTTCTTTCCTCTCTTTTCTCTATGATTCTTAAGTAGATAGAATAGTGCAAAAACCATTAGTGGTATCAGAATGAGGTTCAAGGAACCTAAAAAGGAGTGAAAGGAGGAGCAACTCCTACAAGATTTATTTGGGCCAATTGTCACCATCTGATAATAAGCCCAAAAAGAATATTACTGATTTCTACAACAGAAAACTGAAGGCTATTGAAGGAGATTTGAAGCTACCAAACTATAGTTTCAGACAACAATTAGGTGAATTTATTCACCCAACAATCCTTCATCCTCAAAGACCTTAAAGGTAAGCAACTTAGGTGCAAAGGGTTCATTTTATGAACACCTATATTCAGTTCATTACTTAGTATCATTAAGCACCATATCAGTTTAAAAGTTGCAAGAAGTGGATTCTTTTTAAAGTCTTCAAGAGAGTGCAGGAGAGTTTCTTTTAAGGTTATTATCTACACATTATAATAGGAGGTAGATATATATTTTGGAAAAAATAAAATATCATCTTCCTATTATTTAGTTATAACAAATAAGACTACATTAAAGTTTTAGTGCTTTCAAGAGTTCTTTAAGAGTTATCAATAGTGCATATCAAGTTCATTTGAAGGAGTAATAAATAGAGATTACTATTCCAGTTATTTTGAGCATCAATATTGGAAATATTATTGGTGCATTAATACTAGATGCCCTTAAGTTTTACAGTGCATTCAAAAATTATCATAGAAGAAAGTTACTATGCACAAAGTTGGGTAAGAGTGAAGTGTCTAGAGATACTATTCAGTACACAAAACATGCAATCCATTGTGGCCTATAGGAGCCATCTTATAGGTTAAAATTATTCCTAGGAGTGGATAAGAAAGTCGCCTCATCAAAGAAAGCTTGCAAGGAGATTGGAGGATCTCAAAAATAGGTGCAAATCCAAATATTCTGTTGTGAAATTATTTACATTATTATTTTGCACCATAACATCTTATCCTACGTAGCAAAGAGGTTATAATTTGAGTGTCTTCAGGACACATCCATTATGAACGACTGCTAGAGGTTGAAGAACTATCAAGAATCTCACATTACAGTGTCCAAAGACACCTTCATCAACCATAAATTCAAGCAGCCACAAATTCAAGCAGCCACAATAAGAAACCTGGCATATAAAAAAATCACAAGAAGGCGTTAGTATCCATTGCATAGCACAAGCTAGAAGCTATCATCTACAACCCAACAGAAGGCAGTATACAAGATAACACAACACAAATAGAGTTCAAGTATGATACCCAAGATCTAGCTTAGAAAACCATCCACCAAGAGAGAGCTATACCAGGTCGAATTGTGAAGAAATTGCCAACTAAGGGCAATGCTAGCAATCATAGTCAATTTTCTTAAGATCTCCATCGATCAAAAATCCAACCTTTGTTTACTTGGAAGAAGCATTGAGAGCAAGAAACCATTTGGATTTATGTTGGTGAGAAGAGTATATATAGGTTAAGCAACGCATTGGAGGAAAGTTTTTATGCAATCTTCCACTTGTCACATCTAACAAGAAGCGCTCATATTCCTTAGGCAAAGAAACACTCACCTCTTGAGCATTAGATTAATTATTTGAGGGTTACAAAGCATCTCTGTAAAGAAGGATGTGTTATAACATCTCAAGAAACGTAGGTATCATCCCCATACATGTTATAATAGGAGGTAGATATATATTTCAACAAAAATAAAATATCATCTTCCTATTATCTAGTTACAACAAAGAAGACTACATTAAAGTTTTAGTACTTTCAAGAGTTCTTTAAGAGTTATCATTAGTGCATATTTCAAGTTCATTTGAAGGAGTAATAAAGAGAGATTACTATTCTAGTTATTTTGAGCATCAATATTGGAAATATTATTGGTGCATTAATACTAGTTACCCTTAAGTTTTAAAGTGCATTGAAAAATTATCATAGAAGAAAGTTACAGTGCACAAAGTTGGGTAAGAGTGAAGTGTCTAGAGGTACTATTCAGTACACAAAACCTGCAATCCATTGTGGCCTAGAGGAGCCATATTACAGGTTAATATTCCTCCAAGGAGTGGAGAAGAAAGCCGCCTCATCAAAAGCATAAATAAAGCTTGCAAGAAGGAGATTGGAAGATCTCAAAAATAGGTGCAAATCCAAATATTCTATTATAAAATTATTTACATTATTCTTCTGCACCATAACATATTGTCCTACATAGCAAAGAGGATAGAATTTGAGTGTCTTAAGGACACATCCATCACAAACGGTTGCTAGAGGTTGAAGAGCTTTCAAGAAGCTCACATTACGATGTCCAAAGACACCTCCATCAACCACAAATTCAAGCAGCCACAGCAAGAAACCTAAAGCATAAAACAATCACAAGAAGGAGTTAGTATCTATTGCATAGCACAAGCTAGAAGCTATCATCTACAACCCAATGCAAGGCAACATACAAGATAGCACAACACAAGATAGAGTTCAAGTGCAATACCCAAGACCTATCTTGGATAACCATCCACCAAGAGGGAGCTATACCAGGTTGGATCATGAAGAAACTACTAGCTAAGGGCAGTTCTAGCAATCATAGTCAAGCACCTAGGATCTCCATCAAACCAAGAGCTAACCTTTGTTTACTTGGAATAAGCATTGAGAGCAAGAAACCAACTGGATTTACATTGGCAAGAGGAGTATATAGGTTAAGGAAGGTGTTGGAGGAAATATTTCATGCAATCTACCACTTGTCACATCTAACAAGAAGCACTCATATTCCTTAGGCAAATAAACACTCACTTCTTGAGCGTTAGAGTAATTATTTGGGGGTTACAAAGCATCTCTATAAAAAAGGAAGTGTTACAACATCTCAAGCAATGTAGGTATCATCCCCATACATGTTGGAGCTCATAAGACACTTGGAAACCACTTCAAGAAGTGTTAATATTCCTCTCAAACATTACTCAAGAAGCTTATGCCATGTGGGAGTCTTCAAGAGGAGTTTGTAGCCATTTAAGCACTTAATTCTAAGTGAAGCATATAATGAAACCTGAGAAAATCGAGCAACATCCAAGGGAGAAGAGGTAAGATTTATTTGGAGTCAAATACTATCATAAATCTGCATTGGAGAAGAGAATTAAATTATTAATTTCATAGGCACCATTTGAGGGGAAGACCAAGCAAGAATGTCACAGTGGAAGCATGAATAATGAAGTAATATCAAAACAAGGATGGAGTAGCATGAAAAGAGAATTGGAGAGCATTGAATGCTCATCCTTACCTAGACAAGAGAGATGTTGAAGCCTTAAGCTACTCAAGAAATTTAGAACAAGATATATGTTGAAGTATTAAGCTACACAGAACACATAAAGGAAGAACACATTGAAGTCACAAGCTACTCAAGCCAAACAGAGATACATCGATGATGAGTTACATAAAGCTAGATACATTGAGCTACAATGCTAAGGTAAAGATATTATTGCTTGCTTTAATTAAGGTAATATTGGAGTTATAAGGTAATATATTCAACCTTACTATTGCATTGGAATAACCAATATTAACCAAGCATTAGTAATCTATCAAGCAAGCTCATTTCAAGATATTATTGAAGGATATTTACAAATAACTAAGTAGGAGTTATAAGGAGTATAGTATAAGGTTGAAACTCTTCTATTATTTACTTTGGAAATAATAGCAAAATCAACCATACATTTGAAAGTAAATTTAAAGGAGGTTTATATATTTAAATAGTTTAATATTTACAATTAAGTACCATAGGAGATATAAGGGTTTCTACTTGGAAAATTAAAACTCTATTATTGCAAATATTATTATTTTCTAATATTCCAAATTAGGGAGTTATAAGGTATACTACATCAAAATAGTTTATTGGAATTTAGAAATATTAAACTATTGGATATTGAGGGTTATAAAAGGAAGTTCTTCATTTACTTAAAGGAGTTGGAATTATATACTTACACTTGTCTCATATTCATACTAAAGGGACAAAATAAATCCAACCATAGAGAACTTCAAATTAAGTGCATAGTTCATTAGGAGAGATAAGGTGAAATAGAAGTTGATTATTGTTATTTACAAAACATTACAAAATCAACTCAAAAAGTGAACTATTACTTACTAAGCACTTTATTAAGCTTATAACTTATTCTAATAACTAGGGAGACATAAGGATTCTACAAAACTTAAGCCTTAGAAATAAGTACACATTCTCTACACTAAGGTATCATAAGTCATGGATTATTGGTATATAGACTCAAGGGTAAGCAAGCACATGACCGGAAACATACATTGGTTTAATTCTCTACAAAAGGTAAATGAGAAACCAGTTGCTATAGAAGATAGTAAAACTTATGAGTTAAATGGGATTGGAAAGATTTTAATAGATCTAAAAAATGGAAAAGGGATAATAAGAAATGTATTATATGTACCAAGATTATCTACCAATATTCTTTTAGTTTCTCAACTCATGGATCAAAACATGATTGTAGAGTTCAAAGTTTCCAATGGAAGAAAACAATGTCATATTCTTAAACAAAAGGAAAATATAGCATCAAGCTCTTATAAAAGTGGTCTATTCATTCTAAACACCACTACACACTCAGCCCTTTTAGTTAAAGTTTCAAATCTATGGCACAAGCATCTAGGACATACTAGTGAATCTACTATGAATGAAATGCTCAAATATCAAATGGTTGAAGGAATACCAAATCTATATTTAGAATCTATAGTTTGTCCAGAATGTTTAGTAGGAAAACAACACAAAATCCCTTTTGAACTTCGTCAACATAGGACTCAACAACCACTAGAGTTAATATACATAGATTTATGTGGGCCAATGAATGTCACTAGTATTGGAGGACATAAGTATTTTCAATTATTTTTTTATGATCACACCAGGAAAATGTGGGTATATTTCATGAAGTACAAATTAGAGGTATTTAGTCATTTAAAAAAATTCAAACTTCAAGTAGAAAAATATTTAGGAAAGATTATTAAAGTCCTTCGTTCAGACAAAGGAGGTGAATTTGTATCTAAATAATTTGATTCATTTTTATAATAAATGGAATTAAAAGACAACTCACTACAACATATTCACCTCAATAGAATGGAATTGCAAAAAGAAGAAACAGGTCAATAATGGAAATGGTGAGATGTATGTTAAAAGAAGCTCATCTTGATCATCAATATTGGGTAGAAGTATTTCAAACAATAGTATACATACAAAATAGATTACCAATGAGAATACTCAAATATATCACAAATATATCACACTTGAAGAAGCATGGTTAGGACAAAAACCAAATATAGGAAAACTAATAATTTTTGGATGCAAAGCTTACATGCATATTCCAAAACAAAAAAGGACAAAATTAGATGACAAAACTATGGTAGGAATATTTGTTGGCTATGATAATGAATCTACAAGATACAAAATATTAGATCCACATACAAAGAAGGTTTACATAAGTAGAGATGTAATCTTTGATGAAAAAATCAAAACTGGCACAGAAAAACAATAAAGATATAGAAATTCTTCTAAACTACTCAAAAGAAGATATAACAAGTGAAGAGTTAGAATCAAAATCTCAAGAATAAGATAAAGAACATACAGAACCATCTACAATTTCTCATAGGAAAGAACCAATATGGCTCAGAGACACTCTCAAGGACTCAAAACTAGAAAGGTTGCCAGATCTTACCACTACTAGACCTCAAACCCATAGTCAAAGTAGAATAAACAGAGGATTACTAAGCAATACAATAGAGCCAACATCAACTATCCAAGCACTAAATCACTCACATTGGAAGGCAGCAATGGAATTTGAATATACATCACTCCAAAAGAATAAAACATGGGATTTAGTGAAATTACCTCTAGGAAAGAAAGTAGTGGGGTGCAAATGGGTTTACAAGACCAAATATAAAGAAAATGGAACACTTAAAAAATATAAAGCTCGATTAGTAGCTAAAGGATATACTCAGACTGAGGGAATTGACTATGAAGAAATATTCACACCAATAGCTAGAATGACTACTATCATAATAGTTTGTGCACTAGAAGCTCATCAGAGGTGGAAGCTTCATCAAATGGATGTAAAAAGTGTTTTTCTTAATGGTGACTTAGAAGAAGTCTATATGTCACAACCAGAAGGGTTTGTTATTAAAGGACAAGAAAATAAAGTGTGCAAATTAAACAAATCACTATATGGTCTAAAGCAAGCTCCTAGAGCATGGAATATAAAGATCAATAATCACTTATTACAGCATAGTTTCAAAAGAAGTACATTCGATCCCAGTTTGTATACAAAGAAAATTGGAAACAATATACTAATTCTCATAGTATATGTTGATGATATAGTAATTACTGGAAGTTTTGAAAAACTAATAAGTGATATAAAAAGAGATCTAGAAAAGGCATTTGAGATGACATATCTAGGTCTAATGAATTATTATCTTGGTCTAGAGATCCAACAAAGTGAGGATAAGATCACTATTACTCAAACAAAATATGCAGAAGCCTTACTTGAAAAATATAGAATGAAGGATTGTAAGTCGAAAGATACACCAATGGAACAAGGAATTTAGTTATCCAAAAATGATGAAACACATTTGGTTTCAACAACTATGTATCGATAATTAATTGGAATTATTTTGTACTTAACAAATAACCGAACCAATTTGGCCTTTGCTATAAACTATCTTTTACATTCTATGCAAGAACCAAGAGAGAGTCATTGGAAAGCTACATAAGAATACTACAATATATCAAGAAGACTATTGATTATGGAGTAACCTATATGAAGAATTTTAAAGATATTTGCCTACATTTAGATTATGTAGGTTCTATTGATGATAGAAAATCTACTTTAGGGTACATATTCTATCTTGGGTTAGGTCCTATATCTTGGCACAATAAGAAACAAAATATAGTGGTGTTAGAAATAGAGTTTATTCCATTATTTGGGTTAAGCAAATGTATCTTCCAAGGTACATACTTTGATTACTTTAGGGGCAAGTTATCTAGTTACTTCATGCAATGTAATAAGTGCACAAGTGTCAATGTGCAAGTTGTCCCTTGCACAACTAGATAGAGTGTTTGCCAAGGAATCTATCCTCCTACATAAAGGGCCTCATACCCTTACTTGAATGTATCACTTCTATTCATTCAATAAGATATTCTATTGTTTTGATCTCTATCTTCTGAAATATTGAGATACTACCAAAGTCGTCAATGGTATCAGAGCTATGATAGTTCTTAAATGGGAATAAGGAAATTCAGTGCTACGATTCATGTAGATAACTCAATGTGAAGCTATTTTATTCATCAAATGCAAGCAATATATAGGAATGCAATGCAATATCACGTAGGTGAAGTGGTTGCAACAATTTTCCAAACATGGCCAACCACTTAACTAATAGTTAACCAAATGCTAACTATGGATGTCCACTAACTGATAGAAGAAAAACAAGATCTTTAACAGTTAACTAACATCTAACAACATGCTAACAACCTATTTCTAACATGGGCATACTATGCCTCACATAAATACAAAGTGCATAAACAGGAAATAATAATAAATAATATATTAACTTAGGCTTAAGTGGATAAGCCTAAGTTATCCTCAACACTCCTCCCAACCATATAAGCATTGGACCCCAATGCTCTCAACAAATGTGGAAATTCATGGGCCATCTCATGGTGAGGAATCCAATGAGCCATGTATGGAAAGTGACCGTGACGGGCAATAAGGTAAGTAGTGGAAGAACCCTATCCAGTGTGATGAGTCTTCATATTGAAAACTCTATCTGAAACGAGCGGAAGCTGACGATCTGGTGCCACTACTGCTATAGGGCTGAAAATAGGATCAGGTACCAAAAGAGGGTCCTGAAATGGTGTCTCTGAAAAGCAGTGCTTATCCAAAGGAACCCAAACTTCATCTCCAACCTGTGGTGAGTGAGGATTGTGATGCTTATGCACCACTCCTTGCGTAGTCTCCTGCAAGTCCTGTGGTATCTTGCCTAGAAGGCTCTACTGGTGCTCAGTAACCTTATCTTGCTCCTCCATGTGTGCAATGGTGGGTGTGGGCAAATCCATAGGTAACTTTTATGGAACAAGTGGAGGTGTACCCGGAATTATACCAATGGAGTGAATGGCATCTTTCTCATGAGTGAGAATGGTGGGTTCCTTAACCACTTGCTCTTGTGATTGTTCATTAGGTGGGAGTGAAACTTCTTCCTTTTCTTATTCCTTAGATGGTTCTTTTTCTTCATTTTGTGTGGAACTCATGCTAGTGGGAGCCAAAAAAAGTGCTTGACTTAGTGGCTTCCTTACTTACCTATAAATTAACATCAAATTGGAAGTAGGTGTAGTGCTTTATATCAAGTAACTTTTAATATGTAATTCTAGAGTGTAGGTGTTCTTTTTAGCATGATAAATAGCATTCCTATCAAATTGATAGGGTTTACCCAGCAAAAGCCCACAATAGTCCATCTCTGTGACATCACACCTAAATTTATCCACAAAATTGTCACCAAAAGAAAAATTCAAAGTGTAAGTGTGGGTGATGTTGGATGTGGAGTCTACATCTTTCCACCCAAGTGAATATGGTTGGTGATGTGGCTTGATGGGAAGTTTCAACTTCTCCACAATGAAATTTGCAATGAAGTTCTTTTACGATCTGTTATTTATGATACAATCAACATAGTAATCATGTGTAAGGTGGGATTTAGTGATAAACAAATGGTCACGACCCCCTTGAGCAAATACATTTGACATAAGGATAACTTTTTTCAGTTTACCCTTTAATGTAGGATACTCTTCTTTTGTCCCTATAGCCAAAATGGGACCATCATGTGGTTCCTCATGTGTAGGCTATACAAATAGGGATTTCTTCTTCTTAATTTTTTCAAAAGTAAAGCATTTGGATTTTACATGACCATGCTTTTTACAAAATTCACAATACAATAAAGAAGAAGGATCTTTAGCATGAAAATAAGAAGAATATGCTTTAGGAGAAATGGGAGGAGAAGAAGAATGAGGGGAAGAATGAGAATTGTTCTTCACATTCTGTTGATGTTGATTCTCGCCTATAGAAGAGCTCTCCTGTGATGAATGAGATTTGTGATATGCACCAACTTTCTCCTCTGCAAGAATGGCATGATTGAATGCCACATCCAAGGTGAGGAAAACATTGAACTTTATCTCCCTAAAAATTTGATCTTGCAAGCCATGAGTGAATTTGTTAATCAAGTCCTCTTCTAAATATTTCACACCAAGCAATACCCTTAGCCTATTGAATTGGAAAATGTAGTCAGAAATAGACATCCCATAGGTTTACCTCAATCTATACCACTTGGTAGTGAGGTCACTTTGGTAGTTTGGTGGAAATAATGTGTTTTTCAGAATTTGGATTAATTCTTTCCAAGTCATTGTGGGATTATGGCTCTGTCTTTCTACAATTAGAAATTTTGCTAAACCTATGAGTTTGATTGTAGCAAATGTGGCTTTTTCATCCTCCGGAATTTCAGCATAAGCAAACCAAGTTTGCATATCCAAAATCCATGCGGCTAAGACATCTGAATCCTTAGATCCATCATATAATTTGACCTCACATTTAGCTTTATTTGTATGGTTGTTATGAATTTTGATATCACCAGGATTGAAATGCACCACAATATCTTTTACCTTCTCTGCTAAAATGTCCATTGTTAAGGTTTTCCATGTTTGATCTGAGGTCTTGAGCCATATGTTTCCTAGTATATGCCAGATGAGGAGGATTACAAAATGGTCTTTACAAGAACTAATATAGGCTTTAGGAATTTGACAATTTTCCTAATGCATTAAAAATGCCTAGATTTATAATTATTTTGCTCTCCAATTACAAAAATTAGGGCTATTTTAGTGCTTTTACAAAATGAACTTCAATTTTGCAATTACAAAAAAAGTGCACTAAAAATTGCAAATTTTAGCCCTTTTACAATGCAAAAATTGGGTTAGGAGGCAAAAATTATCAATCTGCTGAAAATTTGCAAAAAAATACAAAAAAAATTGCTAAATTTGGGAAAAAAATAAGAAAGTTATCACCTTTCAAAGTTTGCAGGTTTTTGACACCAAAATTAAATTTGAAATTTTGAATTTTCCCCCGAATTGCTTTTCCCGCCAAAACAAACTTACTGCGTGTGCCAAAAAAAAATTTAAATATTCCCCCGATCAACTAGTGTGGGCTGGTCAATTTCCCGATCGACGATTAAATCGGTAAATGTGTGGTTAGAACTTGATCCACCACACAAGAGAGAGCCACTAAGCCACCTATCACCTGGTTGGTCGTCAATGACTAGCGAGCACCCCACAAATGGGCGCTCCCCATGTGCGAGCGTAGGATACGTGACCACCAAAGAGTGGTGGTCACTTCCTTTTGCACTTTGGCATGATTTTAAATCCCTATCGGGCTTGCGTATGCCCGATGTGGGATTATCAACATGAATATAATTGCCCTGTGACTTCCTTTTCATCGGTGGTAGAAAAAACAAGGTGACGTCGGTATTTTTCACAGCGACGAAAAACCAACCACGTGCAAAATCCTGTGGTCAATCCAGTTACATCACGTGTCACGCGTTGATAGGGGGACGTGTTTAGGGTTTCATTCTTCGGATTAAGGTTGGACGACTTTAAACCTTAGGGTTCAAAAAAAATAATTCTTGCCAACTTCTTTCATCTCTTGTGCTTGCAACTATTGTATCGTCGTCTATTCAACGCACAACAATTCTATATTTCGAAGGGCTACTATCCACTCATTCTACAAATATTCTTGGCTTGTGAATTGCTTCCAAACCTACAAACGCCAATCGAATGGCCAACGAAAATGCATCTGTGTCCACTGTCTATTAACGACCTGTTGCGACTCACTCAACGTCACTAAAAACTGTTACCACTAGAAAATCATCTAAAATCGATGCCTCGATTTTAGAGTGTTGGGACCTGCGTCGAAATTGTAGATACCGCCCAAAAATCATCAAAAATTGACACCTATGTTTTAGAGTGTTGTTCATGAGCGTCGCCTCGATGAGGGTGCTACATCCTTTGTTCACACCGAGAGCTGCCAAGAAAAGTTCTGTCATGATCGACGTGAAGTGTCTGCAAAGAATGGTCATCGCTAGAGTGTGGGACGGGTTTATCATTCACCTGTTGGGCCTCGATCGATGAATGTGTTGATCGGGTGGTGGATGGCGTCGGTCATCAGGTTGGATCCAGTTGACTGCTGTTGGTTGTGTGGTGGCCCACTAACAAGCCTGAAGCTTGCAAATAATTAAAATGCTTTCAACTTCATTAAAAATCAAATGCTAAGGTTACATGCTTATATAGCTTAGGAAATAAGCTAGAAATAGTTAAGACTAAAAATAGGGAGAGAAAATAGGGAAGAGAGGAAATAGGAAAGAGAGGAAATAGGGAAGAAAAGAGAATTAAAAATAAAACTCTCCTTCTTATACCGCCTGCCGTCCACTTCCTTGTCATCAACCTTCTTGCCGTCAACCTCCTTGCCAACCAACCAAGGTAGATTAAATTCCAACATTCTTCCCCTTGATGTTGATGTGAATTTTGCAAAAAAATTCATCAGCATCACAATATTAGAAGAAACTCAATCTTTTTCGTCTCCTCCAGTTTTGTAACAAGAAATCAAAAATTGAAATTTTTTGTCTTGGGCACTCCTTCCATTGTTTGTGTGTGATCTCATCCATCTTTGTTATTGCTACTTCTTGCAAGTAACCGAGTGCCTCCTTTTGATGAGCTACTCCCCCTTCATCAAAAACTCCTTCAAATGATGGCATTCCCAGAATGCCACAAGTATTGGTTCTCATTAACCAATCCAACACATTTCTTTTATCATTCATTCTATGGTCTTCAAACCATATTTCATCTCCTAATACTCCTCCCGAGTATGTACAATGCATCATATTATGTAGATGGTTTTGCCATATTACAATTTCACATACCTCTACACAGATCTTCAAACAAAATATAGCTATGCAATAGCTAATTACATATGCAACAAAATGTTGCTCCTCACACAAAGTTCCACTCAACACAATGACTTTACAATATTCCTTCTTCCAAGGAATTTTTAACACATCATTTGGATCCATGTGACCCAAGCTCTCCATCATTGTCTTCTCTCCAAGAAGACTCTTCATCAAAGTTGTCTCTATGAGATAATCTCTTCTTAATAGTTTGGAAAACATTCTCCTTTCTTTTCATTCCTGCTCACAAAAAACAAATCATTAATCATAAAAACATTACCTTTAGTATGAGTAGATTTGGTGCTTCCCATAAAGCTATTTTGTAGCAATTCTCCTTCTTTATATGTTGATTCAAGATCAACCGCAAACTCTTCACTAGGAGTTCTCCTCCTTTGTGCAATCCATGTTGGTGTGTTAAAACACCATTCATTCAAGCAATCATACATTGTTACCTTTTCAATACAACTCTCTTTCTGCAATGTAGTCACTCCAAGTGAGTGATCTTCATCCACAATTATCTCTTCAAGATAATTCTCAATATCCTTTGATGATGTCTCCATTACATCATGAAGTCCATTAAAGACTATCTCACTATTTTCTATCTCCTCCTTGAGATAGTCTTTCTCATAATGTGTTTTTCCTTTTATTATCTCAACCTTGAGATAATCTTCATTATGGAGCATGAAACTTATGCCCTTAATTTCTTCTTCCATTGATGTTTCCATAACATGGAACCCATCAATCTCTTTTTCTATTACACCAAATGAGTAATCTTCCTCTTGCTTTGTGCCTTTACAAGACAATTCCCGGGTTCAAGCATTGATGTTCTTATACTCATCACAACATGAAAACTATCAATTTGTCCTTATTTTTCATGTTTTACTTCTTGGGCTGATGAACAAGAAGTATCTCTATTTGTCACCCCTGACGAGTGATATCCTCCATTGAGCATGAAGCTTATGGCTTTCATCTCCTCTTCAATTACAAATTCTTGTGGATCAAAATCCCACATAACTTGAACATTACAATCAACATTCACTCCATATGAGTGAGCTTCCATATTTACATATTCATTTGCTCTTTCAAGAGAGCACTCATCCATTCCAAGTGAATGGTCTTCAAGATAAGGGAGCCAATGGTCTTCCATAGTTCATCTATGACACATTCTCCTTGCCCTGATGTACTCATTCCCAGGGTCTAGGTCTGACGATTGTCTCTATTCTTTATATTCTTTCCAACATATTCCTTTTCATCTTTCTCATATTAGCAAAAATACATGGTCCCTGTCATTATTATGTATATGGAAGAAGTTACTCTGTGAAGGAAAGCGCTACAGAGTCTTAATATTTCAACAGTGCTTGTAACAATCTCATGATTGCAGCATAGATGTGTCTGAAAGCATCTGCCGAGTATGTTCCCAGTGAAAGCTCTTTTCCTCCAAGTGTTGCCTCAGCCTTCCCTTATCTCTTGTCGCCAACTTCAGGTTCTATTCAATACTCACGTCAGCTCAGAAGGTCTTCCATCTTACTTATAATTAACCTACTCACCTGTCTGTATGCATGAAAAGTTTCAGAACGGCTTTGCTTGCATATCCATCCACCACAGGCAGTTTGTATTCTCTCTTGTCCTTGTATTGGTTGTAGCTATAATCTCAGTGTCTTATCAACATGTCGACCTTCATATCTGGACCAGGTTTAGTATTTAGTCAAATCCATTAAATTTCTTCCCCTATCCTCACTGTGCCCAGTGAGATTCTTCACTGTTATGTAGAGAGTGCATCTATCTTCTTTAGCTCATGACAGCAGCATATCATGTCCCACACCCATATGAATGAGTGATTCCCACCCAAGAAGTAAACACCTGTGCCTCTCCTCAAATCCATGAGGGCTAAGCAATTTTCATATTGCTTCCCTTTCATCTCTTTGCTCTCCTCTTCTTATGCTTGGTCCAAGTGGGTTCATCATATCCTTCTTCTACAATGCTCTAGAGGTCTTTGGCCATCAAGAAGGTCTTCATCCTTATGATCCAATAAGCATAATATTCTCCATTGAAACTTGGCACCTTCATGTTTTTCATCACAATACTTAACCCTTGAAAGGGGTTCCAAGGGGCAGCGCCCCTGGCGTGCCTCTTCTCAAATCCATAAGGGCTAAGCAATTTTCATATTGCTTCCATTTCATCTCTTTTCTCTCCTCTTCTTGTAGCTTGGTCCAAGTGGGTTCATCATATCCTTCTTCTACAATGCTCCAGAGATTTTTGGCCATCAAGAAGGTCTTCATCCGTATACTCCAATAAGCATAATCTTCTCCATTGAAACTTGGCACCTTCATGTTTTCCATCACAATACTTAACCCTTGAATGGGGTTCCAAGGGGCAGTGCCCCTGGCGTTCCTCTCCTCAAATCCATAAGGACTAAGCAATTTTCATATTGCTTCCCTTTCATCTCTTTTCTCTCCTCTTCTTGTAGCTTGTTCCAAGTGGGTTCATCATATCCTTCTTCTACAATGCTCTAGAGGTCTTTGGCCATCAAGAAGGTCTTCATCCTTATGCTGCAATAAGCATAATATTCTCCATTGAAACTTGGCACCTTCATGTTTTCCATCATAATACTTAACCCTTGAATGGGGTTCCAAGGGGCAGCACCCCTGGCGTGCCTCTCCTCAAATCCATAAGGGCTACGCAATTTTCATATTGCTTCTCTTTCATCTCTTTTCTCTCCTCTTCTTATAGCTTGATCCAAGTGGGTTCATCATATCCTTCTTCTACAATGCTCCAGATGTCTTTGGCCATCAAGAAGGTCTTCATCCTTATGCTCCAATAAGCATAATATTCTCCATTGAAACTTGTCACCTTCATGTTTTCCATCACAATACTTAACCCTTGAACGGGGTTCCAAATGGCAGCGCCCCTGGCATGCCTCTCCTCAAATCCATAAGGGCTAAGTAATTTTCATATTGCTTCCCTTTCATCTCTTTTCTCTCCTCTTCTTGTAGCTTGGTCTAAGTGGGTTCATCATATCCTTCTTCTACAATGCTCCAGAGGTCTTTGGCCATCAAGAAGGTCTTCATCCTTATGCTCCAATAAGCATAATCTTCTCCATTGAAACTTGGCACCTTCATGTTTTCCATCACAATACTTAACCCTTGAACGGGGTTCCAAGGGGCAGCGCCCCTGGCGTGCCTCTCCTCAAATCCATAAAGGCTAAGCAATTTTCATATTGCTTCCCTTTCGTCTCTTTTCTCTCCTTTTCTTATAGTTTGGTCCAAGTGGGTTCATCATATCCTTCTTCTACAATGCTCCAGAGGTCTTTGGCCATCAAGAATGTCTTCATCCTTATCCTCCAATAAGAATAATCTTCTCCATTGAAACTTGGCACCTTCATGTTTTCCATCACAATACTTAACCCTTGAACGAGGTTCCAAGGGGCAGCGCCCCTGGCGTACCTCTCCTCAAATCCATAAGGGCTAAGCAATTTTCATATTGCTTCCCTTTCGTCTCTTTTCTCTCCTCTTCTTGTAGTTTGGTCCAAGTGGGTTCATCATATCCTTCTTCTACAATGCTCCAGAGGTCTTTGGCCATCAAGAATGTCTTCATCCTTATCCTCCAATAAGCATAATCTTCTCCATTGAAACTTGGCACCTTCATGTTTTCCATCACAATACTTAACCCTTGAACGAGGTTCCAAGGGGCAGCGCCCCTGGCGTACCTCTCCTCAAATCCATAAGGGCTAAGCAATTTTCATATTGCTTCCCTTTCATCTCTTTTCTCTCCTCTTCTTGTAGCTTGGTCCAAGTGGGTTCATCAATTCCTTCTTCTACAATGCTCCAGATGTCTTTGGCCATCAAGAAGGTCTTCATCCTTATGCTCCAATAAGCATAATCTTCTCCATTGAAACTTGGCACCTTCATGTTTTCCATCACAATACTTAACCCTTGAATAGGGTTCCAAGTGGTAGCACCCCTGGTGTGCCTCTCCTCAAATCCACAAGGGCTAAGCAATTTTCATATTGCTTCCCTTTCATCTCTTTTCTCTCCTCTTCTTGTAACTTGGTCCAAGTGGGTTCATCATATCCTTCTTCTACAATGCTCCAGAGATTTTTGGCCATCAAGAAGGTCTTCATCCATATGCTCCAATAAGCATAATCTTCTCCATTGAAACTTGGCACCTTCATGTTTTCCATCACAATACTAACCCTTGAATGGGGTTCCAAGGGGCAGCGCCCTTGGCGTTCCTCTCCTCAAATCCATAAGGGCTAAGTAATTTTCATATTTCTTCCCTTTCATCTCTTTTCTCTCCTCTTCTTGTAGCTTGGTCTAAGTGGGTTCATCATATCCTTCTTCTACAATGCTCCAGAGGTCTTTGGCCATCAAGAAGGTCTTCATCCTTATGCTCCAATAAGCATAATCTTCTCCATTGAAACTTGGCACCTTCATGTTTTCCATCACAATACTTAACCCTTGAACGGGGTTCCAAGGGGCAGCGCCCCTGGCGTGCCTCTCCTCAAATCCATAAAGGCTAAGCAATTTTCATATTGCTTCCCTTTCGTCTCTTTTCTCTCCTTTTCTTATAGTTTGGTCCAAGTGGGTTCATCATATCCTTCTTCTACAATGCTCCAGAGGTCTTTGGCCATCAAGAATGTCTTCATCCTTATCCTCCAATAAGAATAATCTTCTCCATTGAAACTTGGCACCTTCATGTTTTCCATCACAATACTTAACCCTTGAACGAGGTTCCAAGGGGCAGCGCCCCTGGCGTACCTCTCCTCAAATCCATAAGGGCTAAGCAATTTTCATATTGCTTCCCTTTCGTCTCTTTTCTCTCCTCTTCTTGTAGTTTGGTCCAAGTGGGTTCATCATATCCTTCTTCTACAATGCTCCAGAGGTCTTTGGCCATCAAGAATGTCTTCATCCTTATCCTCCAATAAGCATAATCTTCTCCATTGAAACTTGGCACCTTCATGTTTTCCATCACAATACTTAACCCTTGAACGAGGTTCCAAGGGGCAGCGCCCCTAGCATGCCTCTCCTCAAATCCATAAGGGCTACGCAATTTTCATATTGCTTCTCTTTCATCTCTTTTCTCTCCTCTTCTTGTAGCTTGGTCCAAGTGGGTTCATCATATTCTTCTTCTACAATGCTCTAGAGGTCTTTGGCCATCAAGGTCTTCATCCTTATGCTCCAATAAGCATAATCTTCTCCATTGAAACTTGGCACCTTCATGTTTTCCATCACAGTACTTAACCCTTCAACGGGGTTCCAAGGGGCAGTGCCCCTGGTGTACCTCTTTAGGCTTCAAACTGACGGGTGTAGTATTTAAACCGATGGGCAACAATTTTAAACAAAAAAAATTATAGTTTCTTTATCCCACATGCAATAGGAATTGGGCTGCGAAGGGGTTTAAGAGTACGAGGGCTCACAAGGGTATTCGATTGCCTACAAGAAATCATACCTTGCCCTTTTGCTCTTCGTTGGGTGAATGCCCTTTCGCCACGTCATCACCTCGCGTTTGCTTGCCACGTATCTTGCTTACTGTGTCCGCCACGTCACCTCCTTACTGTGTCTGCCACATCACTATGTCCGTCACGTCACATCCTTACTATGTCCACCACGTCACTATGTTCGCCACATCACCTCCTTGCCATGTGTCCGCATCTAGTCAGGTCGCCACATGTTCGCCTTTGATTAGCTCACCATGTGTCCGCCTCTGGTCTGCGTTTTGCCAAGTCACTTGTCAATCGCCTGGGGAATCACACCTGGTGTCCTCTGGTCAGCTGGTCAACCTCGAATCGTGTGCTCTCTATGGGTCTCCTTTCAACCTCGCCTTGGTGCATGCTCTGCGGGCCCTCTCGACCTCCTCAAAAATCATGCCTCCTGTGGGCTTGCTCATGTGGGCCTCCTCGACCTCCTCGAGATCTGTGTCTCACTTGTGGGCCTCCTCGGGATTTATGCCTAGCTTGCCTTGAAACCCTAGACACCCTCCGCTCTGATACCAAATGAAGCTTACGAATAATTAAAATGCTTTCAACTTCATTAACAATCAAATGCTAAGGTTACATGCTTATATAGCTTAGGAAATAAGCTAGAAATAGTTAAGACTAAAAATAGGGAGAGAAAATAGGGAAGAGAGGAAATAGGGAAGAAAAGAGAATTAAAAATAAAACTCTCCTTCTTATACCGCCTGTCATCCACTTCCTTGTCGTCAACCTCCTTGTCGACCAACCAAGGTAGATTACATTCCAACAAAGCCACTAACCGTCTTAAAATAGGCAAAAAGCCTATGTTAGAAAATTTACATGCAACCTCTTTTTTTTTTAATAAAATATTAATAAAAATATTAATATTTTATAAAAATAATATATTTGCATGTAAAATAATGCAATTTTTTTTTCTTTTTTTTTAGGATAGGATTATCCCCAAAAAAATTTGCCATTGCGATAAAATATTAATAACAGTATTAATATTTTATAAAAAAAAATATTTTCATGCAAAAAGGAAAATTTTTGTTAAGTTATAATGAACTTAACTCTTTTTGTTCATGCAACTTTGAAGCCCAACCTTTAGCTTCAATAATTCTTATCTTCGGCAACCTTCTCGGCATATTGGTGTTTCTTCTCGACAATTTCTTTTCTTGGCCTCAATTTGACCTCCAATTGGTGTAATTTCTACTTAACACCTGGTGCAGGGGTAATTTCTGCCCTCTGTCACCTCAGCTTCAACTGATGTTGTGGGTGGCTTCAAACCAACTCTCACAAGCATCTACCTAGGACCTAGCAGTGAAGTGGTAGTTGTGTCCTCCTTCTTGCAAAAAAATATCCTCGACTCTGATTACTAATGATGTAGATAACTCAATGTGAAGCTATTTTATTCATCAAATGCAATCAATATATAGGAATACAATGCAATCTCACGTAGGTTAAGTGGTTGCAACAATTTATCAAACATGGCCAACCACTTAACTACTAGTTAACCAAATGCTAACTATGGATGTCCACTAACTCCGACAAACAATATCTCTAATAGTTAACTAACATATAACAACATGCTAACAACATGCTAACAACCTATTTCTAACATGGGCATACTATGCCTCACGTAAATACAAAGTGCAAGAAATAGGAAAAAATAATAAATAATATATTAACTTAGGCTTAAGAGGATAAGCCTAAGTTATCCTCAACAACGATTTTTTGCAAAATAGATGCACCTTTGGACCTGCCACTTGCAAATTCTATTATCGTGAGATCGTTTGAAGAGCTTGACAAGAATAAAGAGATAAGAGAAGTTTCTAATAAACAAAAGAGTTGGGACAATTGTTGCCATCCGACAACAAGCCCAAGAGAAGAAGAATTTGGCAAGGAGTGCCACATCTCAAAAGAAGCTCACCAAATATTGAATATTTGAAGATTGCTTCAAAGACAAAGACTTCTCCAAATCTGCATCAGGAGAAGAACAAAAGAGGAGAACAAGCCATCAAAACCTAGGCTCATAAAATAAAGGTTGAGACCATCATTCGGTGAAGAAGGAGCTATTCAAGATAGTCTACAAATAGCTACAACAAAATGGTATGCAACTTTCTAGTGCAAATAGGTTTATTAATTCATCTACCTATTAGATTTGTTATATGTACCTACATTTGGATTAAAGTTGCAAATAGAAAATTGGATTGTAGTCTTCAAAAGTGCAAAAAGAAAAAGTTCTTTTTAAGGTTTATTTACATTTTTATTAGGAGTTGATTAGATTTCAAAATAGTTCCTATCAACTACCTATTATCTATTTTGAAAGAAAAAGAAGACTAAGCTCTACAATATTAGTTGTAGTGAAATTTTAGAATAACTCTTAAAGATTCATTTTAGGTTATTCTTGATTAGTTGCAGTAAATTCTTAGTGCATTAAAAGTGAAAAAAACTTGTACTATTACACTACTCTCAAAAGAAATTGGTTTTGTGTTCTTGAAGGGCACAAAATATGATTTATATCAAGTGTCTAAAGATACTATTGAAGCATAGTAATCTGCAACTCGTAGTGGCCTAAAGAAGCCACCCAAAAAGGTTAGAATCCTCCAAAACCTGGAGAACATAACTAACCAAAAACAGAAATAGAAGCTTTATAGTATGAAACTTGGTGAGTCTCAAATCCAAAAGCATTAAAGAATTGAATGCAAGAAAAAAATTGCAGAAAATAAAATCTTCTATCTACTTTTATATAAGAATGGTTATCTAAGTGACCAAGAAAAAAAAGGAAGGTGTCTACTTATAAAAGACAACCTTAAAACCCTTGTATTGCAGGAGAAAGATCTGCCATAAAATCAGAGTTTCTCATCTGAAATAAGAGTGCAAAAGAAGGTGCATCAAAGGGAATTTATGTACACACTATAGTACATCTTATAGCACCATTTCAATCTAGTTTTTTATAGTCTAAAAATAGATTTGAATCTGTCCCAAAAAGGGACAATAAACACAAGAAAAATAGCCAAGAAAGGGCTGAACTTAAGCACTCCTTCCAAGCTATAGAAGCCACTCAAAGGGCTCATCATGGATGCTTGAACTTGCAGAAGACACAACATAGGAGAAGATCAAGTAGTGTACAAAGTAGAAGATACAGTATAGGAGAATATCAAGTAGTATACAAAGCAGAAGATAAAGCAAACATACGTCAAAGGAAAGGAGCATTTGTATCAAAGAATTTCTACCATTAGTAAATGCTTACAATGGAGTAAAGCATCAAGGAGTCTTCATCCAAGCGCTGCCATTCGAAATCCATTCAAGGGCCACCAAAGTTACTCCATATCTCCACCAAAGCTCCACCATATCTCCACCATAGCTCAACCATTAGTTGGAGATACTTGAGCATCTACGTAAAATAGTAAGGATTAAGGTGGAAAAGGCATTGGAGAGTCTTCATATAAGCATTGATAGAAATAAAGGCATGCAACTACCACTTGTCATATTTTAAAATATACTATGACAAAGGATTACACTTCTTGGTGCCCATACCCCAAATAGTGGAGTTACATATAGCTTGACATACATTACAAGAAAGATAGCTTGGAGATGGAGTGTTACTTGGACAACGCTCAAGGAAGAATAAAGAAATATTTTCAACTTAATAGTGACACTTGTCATGGACTCCTCCTATCTCATATGAAAGATGCGTTGGACTTTAGAAACTCATACAGTGACAATAAAACCATGAGCAGTAGTGAAAGCTACTCGATAGATGCTTGGTAAGATTTCAAGTGCTACATGATAGATCGAAGGTAGACACTCAACAACTATTCAGGTTGAGTTTGATAGAGTGACGGTGGATGTTCAACATCAGTTCGGGTGCTATTCGGTAGAGATCCGAAGCAAGATGGGTATAGTTTGAAAACTCTTGGTCAACCAACATTCATGGAGTGCATTAAAGCCTTGGGAATCTATGCTCAAGAAGGAGAACATCATAAAGGTACACGACCTTAATTTCTTATTTGCTTTCAATTTCAAAAAGGGAGTTATAAGGTTATAAGATAAGGTTGATATATTATTTAAAATCAATCTTTGTTTGAAAGCAAAACTTAAGAATTAATATAATATTTACAAAAATACATCTTAGGAGCAATAAGGGATTCTACTTGGAATTAATCCATTTAAAGTTTGCAAATATTAATGTGTTCTAGTTTTCCAAATTTGGGAGTGATAAGGGTTTCAACTTCAAACTAATTTTTTGGAAATTAGAAACACTTGAACAAAATTCCTAAGGGTTTCAAAAAGGGGTTATTAAAACTTTTATTAAAGTTGGAAATTTATGTTCTTGTCTCACAAAATTTCTCCTTAGGGACAAAAGATATCCAACATCAAAACCTCTTCAAAATTGAAAAGTGCTTAGTTCAATAGGAGTATCAAGAAGATTAAGAAGTTGATTTTTGATCATTACAATTTTGTACAAAATCAAACCAAAAATTGAACTATATCTTTCAGAAGCACTATATCATAAAATATCTAAAACAACATCATGGAGTGTTGGTATATAGATTCAAGTGCAAGTAAGCATATGATAGGGAACATACATTGGTTCGATTTTTTGAAGAAGATAAATAAAAAACCAGTTGCAGTAGCAGATAGTAAAACATATGAAGTAAAAGGGATCAAAAATATTTTGGTAGATCTTAAGAATAGAAGAGGTATAATAAAAAATGTAATGTATGTTCCACGATTAACCACCAATCTTATCTCTGTTTCTCAGCTCATGGATCAAGACTTAACTGTTGAGTTCAAGGTTCTCACTGGAAAAAAGCAATATCACATCTCTAGAGAGGGAAGAATGATAGCATCAATATCATATAAAAATGGGTAATTTGTCCTAGACACTGCTATTCACTCAACTCTTTCAGTCAATGCTTCAAAACTATGGCACAAATGACTAGGACATACTAGTGAGACATCAATGAAGGAATTATACATGTATCAAATGGTAGAAGGACTACCCAGCTTATCTCTAGAAGCTACTGTATGTGTAGAATGTTTAGCAGGTAAACAACATAGAATTCCTTTTGAATTACGTCAACATAGAGCTCTACATCCTCTAGAAATAATATATAATGATTTATGTGGACCTATGAAAGTTGATAGCATTGGAGGACATAAATACTTTCAGATATTTGTTGATGATCATACCATAAAAATATGGGTATATTTCATGAGATACAAATCAAAAGCATTTAGCTACTTCAAACAATTCAAACTTCAAGTTGAAAAAAATCAAGGAATACCATAAAAGCACTTCGTTCAGATAGAGGAGGAGAATTTATCTCTAAATAATTTGACTCCTTCCTTGAAAACAATGGAATCAAAAGACAACTTACTATAGCATACTCACCTCAACAAAATAGAATTACAGAAAGAAGGAATAGATCAATAATGGAAATGGTAAGATGTATGTTGAAAGAAGCACAACTTGATCATAAATACTGGGTTGAAGCAGTACAAACAATAGTCTACAAGCAAAATAGACTTTCAACAAGAGTACTCAAGCATATTACACCAGAAGAAGCATGGTCAGGATATAAGCCCAACATTGAAAAACTAAAAATATTTGGATGCAAAGCCTATATGCATATTCCAAAGCAAAGGAGGACCAAGTTAGATGACAAGACTATGACAAGGATATTTGTTGGGTATGACAATGAATCCATAGGGTACAAAATATTAGATCCATCTACAAAGAAAGTCTATATCAGTAGAGATGTGATTTTTGATGAGAAAGTCAAAGTCGACACAAATGAATCCAATGGTGACACAAAATTTCTCCTGAATCTACCTGAAGAAGATGAAATGAGCATGGACCCAGGACCAGAAGAACATGATACAAAAGCATCAACTGTGCTACAGAATACCAGATCTTACAACTATAGGACCTCAAACTCACAGTATGACCAAAATGAACAAAGGAATACTAAGAAACACAAAGGAACCAATATCAACTTCTCAAGAACTAGAAAACTTACACTGGAGAGCAACCATGGAATCTGAATATGCTTCACTCAAGAAGAATAAAACATGGGACTTAGTAAATATGCCACTAGGAAAAAAATAGTGGGGTGCAAATGGGTGTACAAAATCAAATACAAAGTAGATGGAACACTTGATAAATACAAAGCTTGACTAGTGGCCAAAGGGTATGCTCAGATAGAGGGAATCGACTATGAAGAAACATTCGTACCAAAAGCTCGAATGATAACTATTCGAACAGTTTATGCTCTAGCAGCTCATCAAGGGTGGAAACTTCATCAGATGGATGTAAAGAGTGCATTCCTTAATGGTGACTTAGAAGAAGAAGTCTAAATGACACAACCTGAAGGTTTTATCATTCAAGGACAAGAAAATAAGGTATGCAAGTTGAATAAATCTCTTTATGGCCTGAAACAAGCTCCTAGAGCATGGAACATCAAGATCAATAATCATCTACTACATCATAACTTCAATAGAAGTACAACATATCCCAGTCTATATACCAAGAAGATTGGAAATAATGTTTTGATTCTCATAGTATATGTTGATGACATAGTAATTATTGGAAGTTCAAAAAAGTTGATAAATGATATAAAAAAGGATCTAGAAAAGGCTTTTGAAATGACATATCTAGGAATGATGAACTACTATCTTGGGTAGAGATTTATCAAGGAGAAGACAAAATAGTTATCACTCAATCAAAATATGCAAAAGCTCTTCTTGAAAAATACAGGATGTCAGAGTGCAAGCCCAAAGATACACCAATAGAACAAGGAATTCAACTATCCAAAAATGATAAAACCTCACTGATTTTAGCAACAATGTATCGACAATTGATTGGAAGTCTTCTATACTTAACAAATAGCCAACCAGACATAGCATTTATAGTAAATTATATTTCATACTTTATGCAAGAACCAAGAGAAAGTCATTGGAAAGCTACAAAAAGAATACTGCAATATATCAAGAAGACTGCAGACTATGGACTGACTTATATGAAGGATGTCAAAGATTTTTGTCTACAAGGATACTCAGATTCAGACTATGTTGGATCTATTGATGACAAAAAATCTACCTCAGGTTATGTGTTCTATCTCGGATCAGGGCCCATATCTTGGCACAACAAGAAATAGTATACAGTAGCACAATCATCAACTGAAGCAGAATACAAAGCAATAAGAGATACAACTTGTGAAGCACTATGGCTACAATACATACTATCTGACATGGGAATCAAATGAACTCCAACCATGATATTTTGTGATAATCAAGGAGTACTAAACCTGATCAAGAATACAATCATACATGAAAGAACAAAGCATATTGAAGTGCAATGTCATCTCATTAGAGAACACTTCCAGAATAAGCACATCATCCTCAAGTATGTTCCTACAGAAGATCAACTAGCAGATATCTTCACAAAGGCACTAGGAAAAATCAAGTTTTAAACCTTCAAAAATCATCTATGCAATTCAAGAGTACTTCATACCAAATAATGTAATACAAGGGGTGTTAGAAATAGAGTCTATTCTATCATTTGGATTATGTAAATGTATCTTCCAAGGTACATACTTAGATAACTTTAGGGGCAAGTTATCTAGTTACTTCATGCAATGTAATAAGTGGACAAGTGCCAATGTGCAAGTTGTACATGTGCAAGTTGTCCCTTGCACAACTAGATAGAGTGTTTGCCAAGGAATCTATCCTCCTACATAAAGGGCTTCATACCCTTACTCGAATGTATCACTTCTATTCATTCAATAAGATGTTCTATTGCCTTGATCTTTGTCTTCTGAAATATTGAGATGCTGCCAAAGCCATCAAGTGGCACAATCATCTACAAAATATTGAGCAGCAAGATATACGACCTACAAAGCATTGTGGTTACAACATATATTATCAGATATGGGCATCATACGAAATCCAACATTGATATCTTGTGACAATCAAGGAGTACTCAACTTGATCAAAAAATCAATTGTACATGAAAGAACTAGATGTATTGCATAATGTCACTTCATCAGAGATCATTTTTAAAACATCATATCATCCTAAAGCATGTTCCAATAGAAGATCAGCTAGCAAATATTTTTACAAAGGCACTTGGGAAAACCAAGTTTCAAATATTCAGGGATCATTTATGTAATTCAAGGGAACTTCATACCAAATAATGTAATATAGGGGGTGTTAGAGTATATTACATAATTTGGATCATGTAAATGTACCACCTTTGGTACATAACTAGAGTAGGAGTTTACTTCAAGGTAAAGTTAGTTAGTTTCTTCAAGTATTGTAATTATGATAAGCATCATGTAAGTTGTACCAAGTGCCATAGGTCATGTAAGTTGTACCAAGTGCCATAGGTAGAGTGAGGAAGATGGGTTAGGATGGGCTAGGCAAGCTAATGTAGGTCAAAATGGGCCAAAACATACAAAAATATGTTGAAATGGATCGAGACAAGGTGAAATGGGCAAGAAGGGGCCAAAATGAGCATGAAATTGGCAAGAAGAGGCCAAAATGGACAAGGTGAAATAGGCAAGCCAAAATGCACTTGTTTCAGCCCATCCTAGCTCACTCAAGCAAAATAGTTGGGAAAGGTTGTGATAGGCTAAAAGCATACCAAAATGGATCAAGAAATGCAAAACTAGATGGACAGACCAAAACAAGCTGAAATGGGTTAGGAAGGATAGGATAAGTTGGAAGGGACTTAAATGGGGGATGGGTTAAAACAAGCTAAAATAGACCAAAACATACTAGAACAAGCTAGTCAAAATGGGTCAAGGAGGTCAAAATGAGCTAAAATAGGAAAAAATGGCTAGTGGGCCTGATCATGCCAAGTTGGTCATGATGGGTAGAAATAAGTTTGGATAGGCCAAAATGGGTAAAAGCATAACCAAAAATAGGCCAAGAAGTTTGAAATGGGCTAGGTAGGTCAAAATGGGTTAGAATAATCTAAAAATAGGTGAGGAGGCCAAGATGATCCAAAATATAACAAAAGAGACCAAAATGTGCTAGAAGAAGTTAGGAAGTGTAGGATAAGCGAGAAGAAGCTAGGAAGTGTAGAATAAGCTAGAAGAAGCTAGGAAGTGTAGAATAAGCTAGAATAACCTAGGAACCCTAGAATAAGCTAGAATAACCTAGGATGTGTTGAGATAGAATGGGTTAGTATATGTAGGAAGGGCCTGAGAGAAGGGAGATAGATTGGAACAAGCTAAAATAGACCAAAAGGGGTAAAAAATAAATTGAGTGAGCCAAGACGTAACAAAACTTGCTAGGAAGGCTAGAATGGGTTATGGACTAAAAAAAATCAAGACAAGCCAAAAAATATGGAGCAAGGACAAAATGGACTGGATAGGCCAGGTAGGGCCAAAATGGACAAGATAGATTAAGTGGGCCAAAAAAAGATAAGAAATCCAAAATGAGTGAGGTAAGGCAAAAATAGGCTAGAACACACCAAAATATGCCAAGAAGGCTAGAATAGGTTACATGGGTCAAAATGGATAAGAATGGGTTGAGCAAGGAAAGAACAAACCATGTGGGCTAGGACATGTCAAAATAGGCCATAAGGGGCCAAATTAGGCCAAGTGGGGTCAAAACAAGTAGGACAAGATAGGCAAGCCAAATTATACTAGAATTGCCAAGAAGGGAAAAATTGGTTAGGTAGGCCAAAATGGAAACAAACGAGTTAGGTAGTCTAGGATAGGCTAGAAGCGACTAGAATTGATAAGACATATCAAAATATACCAAAAAAAACCAAGAAGACCTAAATGGGATATGATGGTCAAAATGGGTTAGAGAAGGGAAAATGGGTTGAGTTACATGGAACAAGCCAGCCAAGTTTGAGAAAGCTAGGATGGGTCAAAATAGGCCAAGCAGGTAACAATGGGTATGAATGAGATAAAATGGGCTAGGTAGGTTGAAATAGGGCAAGTGGGCTAAGGAGATCCAAAGTGGGCTAGATAATGCTAAAGTGGGTAGGATGGGCTAGGAGGGTGAAAATAAGTTGGGTAGAGCTAGAACATGCCAAATTGAGTCAAAAAGCTAAAAAGGGCCAAAATAAGCAAGATAGACTAGAACAGGTCAAAACATACGATATTAGGCTAGGAAGGCCACATTGGGATAAACAAACCAAAATGAGTCAGAATAGACCAAAATGGGATAAGCAAACTAAAATGAGTCAGAATAGGCCAAAATGGGATAAACAAACCAAAATGAGTCAAAACAGGCTAAAATGGGTTAGATAATAAACAAAAATGGAATAGCCTAGTAGGGTTAAAATAGGTAGAAGTAAGCTAGGGAGTCTTGAATGGGCTAAAACATGATGGACATGGTGGGAAAAGCTGAGACATGACAAGCCAAACCAAAATGAGCTCAATGAAGCAAAATAGCATAGGCAAGCAAGCAGATCATACTAGAACATGATACAAAGGGTGTAACTAGTTATGCAAGTTAGAATGGGCCAAGTAGGCCAAAATAGGCTAAAAGAATTTTAAATGAGTAGGATAGGTTGAAATAGGCTAAAACATAACAAAACTAGCTGAAACATACCAAAATGAGTAAGGAAGACCAAAATAGGTCAAGTAGGTTGGAATGGGTTAGAACATGTCAAGGAAGCTAGAATGTTCCAAAATAGGTGGAAATAGGTTGGGATGGCCAAAATAGGCCAGGTAGGTCAAAATAGGCTAAAATTGGCTGAGAAGGCCATAATGGGTTGGGAAGATTGGAATGGGTTAGAACAAGATGGGTAAGCTAAAACTAGCCAAAATAGAATATGGAGCCAAAATGGGCCAAAACTGGATGAAATAGGCAACAAGAGACCAAAAAGAGTTGGGCAAGTCCAAAACAAATAGGATTGGTTTTGCTAAGGTGGCTATGCTAGAATGTATTGTGTCATACTAGAATGGGTAAGGAAGGGCAGAATTGGTTGAGTAGGCTAGAAGTAATTGAAATAGACAAGACAAACAAAAATGGGTGAGAACATGTGGAAAGAAGATGTAAACAAGCCAAGTGTGTAAGATTGATTACAATAGGTGTCAGAATGAGCCAAAATAGGTAAAAATGAGCCAGGTAGGTTGAGATGGCCAAAATAGGCAAAGCGGGAAGGACATGTTGAAACAAGTCAGAACATGGTAAAATGGACCAAAACAGGTTAGGTTTTTGTCAAAATAGGTAGGATGGGTCAAGACAAGCAAACTGGGTTAGAATGAGTTGGGAAGGCCAAAATAGGCCATACAAGGTAGAAATAGGCCAAAACATATCAAAATAGGTCGAGAAGGTTGAAACATGTCAAAAATGATCATAATAGACTAAACATGCTAGAACAGACTACATGGGATAGGTGGATTGGAATGGGCTAGAACAAGTAAAGAAGGGGAAAATGCATGGGGCATGAAAAAATAGGTTGGGTAGGCTAGAACAAGCTAGAAGGGACCAAAATGAGTGGAATAGGCCGAAATAGATAGAAACATACCAAAATGAGTGGAATTGGCCTATTTTGGATGTACTGATTACATAATTAGTGCAAAAACAATTTTTTTTACCCTAGTCAAACCTCATCCCTTGTTAATGTTTGTTAAATTTTAAACTTCAAAGTCAGACCAGGTAATATAGGCTAGGACATGCCAACATGGATAGGAGAGGCTAAAATAGGGAGCAACATAGCCAAAAAGGGTTAGGAATGTTAAAATGAGCTATGAAGGTCATAATGGTTTAGAATCATCTAAAACAAGTTGGGGAGGCTAGGATGGACTGAAACATGCCAAAACAAGCCAACCAGGCTAAGAGGGACTAGAAAAAGCTAAAATGTATTGGGCAAGGTTAAAGTGGGTAGGGTGGGTTAAGACAAGCCACATGAGCTAAAATAGGCCAATAGAGACTAAAATGGACCAAGAAGGGCTAAAGTGGGTAAGGAGGTGTTGGGACAGGCTAAGCAGGGCCAAAAAGAGCATCATAGATCAAGTAAGCTAGAACAAGCCAAGAAGACTAAAATAGACCAAAACATACCAAAACGGGTTGACAATGCCAAAATGGTTAGGCAGGTCAAAGTGGGATAGACAAAGCCAAAATAGACCTAGTGGACTAAGTCATATTAAAATGGGTCAAGACCTCCTTACCCATAGTATACCAAAAATAAACCATAGTGTACCAAAATGGGCTCAGAAGGTTGAAATGGATTGGAATACATTAGGATGGGTCAAGCAAGCTAGAATAGACCACATAGGTCTAGACGTGAGCCAAGAAAAAAGAAAGAGGGGGGGGGGGGGGGGGGGGGGGAGGGGGGGGGGGGGGGGGGAGAAGGAGAGGGGGGGGGGGGGGGGGGGGGGGGGGGGGGGGGGGGGGGGGGGGGGGGGGGGGGGGGGGGGGAGAGGAGAAAAAGGAGGGGGGAGGGAAAAAAAAGAAAAAAAAAAAAAAAAAAAAAAAGAAAGGAGGGAAAAAAAAGAGAGGGAGGGGGGAAAAGAGGGGGGGGGGGGGTAAGGAAAAAGGGGGGGCAGGGGAGGGGCGGGGGGGGGGCGGGGGGCCCCCAGGCAAGATAGAGTCTAACAATGTAGTTGTTTATAGCAGACCAAATAGTAGCAGATAAGGCAATTGTCAAGGAATGGAGAAGAAAGACATTTTTTGGGTGAAGAAAAGCTTTAGGACAAAAATAGTTGACACTTGACTAAAATAAGTCTATAATGCCAAAAAAAACATCATTTTGAGACCTTGTCTATTATGATCATCTTTTCAAGCTAATCATTTCAATATATAGCACCCAAACACTTTTTTTGAACCATTGCTAAAAATAGTAACTCCTAAAACAACACTTCCATTTTAAGTAAGGTAGTTCAGGCAGTCTAGAGGAACTAGAGAAGACATGAGGGAGATGGAGCAAAGCCAATTAAGTAACCAAATAGGCCTATTGAGTCAACAACTTATTAACCTATAGAGCCAATTTGGATATGAAATTAAATAATTAAAAGAAATTATGCATCATTTAATTTTCTAATAGATCAAAGTAAAAACAAGAATTAAGAAGAAATTTTGTGATGTTGAAGGGTGTTTAAAAGGAGCCAAACTAAGTAGTAGGGATAAGCTAAAATAGGTCGAGTAGGCCAAAATGAGCTAGGTGGGTCAAAATGGGTTAGATTGTTTGAGACTGATTAGATCATTCTAGAATTGGTTAGGAAAGGTAGAATTTGTTGGGAAGGTTGAATTATGCCAAAATAGGTTAGGTAGGTTAGGATAGGCTAGAAGGAACCAAAATAATTGGCATAGGTGATGGGCCAAAATGGGTAGAACATACCAAAGTGATCCAAAAAGACTAGAATGTGTTAGGGAGGCCAAAATAGGTAGAAATAAGCCAATCAAGCTAGGGTGGATTGAGTTGGTTATTATAGGCCAAAACAAGGCTAGGATAGGACAAAATAGGTGAGATAGGCAGGCCAAAATAGGTCGAGGCCAAAGTGAGTTAGGCGGGTTGGAATGGGTTAAAATGATTCAATATTGTGGAACCCTCCTTGAGTAGTGGCTTGAAATATTGGTCTGAGTATTATCATTCATTATTATAGTATAACACAAGGCTATGTTGTACACACCTTACCCTATTTTAGTCATATGTCAAATCCTAATATAAACTATCAAACCTCAAAATCCTCAACTATAGAAATCATTTTGACCTACCTAGCATGTTCCAATCTTGATGGGGTGTTCTGCTATGTTTTGGCAACCCTAGCTTATTTTGGCTCCATTTGACTTGTGTTGACTTATTTCAGCTTGTCAAGCCTATCTCAATCACTTCCAAACTATCATAACCTATTATGCTATGTTTTAGCCTACCTAATTTGTTTCCATCTATGTCAATCCATGTTGGCCTCCCCAACCTATTCTAATTCATCCAAACCATTTTGGTCTTCTTGGGTCATTTTGGTATGTTCTGGCCTACTTAGGCCTATCTTGCTCATTTTGGTTCCTTCTAGCTTGTCTTAGTCTACTTGACCCATTTTGGCCTACATAACCAATTTTGCCCTTCCCTACCCATTCTAGTTTGATTTGTCCTATTATAGCATACATATCATGTCCCACATATTTCAATCTACCCTAATCCATTTAGGCCCCTTGTGGCTCATTTTGTCCTATCTTAGCTCATCCTAGTCCACATAGTTTATGTTGGCTCATTGAACCTTTTTTTATCCATTTCAATGAGCCTAACCTATTATGGCCTTCTTAGCTTATTTTGGTATGTTTTGGCCTATTTTTACCTTGCCTCCTTCTTTTTGGCCTTCTTACCTCATTTTGGCACATCTAACCTATCCTTACCTCTCCTACATATTTTGGATTTGCTTGGCCTATCTTGATTTATCTTGCCAATTTTGGCCTTATCTAGCCTATTCTAGTTTGTTTTGGCCCATCCTAACATGCCTGACCTATTTTTGCCTATTTTAGGACATTCAAGCCTTTTTTCCAACCTACTCTATATATTCTTATCGTTTTAGTAAATTTTGGTCCCTTTTGCCTTGTTTTGGCATATTCTAGTTCATGTTGCCTATATCTTCCCCTTCTTACCTATCCTAGCATATTCTAGCTTTCCTTTGCCCTTCTTAGCTTATTTTGGTATGTTTAGCCTGTCTCAAATCAAGTTGGTCTCTCTGACTCATCTTGACCAATCTCATCCACTTTGACTAGTCGTGGCCTAGTATGTCTATCTCGTTTCATCCCATTCGGGCCTCATTGGCTTGTTTTGTCTTGTTTTGACCTATTCTGAACTACTTGGCCTATTTTGATCTTTATAACACATTTTGGACACACCTGACCCATTTTAGCCCCACCCATGTCATTTAATCCTATTTTGGCCCATAATTTTAGCCCCCTAGTCCATTCTAGCCCTTCCCACCTATTATGACCAACTTGGCTTGTTCTACATTTATCTCACCCATTTTGGCCCCTTCCAACTTGCCTTGGCTTGCTTGGCACTTTTTACCCTTCCTAGCCCATTTTGGCCCCTTCCAACTTTTCTTGGCTTGCTTGGCAATTTTTACACTTACTAGCCCATTTTGGCCCCTTCCAACTTTCCTTGGCCTACTTGGCACTTTTTATCTTTCTTGGCCCATTTTGGTATGTTCTATCCCAGGGACCTGACACATCTTGCCCACTTTTGCCCTACCCAACCAATTCACATGACCTAGCCTATTTTGCCTTTCCAAAATGTCTCAACCTATCTTCCCTAATCTGGCCCTACCTTGCCTAGTTTAGTCTATCATAGCAAGCTTTGGGCCACCCTGACCCATTCTAGAATGATTTAACCTATCCTATCATCCCCAAATAATCATTTTAGCTATTTTCCAACCCATTTTACCCTATAGGCATGGGCAACTCTACCTATTCTTGCCCCCTCAACCGATTTCTTCCTATTTTAGCCAATTCTAGGCTCCTCGACATTCTAACTTGACTACCTTATTCCAATCTTCTTGGCTCATTTTGGTATGTTCTAGCCTATTTTAGCCCATCCCTCATACCATGCATTTCAATCCCTTCTATCCTATCCTAGTTTTCCTGACCCATTTTAGCTTTCCTTTTTTTTCTTTTTTTTATCTATCTAGTCATGTCTTTCCTATCCTATTTTGGCATAATTCAGCTATCATGATCCTTCCTACTTTAGCTAGTCTTGGCCTACTTGATGCATTTTAGCTTGTCCTACCCATTGACCCATTTAGACCTTCCTGGTCCATCCCAGCTTATTTGGATGTGTTCTAATTTATTTGAGCCATCCTAAACTATTTTGGTATGTTCTAGCCCATCTTGCCCACTTTAACCCTACCTAGCCAATGTTAGTCTATCCTAGCCCATTTTAGCCTATCCTATCCCATGGACCTATTTTGGTTTGCCTAGCCTATAATTTACCTAACCTAGCCTGCTCGACTTGTTTATATATGTTTTAGCCCATTATGTCCTCCTTGATCCATTTTGACCTATCTAACCCATTTTGGTCTTCTTAGCTTATTCAAGTATGTTGTGGCCTATCTTGCCCATATTTGTCCCTTCTCTCTTGTCCCAACTTAGAATTATCTAGTATCATCTAGCCCAATCTAACCTACTTTTTCCATTTTGGCCCTTCTCCTCCTGTTTTGACTTGTCCTAGTTGTCTCGACTTATTCTTGCCATCTTTGCCAATCATAGTATGTTTTGGCCTATTTTTTCCTTGCTTGGCCCATTTTGGTCTTCTTGACTAGCATGTTTTGGCCTTGCTTAATATGTTTTTCCTAATTAAGTACATTTCAACCCATTTGACCCACTCGCTTGCCTCACTTGTTGAGTTCGGAAGTTGTGCTCTATGCCACCATACTATGCTCTATCGATGTAGAACATTGATATCACAAGAATATTTCTACACTCCCTTACACTCATCGGCTTGTGTTCTTGCTACTTGGCACTACTTCATCTAAGTTCAAGTCATTCAACACATTTATTGCTTAATGTTAGCTCATACACACATGGTATGAAAAGGAAGGCATTGGTGCCAACTCTACTACATGAAAGCTTTGTATTCTACAGTATTTACATTTGAATTATCAGCAAATAAAGCTTTTCTTATTTATATAGGTTTGGCTTATTGTGTGTTTTCTTGATGTTCTATTTTTTTGTTTCCATTTAACGCATTGATGTGTGAAATGTTTGTTGTACCTTGTCCCTACTACACAACTTTGAAGCATAACTCATTAGCCTCACTAGCTGAGTTGAGGAGTTGTCCTCCATGCCACCATTTTAGGCCTTGTCAACACAAATCATCTGAAATCCCCTAGACAAAGAAGTTAAAATGTAAAGGGAGAAGCGACCTAGATGGTAGGTATGGGATGGAAATGTTAGGAAGAAAATCTAGAGGAAAGTAGCATATGGCAATGAAATTTCTTTAAGGGGAAGTACCCTCTAAATAGAAAACCAGACGTATTTGCAATGTTCATCCAAGGCAACCAATAACATGGACCAATAGAGATAAGCCATGCTACCCCACCCAAGCCACAAACACCACTTGATCAATGTGTCTGATGTTTAAATGTTGATAACTGATGATACCCAACGACTTGTGTAAGCACACATACTTACAAGAAAAAAAAGATTATGTGAAGATCATCATTGAACTTGGACATGACCAAAATGTACCATTACAATTCCAAAGTTGTGCAAAACTTGCAAACACCACCATGTAGACGGTCAAGCACATGTCCACTATGGTGGAGGGGGATCCTAGATCACTACCCTATGATTTTTAATTACCGCACATTTGCTCCTTTTTCGCCACAAACTATACGCAAGCTTGCCTGAATTCCTCAATTGAGTGTTGTCTCATGTCCTCATCTAAATGGACTTTATTAGAGAGTTTAGATAGTTTCCTTTAGGCTCAAAAAGCTCTCATACAATCCTCCGTAGTGTGAAAGCTAATCACAAGAGTGACATCAAGAATCATCTATGCTCGTTCATGGGCAATCTCTTGAGGTGTAGGAAGTCATGTAGGTAATTATATCCTACCCTCAATAGGATCAAAGGACCTTGAGAACCCTCTCACTCACAAGTTAAGTCCTTTGGCTTGGCAAGCTCATCCTTAATCAAACTTTGCTAGGATTGCAAGCTTTATCATGAAGGTGCTTTCTTGCCTCTAACAACTTGAACAGACAATTTAAAAAAAAATAATAATAATAAAAACAGCATTTACCGTCCTCTTCTTCACTTCGTCTCTAGGATATTTCATTCATCATCAGTCTCAAGGGATTGGTCAGACACTTACAGAACCATTTATCAAACCTTCCATGGGATGTCCCCAAGAGAAGCACAACTACTCCCTAGTTTTTACAGGAGTTGGTATCTTCGAAGTTTGAAACAAGGAGCACATGTAGGGCAAGAAAGGAATTAGAGCCTTTTCATGGTGACATTTGTATAATTGGAAGCTATACTAGGCAATTCCAACAAGCAGCATGTCAAGATCAGTGACAGCCTTGATCTGGAAAAACCTTTGCTAGATTGTTTATTATTGTTGCTACAGGCAATTCCAACAAGCAGCATGCCAAGATCAGTGACAGCCTTGATCTGGAAAAACCTTTGTTACATTGTTTATTATTTTTGCTAGTAGATAGAGTCTAAGAACAACACATAGACTAGAACAAATATTCTACTCCGTTACAAGATCTGGACATCTATCATAATCAGCTGTTTACAAGCTCAATGTCCGCCAGAACAAGAAAAAAACACTTGTTGCGGATTTCATCATCTCAATACATGAGAAGATAAAGCAGATGTGTGAGAGGCAAAAGATAAAGCCTAGATTTTCCTTTTTAGAATGCATTATGCAGTTTTAATCAAGAAATTATTTCATAGAAGTTTGGTCATTCTTCATTCTCAATTAGACTTAATCATATTATTTGCCCCTTATATATCTCGTTTATTGCACAAGAGGAAGAAATAACAGAAAACTAAAGTAGATTATTTTACAATGACAAAGAACCTCATATATTTATGATGTTTGAAACATAATAAAACTAGCAAGTAATACAAAACCTGTACCAAATTACTCAAAATTACAAAACAAAGCATTTGTTCCTGTGACACTGCAAACAATATAATTTGATGTTTTATAGAAACTCCTTCAGGCACATTAGAGCTGACAATGAAAGAAATATTCTCATTGTAAAAAATAAAAGTAAAGAAAAACATTCCATTCACCTCAAAAGAATTTAACAGAACCTATAGTTCAGAAAACACTTGGCATGTAGCAAGAAATAAGATATGGACTATTTCCTAAGCATCCTTCACAAAGATATCAATCTACAATCTTAACCTTTTAAGCATCCTTTACAAAGATATCAATCTACAATCTTAACCTTTTATTCCTAAATGTGGCATTATATTGTACATAATCATTTGTCAAAGTAATTTAATATCCACAAGAATATTAAACACCTCTATAAATAGAGCCTATGAAAATCAAATATCACTATATTCACACTACATTTGTCTCCCTATTATCATCTTCTGATGGCAACAATACCAATATATTTGGCAAATGTTTCTGTACATAAGATAGCTGATGAGCCTCCTCATCAGCTTGGGACGACATAAATCGGTGATCAAATCTTACAAGCTGAGATACACAGATGAACATGCATATAACAAACAGTGATTAGTTTTAACATTTAAATTCTAGACCAAAATAACTTCCTTTGCACCATACAAACATAAACAAAATTTACAGTAGACGGTTCACTGGAAAATATGGCAGCCAAACAGTCAATTTTAAACTAAATGCATATTTTCAATGAGTTCCAATTTCCTTAACAACAAACTGGAACATTTTTATTCAGTTTGTACAAGAAGAACACAAAGTCACAAGATTAAAGTTCATTGGATATATAAACAAGGCCAGTGATGTATACTATTAAGATTTTCATTTCCAAGATTGTTTCAACAAATATTCGGAAAAAAAAGTTCAGTTATTGTGCATAGAAGTCAGAAGAGTTACCCAACATCAAGTTTGCACAATCTAATTCCCACTCAATAAGGGTACAAGTCACAGACTTGCATGATCCTCACCCACAAATAATCATCAAATGACAAGAATATCCTGTAAAGCAGACTAAGTATTATTAACCAATCACTAAAATAGAATCTCCTGTTCATCAAATACACAAAGAAGTACAAGCTTGTAAATGAATAAATGATAGGCTAGCGCATACCATATAAGGGGAATAAGAATTAGTTTATAAGAGTAGAATAAAGAAAATAAAGATAAGATAGGAAACTCAAACTGACTTAAGAGAGAAAAACAAGTCACTTTAAAGAATAAAGCAAGTACAAGTAAGAGAATAAAACAAGTGCAACTGGGAAAGAATATTGCAAGTACAGCTGGAAAAATATAAAAAGTACTGCTAGATGGATAAAGCAAGCACAGCTGCAGAAATAAGACAAGAATAGAATAAAGTACTCACTCCTTTGTAAGCATGAAATGCATCATGAATAACGGGTCCTCTGCAAACACAAAAATAGTATTTGCACAGGAGAAGAAAGAAGATTGATTGTCTTCTTGAATCAGGAGTGGCTCACCTGCGAGCTTGGTCTGTTCTGTTTATTCGTTATAAGCATAAATGAGTTTTTTTTACTTTCCCTAATAGTATTTTATTTTTCAGATCTGTCTCATTGTATGTTTAATCTCAGCATCTATAAGAAAAAACCAGCATTATGATTATGTCATTCAACCGATAATTCCTATTTTGAATTTTTGAGGTTTGTTTCTTTTTTGTTTGGTTTAAGCAATTTCCAGTTACAGATCTTTCATAGGTAAAAAAAGTGGTATAAGAGCCACTAATTCTATCAACATGTGCCTTTGAAGTGATAAAGAGAAACAAGAGCAAGCTAACGCACATCAACTGCTTACTGAGAGTGTGTGAGCGCCTGCAACAAACAGTGGAAAGTGAAAAGAAATCTCTAAAGTGATTCAAGATCAGATTGCCACACACAGCCATTCTTCCCATTGAGCTAAATCACATCATAGGGTTTGACCCTTGCTGCCTCCATCCCCCCACCAAAACCTATGTAAATCATCCTATGATGCATCTCCTCCTCCACATTAGAATCCTAAGCAGGAAACCCGAGACTTCAGTGATGATCCCATGAAAAGGATTTGAAGTGTATGATTTCAATGCCTACAAGGCAATAAGAGGTGATGCTAATGTACAAGGAAATACTAGGATAGGGTCACAACCTGCATGCCAAAGATCAAGGTTCCAGAATATGATGGTACACTGAAAATTCTTCCTGAATAATGGTTGCATAAGTTGGAAGTGTATTTCAGAATGCACCCCATGAATAATGTGAAAAATCAAAAAAATCAGTTTGCTTCACTTAATCTTGCAGGAGATGCCTCTGAATGGTGGAATCATTATGGCATGGATGTGCAGAACGGTCAACATGATGACTTATTAACATAGCAAGAAGTTGCTGAGTTGATTACTGCTGTTTTCAGTAAAAATACAATTGATGAGAAATTTTTGGAACTTTGTAATCTACCACAAAGATAATAAGAATACATGGAGGAATATATTACAAAATTTACAAGACTAAACACATGAGTTTGAGGTGTGTCCAACACTTGTCGGGTATACCTGCTTGATGATGGACTACAAGATGAATTGAAGGGTCATTTGGAAGCCCTAGGATTGAAAATCCTCTTAAAACAGCCATCTCACAAGCACAGGCTTACAAAAAAATACTCAAAACCAAAGGGAAATCTATCTTTGCTGCTCAAAGAGTACAGAATAATCCTTTTAAAACAGCCACATTAGATGAAGAAAGACTTTCACTATAAAGCCACACCTTAATCCAAATAAGGCAGCTCAAGGATAAATTCATAAGCAAGGACGCTACTTTTCATGCAAGAAGCCATGGTTTGGGGACTAGAGATGGACTAATAAAAGCCATATTCAATTGATTGAAGTGTTAGATGTTTCCCCCCACTCCAAATATGAGAAAGAATCAATAAATTGTAACATACCACTAGTGGAAGATGTGCCTGAAAAGAACCACTCCAAGCAACCCACTGCATGATTGGCAACTATGAAAGGTATATCTACTCACTCTACTTTATGTGTGAAAGGATTTCTAAAAGGTAGAAAGGTCATAGTATTGATTGATTCTGGAAGTACTCATGACTTCTTAGATTCAAAACTATATCTTGTCTGGGGTTTATCAAGTACATAATGTCTTCCCTTTGACACTATTGCTGATGGGTCCCAACTCCAATGGATACATGCATGAAGAAACTCGCCATTCCCATGGGAACCTATTTTGTAAAATTTGATTTTTATATTGTCCCATTGGGCGGTACTGATGTAATTCTAGAAATCCAATGGTTGAGACTACTTGGATATATTAACATGAACTTTCATGAGCTTTTCATTGAGTTTATGCAGGAATCAAAAGAGCACTAAATTCAAGGGTCCAGACCTACAAAAGGTAAGCTGACTACAGCACACAAAATGCATAAAGAGACTAGAAAAGGGACCCTTAGCTATATAGTCCATGTGGTAGCTTTAAAGGACTGTATCAATCAAACAAATCAACAAAACGTGTGCATGCACAACCTGTTCGTGACAACTCATATCAGTTTGCAAATGTGTCTGGAGAACGTCCTAAAGGATTACTACCAGATAAAGGCCATGAACACATTATACAACTGAGAAAGCGCACCAAACTGTTCATGAATCCGCCCTACCAACACCCAAAAGTTCAAGGATGAAATCAAAAATGTGATTGAAGAGTTGTTAAAACTGGGATACATCATGCCAAGTATAAGCCCATTTGCTGCCCCCATGGTATCCGTATGCAAAAAAGATTGATCTTTCCATGTGCATTGACTATCGTGCTCTCTTAACAAGCACATGAGGTACCAAGTGAGTTTGTCTTAGCCTACATCAAATGATACTAGATGTGAATTTAAATTCAATAAATGATATAGTTGACATCCATAACAATCCAGAATTTATTTTCAGCATGAAATTCAATCATGAGCTGCCAAATGTTGCATGGAACAGTTTGTACCTGGAGATGATATTTTTGTCCTAACTTGATCAAAAAAATCATATTTGAATGATTCATTTTCCAGATTAAATATAACTCAATACAATATTTGTTTTGGAAATTCCATGGCAAAATATGTTTGTTTGATGCTTGGAAATGGCATAATACAGTATGGAGTATAATGGCATTTTCTCTCTATACAAGCTCAAAATGAATTTGTTCTTTTTGTCATTGATTTTTCATTTCACGTTACAAGTGATAAGCAAAAATTATCCCATTATCACTTCATTTGATGCTCCAAAATGTTAAAAAACAGTCCAAGATGAAGCTGGAAAATGCATGGGTAGATTTGCATTGGAAAGTGGGCCGAGACATGTCCAATTGTATGTGCACAACATTAGAAAAGCATTATTACTTTGTTTAGAAACTGATTCCATCTAGATGAAGGAAGACCAAGCATGAGAGAAGCCCAAGATGCAACAAAATGATGGTAAAGCTACAAGAAAGAGAAGCCACGGGAAAAGAGAAGACAACTCTAGAATCCAGAGCTAAGGGGAGTTGCAGAAGGCTTGGAAGGCAGAATGAGCAAAGGATCTTGGAATATTGTTCATGTAGATTGAGTCACAGCCAGAAGGGTTTTCCAAATGCCTCATTTAATGCTTGAATCACCATTTAATATCTTTGGTTGAATGAGTAAAGCCTTCTTGATTTCCTGAGGAGATTTTTCCTGGAAAGTTTCTTCTCGCTATAAATTGGTGTCTCATTATGTGTGTCTATTATTCTTCTCATGGAGTGTTATTTATCAAATTTATGTGCAGCATAGCTAATATTTTCCTAATTTTGCCTAGTTTATAACTAGAGAATGTATGGAAATGATATTTGAATGCTAAACTCTTAAACCACCCGACCTATTTTTCTTTGTTTTACTATTATATCCTTTTTGTCATGTTCTAACCCATTTTGACTCACCTGGCACCTTTTGGCCTTCTGGTGTGTTTCATCCATCTTAACCCATTTTAGCACTTTTTTTGCCAATTTTGGAACATTTCAACCAATTTTGCCTATCTCAAGCACTTCTAGCCTATCCTAGCCTGACCTACTATCTTCTTCTCTCATTCTGCTATGTTCCTACATATTTTGTCTTGTTTTGGCCCATTCCCTTATGTCACCTATTTGAATCCCTTCTAGCCAATCTTATTTTCCTTGACCCATGTTGGCTTTTTTTTGCCTACCTAACTAGTTCCACCATTCTTAACCCATTTTGGTTTGATCTAGGCTATCTAGATTTGTCGCACTTGGTTTTATCCCTTATGGCCCATTTTGTCCAATCCTAGCTAGTTTTGACTAGTCTTGGCCCGTTTAAGCTAGTCCTTTTTAGCCTGCTTGGTCAATTCTGACTCATTTTAATTAGTTTCGGCCTTCTCAATCCATTTTGGTATGTTTTGGTTTATTTTTACCCCACCTAGCCTATTTTTTCCTTCTTAACATTTTCTAGCCCACCCTATCTATCATGACCTATCTTATGCATTTTAGCCCTACCCAATCAAACTATTTTGGTCTGTCCTAGTATTTTTTGAATGTTTTAGCTTGTCCTAGCCTGCCTTGGCTATTTCTATCTATTTTAGCCTATTCTAGCCTCCTCCATCTATTCCAAACCATTTAACTTCTTCAACCTGTTTTGGTCTATCTAGCTCATTCTTGTATGTTTTGACTTGTCTTGTTTATTTTGGTCCCTTCTATTCTATCCACTTTAGCCTCTTTCAACCTACCCAACTAGTTATGCCCTTCCCATCCCATTATAGTTTGATCCATCTTATCCTATCTCACATGTTTTGAGCCCTTATGGCCTGTCTCAATATGTTTGGCCCACACAATTCATTCTGGCCCTCTTGGCTTATTTTGACCCATTTTGACCCACCTAACATATTATAGACTTCTCAGCCCATTTTGGTAATTTCTAGACTATTTCTTCCTCAATTGGCTTATTTTGGCCTTCTTGGCTAGTTCCAACCTACCTATCATACCTAACCTATCTAGCTTTTGGCCTTGCTTAGATATTGATTCTAGAGCAACCAAACACATGAGAGGACAAAAATATTGATTTCAAAATCTAAACTATTCCATACATGCAGGAAAAGTCTCTTTGAAGGATGACACATCCTATGATATAAAAGGCATAGGTGATATAAAATTGTGACTTGGATCACACATATGCAAAATTAAAGAAGTCTCCACCTTCATCTTCTTCTGAACCTCAAAAGAAGTCCTTCCATGAACCATTGTCTCTTGAATCCATTTTTTGGCTAGATCTCACATCTTTCCAAGTAAGTCTTTTAGATAATCTTTCTAGGATTTTATGTTATTTTCTTCTTCTATCTTGTGGTGTGTACCTCCATGACAATCTTGTATTCATCAACAAGAGATGCAACTATTTTTTTGGAAATTATTCAACTTGTTCCAAGGGGCATATGGTTTCTACAACTATAGATATCAATCAATTGCCACACCTTTGAGCATTGTAGGAAACTTTTGCATCCACTCTACCTCGTCATGTTGACCATTTGCTCAATAGATGGACATGAACATCTCAATATGATGGACGAGGCCTTTTCTACAGCTTTGAAGAAACTTCAAAGACTTCTGATCATCTCTAACAATTACAATTGTGTGTTGTAATGTGTTTATTCTAGCTTGGTTTATGTGCAATTGGGTCGGGGTTGTTGGATCTCACACCAATTTTCCAGTAACAAATAGAAACAATCCATTCACTCAAATCTTATATAGAAAGCGTGAAAAAGGATGAAAGAGAGATATAGATGATAAACACTCTTGAGCACAAAATAATCACTATATTATCTGTAGATAAGAATCACAAACCTTCAATAAAATGGATGGAGTGGTTGGGGGGTATTTATACTAATACCAAAAACCCAAATACATAATCAAGTTAACCTAAACGGACATAACAAGTGGACTTTGGGTTAATTACAAAATATAAGATGGGTTTAGCCATAACAAGGTTAATTGCAACCCATAGGGCTTATATTAAATGAATAATTAAATACATAAATAAATAATTAAACACAAATAAATAATTAAATAGATTTGTACAATGATTGCCCGTAGGTCTATACAAGACTATATCATACAATGTTGGCCTTGGCCATAACTCAGATTACACTTTCAACACCTCCTTAAAATATAAATTGACAGGCCAAAGAGAGATGACATTATTGACAAAAACACCTTCCCCCCACAATGGATGTTGTAGTGGGCCTCCAAACTTGAGGAAGACTCAGCTGAATTCCCCTCATCATCTAGAAGTATGCTTATACAATGACGCCCTTGTACAAGAATCTCCTCAAGTTGGACCATCGTCACCACTTGCAATATCAGATACTACCGCACATATACAAAGAACACCTCCTTTGTAACTTCATATGAGGAAGACAAGCCAAGAATATCCCCTCCTAGAAGTTGCTTCCATCTTCTATAGTTGCATAAGGCAAGACTTGGAAGCATGCCTTTCCTGTTTACAACACTTCGACTTGCCCTTTGGGCCACCTGATTTCCATCGCCAAAAAAGGCTTTGCATGAACCTGTTTATGAGAAGAGCCATTACGAAATTCCAAGAGCACCTAGACAAAAAATAAAAGAGAGAAGATATCTTGAAGGATTAGATCGTCATGTATAAAACAAACCATTAGCCTAAGCATTTGATAGGAAGAGGAGGGATTAACTAAAGCACATTCTGAATCCTTTTCTTGTGTGCCTCCAAAAGATTTTGTAATTGCTTCTAATGCCATAAATCCAACTCTCTTTCCTATGAATATGGACCAAATATTTAGATTGCATAATATATTGTAAATTCACCCCTTTGAATGGGGGTAATAGGTCTTGGAGACAATCACACAATGAGACATCCCTCCACTTGTAGTAAGTCCTTGAACAAATACCAACAATGCAAAAAAGCTCAAAAAATCATGCGATTTGGAGGAAAAAAAAAAAAAGGAAGAAAAAATATGGGTTCAAAACACTCCCATATGCAAAAGTTATGGCTTTTAGAAGTTTGCCCTCAAAAATAGCCCTAGAGTGATATTTTTGAAAAACTCAACTTTTCTAAAATTCCTTTCGATTTTTCTTCAAGGAAAAATAATAAGAAATAAATTTCTTCTTTTGTTCCTTATATCAAAAGGTCGAATGCCTTTATGCCATGCCTGTCTAGCCTGATTGCTGCCATCACTAATTGGGTCTAGAGGAGCACCTTCTCTGTAAAGAAGAGCATCATGTCCATAACAGTAAAGAGTTCCAACCTTTTAAACAGACAAGATGCACAAGATTTGAACCGAGGCAAATGAATACACCTCCTTTTCCTTCTTCCAGCTAGCAAATGCACCAAAGCTTCCAAATGGAATGAAAACATCACAATTCTCCATTCTTTGCAATGGCAGCAAGTCGTCTTTATGAGGAAATAATGTTTGACTCTCCGTGAAGAAGTCAAGACACCCTTCTAAAGTCAAAGCAACAATACTTCTATTGTAAGTGGTTTCGATTTGTGCAAAATAGGTAAAAAAATATTCCAATAGTAATGTAACAAAACCAAAGTAGGTGTAAATTCTCCAAAAAAATCAGAATAATTGGAGAAGAAAAAAAATTGAAACTTCCCTTTGGCTCTTTTGTCTAAGGTGCTTATGAAGCTTTGGGAAGTAGTTCGTCCTAGAAATTGAAAGCAAGATCGGAGGCTTTGAACAAACTTTCTGCATGACCAAGCAATGAAGCTCCATACCTACTTTGATACCATGTTGGATTTCACACCAATTTCTAGTAACAAAAAGAAGCAATCCATTCACTCAAATTTTATACAAAAAGCATAAAAAAGGATGAAAGAGAGATATAGATATGGGTGCCCTTGAGCACCAAATTAGAACTATATTATTTGTAGATAAGAATCACAACACTTTAATACAATGGATCGAGTGGCTGGGGGTATTTATACCAATATCAAAAACCCCAATACATAATCAAATTAAGCTAAGCCATCATAACAAGTGGGCTTTAGGTTAATTAAAAAATACAAGATGGGTTTAACCATAGGTTAACTGTGGCCATAGGGTTTATATTAAATGAATAATTAAATACATTTGTACAATGATTACCTGTAGGCCTATACAAGACTATATCATATGATGTTGGCCTTGGCCACAAGTGAGATTACACTTTCAGCAAGGGTAACCAATGCTAGCATACTGTTCTCTGTTGCTCTTGACTCATTGTGTTTGTTGTTATTGATCGTTCTTATTTGTTTGTCACTCTTCCAAAGTTAATGCTAAGATGCCTTCCAATGTCCAAACTTCATAACATTTATTGCATTTGTACTTTGGTCGGAATTCCAACTGCCTTTTGATGCACTTCTTTGCCATTTCTCCCTTGTTGGGCTCTCTTGCCATGCACCTTTGGATACACCCTCCCCCACTTGTGTGTGTGTTGGAATCTTGACAATTGCTTGTTAATCACTTTTGTCATCTCTTGCAACCTCATCACCAACAACTTTGTGATGTGCTATTTCATCATAAACACCTTTGTTGCTTATGTCATTGTTATGAACTTCATTGGCATGCATGCCTTCTTATGTCTTGCATCATCATGAAAGTCTTTATTACGCTCTAGGTAGACATTTTGTTCTTCCAACGTAAACACAAATGTCTCCAACCAAGGTTGATTTTCTCAAAATGTCCATCCTTATTGCAAAATCTTCATGAGGAGGCCACACATGTTGGATCTTTGGTGATGAGATTCCCTTTGTCAAGTAGACAATTGGAACAATTTAGTCACTTGTCTCGATGTGCCTTAATCTAAGTGGAATGGATAGAAGTGTTTGCACACCCTTTCTTAGCTCACTACAAAGGGGTTGTGTAGAAGGTCTGCCTTCTAGACTTCCTTAAGTCCATGGAAGGGCTATTTTTATTGAACATCATTCCGCTTCCATTCGTCCATTGTTGATACCACGATTGTCATTTATTATGGTTGCATGTTGTGCAATCCTCCCAATCCTACGCATAGACACTCCCCCACTATCATTGCTATCTATGTCCTATGTCTCATGGACCAACGATCATCCACTCATGTCACAACAATCACTTTGATCTAAATTCGATCCCTGACAACGACACCAAATGTAGTACAGTTTCTCATATTCCAAACAATGTATAAACTATAAAGAATGATAACAATGAAATATGCAACATAAATATACAAGAATTAAAATAACTCATAACAACAACCAAAGTATGTTATTAATTTATGAGAAAAGTACATTGACAATTCAGTCTTGTACATCTGACAACTATGCATAATACGCTTGTATAATGATATCTCTAATATTGAGGACATCGGACATTATGACCATGGTGATCTCTCATGAGACCGACAAGGGGTAATCATATACAGGAAGAGGTTATCAAGGAGTGATTGCAACCAACCAACTACCCAACGACCAATACCCAATTAAATATATAAAATTTTGAAGTACCTCATAGACTACGTGTGACATACATTATAATAAACACTTAAGGTGTAACTTTTGCACATGTGACTATCCACGACACATACAAATAACACAAATGATATGCAAGACAAATTGGTCAAACATCTCACTACTACAATGGCACATAAGCTGCCACTACATCATCTTTTTTGCCGCTTCCAGACACATGATGAATAATTATGATTTTGGAATTTCAAGCGTCAGATTCACTGAATATAGTAACACAACTAGCATAACAGCCTGAATAGAAAATACATTCATCCATAGTAAAGCTTCAAATCCTCAAAAACCTGAATATCCTCACCCTCAACCTTTGCGTTTTTTATATTCTTTGCTTGAACTTGTAATCTGTTGGTCATTTAAATATCAATTTAGTTACACTTGCTACAGGGAATTATGGAAACAATGACCTCCCTTTGCATGCAATTCATGGACATGCAAAATAGATCTTAATTTTGAAGAATATCACTATTCTCCTCCTCTTCCTTTTTCTTCTTCTTGAGGTTGTTTATGACATCATGATCTTGAAGGGCGTTCTCCAAACTAGCTATTTTTTTTGTCTTTCAACTATTTTTTGCAACCTTGTAGTCCTTTTTCTAGCTTCAAATATTTCTCATGTTCCCATCTGGGTAAGAAAGTTTGTTCAGCTTCTTCCCAAGTGGGTTAAGAATGGTTCTCCTTTTTGAAACTAAGTCACTGTATATGAGCTTTCCTACTAAGGACAAAATAAAGATCAGTTCTGTATGTTGCAATGAAAAAATATATACATTTAAATTTCAGCCTTCACTCTATAACATCAATATCATCCTCTCGAAATATTGATATCTTCGTGAGCTCCGAAATAAAAATTACAATTAAAACCTATGGTTTTAAACCATAGATCTCTCTTTCTCTCACAAATTTGAAAGAAAAATCCCATAGGCAAGGGTATCCAAAAACGTCCTTCAAATTGCAATGAACTTTATTGGCAGTGCTTAACCTGGTTTGAAAGATCTGAAGATTTTCCCTTCCTCTCAAAAAATTGTGATTTGGAGAAAAAAAATTGTCACCATAGTTTTCTAAGACACCCAACTTCACGGGGCCATTAACTCCCCTAATACTGCTCTGAATTCTTCATATGACACTGATAAATTCTGAAAAGGATATTGCAAGAATCCTTTGAATTTGCTCCTCCTTGCAAGACAATAAATTTTTGTGAAAAAAAATTCTCTGGATCTGTTCCCCATCCTCCAAAAAATCCCACTTGCTCAAACAGCAGCTTTGATACCACATTTTTTGGAACTTGATAGCCAATAAAATAACCAAATATGCAGAAATAATAAATCAGATCACCGCACATAGACCCATACAAGAGACAAATATAGAAAATAACCTTAGGGCAAGGCAACACCAATTGTACTCAATACGGAAGGCATAACTCCCTAAGATCTCCCAATAGGAACTCCACGCTTCCTCTCAAAAAATTGTGATTTGTAGAAAAAAAATTGTTACCATAGTTTTCTAAGACACCCAACTTCACGGGGCCATTAACTCCCCAAATCCTGTTCTGAATCCTTCATATGACACTAATAAACTCTGAAAAGGATATTGCAGGAATCCTTTGAATTTGCTCCTTGCAAGAGAATATATTTTTGTTAAAAAAAATTCTCTGGAACTGTTCCCCATCCTCCAAAAAATCCCACTTGCTCAAACAGCAGCTTTGATACCACATTTTTTGGAACTTGATAGCCAATAAAATAACCAAATATGCAGAAATAATAAATCGGATCACCGCACATAGACCCATACAAGAGACAAATATAGAAAATAACCTTAGGGCAGGGCAACACCAATTGTACTCAATACGGAAGGCATAACTCCCTAAGATCTCCCAATAGGAACTCCAAAGTTGAGTACAATACTCCAATACTTGATATCTCACCACTCGTGATGATTAAACAGCGAGATATATATATATATATATATATGTGTGTGTGTGTGTGGCATCTTCTATTATTTGACAATACAATTAACCATGGGTTATGCATGGCCCATGTCATTTGGTAATACAATATCATTTGCCTGAGTACTTATCAATATCATTCCTCTTGACCATGGGGTCTTTGTTGCTGTTGTTCTTATTTTACCTCTTCATAAATCAATAAATTGTAATATGTATCTATTAGATTTTAAATAGGAATTTGTAGGCCTTTTAAGTATTATGATGTGTTGTACGCTGTACTGCAGATTGAAAACTGCACAGGTTTGAATCTACTTTGTTCTTCTGACGACAAGGTAGATGTAAAAGTAGATGTAAAGATTGCAGCACGAAAGGCAGAGTCATTTCTTATAAGGTAGGAATTGATGTTCCTATTACCATTTCTAAGAGGAATATAGTAATATACCATAATTGATGTGTCCATGACTTCATCTTAAATGAAACAATTTCTTATAGAGCTGGAGAGGGTAAGGCAATCCTTCAAGGGAGGTCCCTAGTTCGAATCTCCACCCTACCAAACACACATCAGGTACCCAAAATCCAGTTGATAATGCTGGTGCGGTCAGGGCCAGGCGCGACTCCTGGGTGATTTTGACGGTGTAGAACCCCCTGGTCATGGTTTCTCAGACCAAGGCGGCCCCACAAGGGGTTTTTCGCTAAATTCAGAAAAAAAAAAAATAACATAAATTTTCACATCGAATATCCATTATATTTTTGGCATAGGTGTACCGGTGTTCTCAGATTTCTCAATCTTTATTGTTCTACAGGTATATAATGCAAGCAATATATAATGCTAAAGGAAAACAACTTTTGCCACCTGCTTTCGCTTCACTTTTTGATGACTCGGCATCTTCATCTTTACATATCTTCTTTGACCCATCAAAGGGTTCTATTGATCTTCAAGGTTTCACTATAGGTATAATTGCATTTATTTTAATCGTGTAGTTCTAACAGCTGGTTAATAGTGGCAGCTTATCCATAAAATTATGCATAATAAATAGGTTGTGGTCAAGGACTAGATTTTGTTTACTCACATAGAATGAAAATATCTAAGCTTTGGTCTAACAACCAGAGCATCAACCCTGTTTAAACTGTGAGCCATATCTAATGTTGCTTACATAATAAATTTTTGAATTAAAACATGGATAGAAGTCGAAAGGAAAACAACTTTTGCCACCTGCTTTCGCTTCACTTTTTGATGACTCGGCATCTTCATCTTTACATATCTTCTTTGACCCATCAAAGGGTTCTATTGATCTTCAAGGTTTCACTATAGGTATAATTGCATTTATTTTAATCGTGTAGTTCTAACAGCTGGTTAATAGTGGCAGCTTATCCATAAAATTATGCATAATAAATAGGTTGTGGTCAAGGACTAGATTTTGTTTACTCACATAGAATGAAAATATCTAAGCTTTGGTCTAACAACCAGAGCATCAACCCTGTTTAAACTGTGAGCCATATCTAATGTTGCTTACATAATAAATTTTTGAATTAAAACATGGATAGAAGTCGATGCTTCAATAACTTATTCCAAGTTAAACGGATCTATATTTAGCCATATAATGATGATGCTTCCTTAACTATTATGGTTCTTTTATTTATTTGAATGCATCCTTGTAAAGGTGATTTGGGCACAGAAAATCTTGGCAGAGTGACAACTTGGGGAATGTGTTGCACGTACCATTTTATTAGCAGCCATGGTTGAATCTCTAACTAGATTTCCTTACTATTATACGTATTTTAAAATACTACAAACTCTTTTCTTGAGATAGAACAGCAAAAACACATTAATTGAAAGTGAAGGCAGACATGGAGTATTGTTTTAGATGATGCCAACTCATGAGCAGTGTAACTTCTAAAATCTGGCTGAGAAGCTCTTAAATAGTTAAAGACATTTAGTTCAAGAATTAGGGCAAACGCCAACTTGCATGGCCTATGGATACATCAAGAATATAATAATGATGAAAGGAACAATAACACATGCAAACAACATCACTCATGTAGAAAAGTACAAATATATAATCACAATAGCTGACGTAGTTCCTATACATGAACATAGATATAATCAAGGGGATGACATCAGAATGCTAATGTCTACAAAAAAAAAAAATGTTCCACGTGAGCTAAAGCAGTCATGCTGCCTCATGAATACGTGTCCACATTTTTAGAGGAAGCTGGGGAGGTTAGTTGCCTATTCACGTGCCAATATTAGGGCTGATCATATGGTTAACATGCTACTGATTATTGAAACTTACCTATCAGTTGTATCTGATTTGTGAACATAATAATAATTCTCTTTCCACAAAATAATGAGTCCACTAGAAAATATGACTCTCCAGCTCTATGAAGTGGTGAATGGTTTTATCCACAAATTAAAGAAATTATCTGCAGAAAACAGTTTAATAAATCTCATGGTTTTTGAATTCCTTAATTGTGATATATGTTTGGATTAAGAGATCAAATTAAGCAAGAAGTTGTAACTAAGCCTTCGAAAAGTGTCACATGCCATTGGGGACTCTGTGCACTTGAGGAGGGCCTTCATGATCAAGTTCATCTGCCAGATGAGAAATTATGAAATATGGTTAAAGTTTGGATCAATAGGGCAAGTGAGCTATTTATATCAAGAAGGAAAAGTAATTTTTCATTATCTAACAATGTAATGAGCATTTATGTTTCTTTGGCATTTTGCTAAGCTGACGGAGGAGGGGAGAGTAATTAGAAGTATTCACCTACCCAAAATGTTGTGCCTTTATGATTGTTATTGGATATTATGATGCCTATTTGGGGCCAACCCAAGATGGCATCAACCTTTATGCAAGCAGCAAAATAAACATTAAAATCCTCTACCTATCTCCTAAAATGTTTGTCAGATGAGTGTGTTCCCCTTCTTCGTTAGGAAATAAATTATATGCTTAGAATTACCTAGGTCTTTGAAGTTTGAAGTCTTCTAAATAATGTATTGCATACAAGTCTAATAGGCTTGGCTTTGAAACTCTTCGCTCTCTGGCACCATGAATCCAGTGATGAGAGAACGCAAATCTCATTTCCCATACCCTGAAGTTATTCCTGTATCATTGTCAATCAGACTCTAAGTCCATTTGATGAAGTGAATATGAATGTAAAAGTATCTATAAATATCAGACAACAACTATGAGCGGGAAACAAGCCTTATCTTTATATTTCTTATCCCACATCTTAGGAGAAATTCAAAGAATGAAGGACTGTCAAGAGAAAAAGCTGGCTAGAAATAAAGACAATTCATTTGAGGAAGCCTTAGTTGAAACTTAGGATGCCTTCATCGAAGAGTCTAATTTTTTCCTTATCAAGTACAAAAGGAAGAGTGAAATCAAGGTAATCCCCATCCAGGGGGCAGGCAATTTACTGAAAGTGATTATAAAAAGTGAGATGATTAAGCATGATATGTTTGTTCCTAGGCTGATAAAGTCTTTAAAAGTACAAAGTTCTAGCTATCCAAGGTAAGAACTTCAATGAAGTTTTAAGTAGTAGAGCAGCATAATCTTGGATGGGACGTCACATTCCTCTCCAATGGTAAACACACCAATAATCCTCTATCAATAGGGAAAAAAAAACAAAGCATTAGCTTAAATATTTGGGTTCTATTCTCAATTTAGAGACACTCTATGTGAAGAAGCTTATAAGCTGGAGCTACCTTCACACAACAATAACAATTATCAATTATGCCTCTCACGTCTCAATACTACAAAAGCATACAGGGAAAAATAACTCTAAGGGGTATATACAGATTGCAAGGCCTAATTTGATTTAGAGCTTTGTCACAAGGTTGACACCTCAAGGGTATTGAATTAATACAATAGACAGGTGAAGTGAAAAGTTTTCTATCCACTAAAGGGGGGTTTCATTCTTCAGTAAAGATGCTATTTAGGCTGGGACGTAGAATATATCCTTGTCCATTCGATTTGATGTAATAATCAAGGGCCCTTCCTTTCATATTGAAGATTTCAGATCAAGACACAATTGGACGTGTGTCATTTTTAAGGAACAGTTAAATTTTTTAATTAATGATTTACAATGTTACCATTTTAGCCATATCCATTTTGTTGCAATTCTTTGGTATTTTTAGAAACAATTCGGATCATTTTGATATCAAAGCCTTCAATCAAATGAGACCGTTTAAATGGACTTTTTAATGCAGATTAATGGAATTAGAAAAATACTGATCAGAAGACGGTCATAGGAATTAAAGTAAAAAGAAATACCTAGTCAAAAGGAAGGGCCTTCTTGAAGAAGTCCCATCAGCCTACATTTCTCTTGAAAGAATGAAAGAATAAACTACCATTGAGAGGAATGTAAGGATTGGAAGCGTAGCCTTGTCATGTTTACAAATCTCACTCTAACAACATATTTTCTTTTGCTTCGTTTTACCAAAAGGCCCTTCCCATTAAAGAAGAAACCCAATACAATACAATGTACATAATTTGAATCAAACTTCACAAGAAACCAAAATCATATAAATAAATTATTTAAAAAAAAAAAACGTTAAACCCTAGAAGCTTTCCAAACACATGTAGCGATAGAATCCAATTTACGAAGGTGAAATATGTTTTTTCAAAAATCACAATGAAAAAAACCCTAAAAAATTAACAGATTTTTTTTCCTTTAAAAAAAACACATATCTAGCAAAATACGCTGATTAAATGCAACCAACTTACCATGATGGGAATAGAAATGTTAGTAGATGTAACAGGACCTGCATTCTGGCTCTTCTCAGTATTTGCAATGCACATACAGGTGAAACTCCTCTTCGTAGTTACTGAAGATGGAAACACTGCTGCCGAAGATGCCAGAGGGCAGGCACTTCGACCCCGATGACTATGCAATACTGCATTAGACGAATCTCCTTTTTGCAGTCGAGGAAGGGAACATTGAGGAACACTCGAAGTCTTCGCCAGCATTGTTCACATTCAGAATGTATATGGCGGAGGAGGGGTTGCCTAAAGAATTTCAGTGGTTAGTTTGTCAAGTTTTCTGGGAGTTTTAGTCTACAACAAATTCTAAAAACCCTAGAAGTTTTACAAACACATGTAACGATAGAATCCAATTTACGAAAGTGAAATATGTTTTTTCAAAAATCACAATTAAAAAACCCAAAAAAATTAACAGATTTTATTTTCTTGAAAAAAACACATATCTAGCAAAATACGTTGATTAAATACAACTAGCTTACCATGATGGGAATAGAAATGTTAGTAGATGTAACAGGACGTGCATTCTGGCTCTTCTCAGTATTTGCAATGCACATACAGGTGAAACTCCTCTTCGTAGTCACTGAAGATGGATACAATGCTGCCGAAGATGCAAGAGGGCAAGCACTTCGGCCCAGATGACTATTCAATACTGCATTAAACAATCTCCTTTTTGCAGTCGAGGAAGGGAACATTGAGGAACACCCAAAGTCTTCGCCAACGTTGATCACAGGCAGGCACTTCGACCCAAATGACTATGCAATATTGCATTAGACGAATCTCATTTTCGCAGTCGAGGAAGGGAACATTGAGAAACACCCAAAGTCTTCGCCAGCATTGTTCACATTCAGAATGTATATGGCCGAGGGATTGCCTGCATAATTTCAGTGGTCGCTTTGTAAGGTCTTCTCGGACTTTTAGTCTACAACAAATTAGTAAAATTGAAATCTCGTTTGAATACGGGAGGAGAAAACACACTTTGGCCACTGGAGAGTAATAATTCAGCTAAGAAAAGATGAGAGTGTGCCGCCTAGGTTTAAACGCTTTTGCAAAAGCTTTTAAAAATAAATTTATATTAATAAAATAAATTGAATTAGTGTGTTTGATTTTTTTTGTTGGAGGTTTATTTGTAACAATTTATTATGTGGATAGCCTCAGTTTTGGAGAATTCGGCTCTGGCGATTTGGCTTTTGGCGGGAAATTTTTTGTGACGGCGTCTGGTGTTGCTCGAGGGACTCTGGCCCGAAGATCTTGCCTAGGGCTTTGGGGGGTTGTTTACGCTTTCGCTTGAAGGTTCTTTAGTGGTCTCGGGAGGGCCCGATGGGGTCTCCTCCTGTTTCTCCTGCTGGGAGAAAGACCTCATATGCCGAGAAGTTGAAAGATTTTCCCTCGCCTTCCACGGACGGAGCTCAGCGGAATGCTTTTCAATCGATACTCAAGACTGTTGCCAATGGCCCAAATGCTCACCGCGTTAATGGATGCCTCCCACAATCTTCCTCCAGGCCTAAGATTGTAATAGAACCAATGCTGGTCGAAGATACAATCGTCTACCGAGCTAATCACGACTTGATCTGCAAATTCATGGGCATCCGGCCCACCCTGAATTTTCTGCACACCTAGGTTCGTCAGAACTGGGAGCCACACGGTGAGTACTCTCTATGGCCTATAAGCAATGGGTATTTCATCATAAGTTTCTCTTCTTTAGCAGATAGAAACAGAGCATTTGAATCGAGAAAAGAGAAACCATGGACCAGCAGGGTTATTTGTCCAACCCTGGAGAGTGGGTTTCGACCCCCGCATCGAACCCACGGCTGTCCCGGTCTGGATCCGGTTGTACGCTCTCCCGATGGAGTTTTGGGGTGAGCAGGTGTTGGAATTAATAGGTAATTCCCTAGGCAGATTTCTGGGAGTCTCCAAAGATACCATAGAGGGTAATACTGCTGTCTTTGCTAGAATATGTGTAGAGATGGACATTAGTCGGCCTCTACCGGTGAGGTGGAACTTGAGCTTGCGGGAGTACCCTGGATCCGGCGGTTAGACTATGAGGCCCTACCTTTCGGGTGCCGAGTATGCCATAAGCATGGACATTTGGCAAGGTTACGCCCAAACGTAGTGAGCACAAAAACGGAGGCTCCGAGTGGAATGTCAAACCGCCCTAGAGAGGGTAAGTCCGGTCCGGTCAATGAACCCTCTAGCAATTCTCCGAGTCCCGATGCTCGGCGGGATGGCTTTGAGCGAGGTGAAACGAAAGAGAAACAAAAAGAAAAATGGCAAGGAGCGAGTACGGCTCAAGCCAAACAATCGGTATGAAATTTTTAAGTCATTAGTGGATATGGAGGACCAATCTATGGAGGGAGTGGTTGGGAATGGTGAGAATGTCAACACTCCACCTCTTGTTTCTCCTTCCTTCACTCCTGTAGTAGAGCAGTGGTTGTGCCGGTGAGTACCTGCGGTCGAGGAGAATCCGGGGGCTTTGGTTATACACTCCCCGGCCACGGTCGGCTATAAAAGATGTTACCATGGGAAATGCGAGATAAAAACGAGAGAAAGGCACTGCTTTAGGGATTTCCCGAGGTGGAAAAGAGATCAAGAAACAATAACTCTCAAGGAGCGGGAAGAAAATCCAATAAGGAACTACTAACAGCCCAAGGAGATAAGCTAATCAATGGAGGATTGGTGAGGACCATTGATTCTTACTGCTCTCAAGGTTTTCAATGATTATTCAATCTTGGAATATTAGGGGTTTAAACAGTAGAACCCATCAATCTGCTGTTCAAAGACTCTTAGAAAACCGTAAAGCAGACTTTTTGCTTCTTCGGGAGACCAAAATGTCTTTAGATATTATGAGTAAAGCTGCTACTAAAATGCGGCGGGGAGGCTGGGTATATGGACGTGGCTGCCCAAGGAGCTTCAAGTGGAATTGTTACCCTTTGGAACCCTACGAGTGCAGGACTGCTTTAGAACATGTAGCTTGTAGGGGTGTACTTACTTCTCTCTTCGGAAATAACTTCAATTACGAGTGGTCCTTATAACCAACTTTTATGGGGCCCAAGATCTTGATGGCCGGAGGCTCCAATGGGACGTTGTTCACAACATGAGAGCATACGGGGAGTGTTATGGCTGGATTATTGCGGGGGATTTTAATGCAAAATTATACTGTTCGGGACCGGGAAGGTGGCTCCCCTATTTTGGATCCGGGGGATCGGCTTACGATTGCCCAAGTTCGGGCCTTTAATCTAGTGGACGTTCAAGGCCCTAGTGTTTTTTTCACTTGGACAAACAAGAGAAAGGAGCCACATAGCGGGGAAGGTCAAGTTAGATCGCTTTTTGGTCTCGGAGGAGGCTTTTGTTAAATGGACTTTTAAGTTCCAGATTTTGGAGGGCCCTATTTCGGATCATTTTCCCATTTTGCTTGAGGGAGGGACTTTGAGAGGACAGCACCATAGGCCTTTTAAATTTGAGAATTTTTGGTTACAAAAGGAGGACCTTCGACGAGAAAATTTCTCATTGGTGGACAGAAGGCCGTCCACCTTTTGGGACAGCAATGTTCAAATTTCATAAACAGCTTCAATTTGTCAAATTTCAATTGAAACAGTGGAGGAAAGGAAACAAGTCGGATTTCCAGTCCCAAAGGGCCCCCTTGGTGGCTAGATGGGAGGAGGTTCAGAAACTTTTTAGGGAAGGATCAATTATTGAGCAACTCAAATCTGAAGATGACGAAGCTGCGTAAAGCGGTTGAGGACATTGACAACCAAGAGGAGTTATCTTTGGAAGCGAGAGGGCTAGAAATACTTGGTTATTAGAGGGGGACAGAAATACCAAATTTTTTCATCGGTCAGCTTGTGCTAGGAGACAGATGAACAATATGGAAGTTCTCAAAGATGAACATGGAAATGTCTTCGATACTATTCCTGGTATGCACTCCCATGCTATCGATTACTTTTCTAAACTTTTTAAGGAAAGTATGCAGCAAGATATTGAGGCTCAGAACGAAGTTCTTAATGTTATTCCTCCTATTATCTCTGAAGAGGACAATCAGACCCTGCTTAGACCCATTGAAAGGGATGAGCGAGAAATGTGGTCTTTGGTATGAGTCTTGGAAAATCTCCTGGTCCGAGATGGCTTTCCTATTGAATTTTTCGGGCTTTACGGGATACCTTGGAGGAGGATGTTACGGCTATTCTTGAGGAATCCAGATCCAATCGAAGAATGCTCGGGGCGATCAATCACACCTTCATTGCTTTAATTCCAAAAGGGGAAGCGGGGACTCATATCTATGATTTCAGGCCTATTGCTTTATGCAATGTGATTTACAAAATCATCACTAAGATAATGGCTGAGAGGCTTAAACCCCTTCTTCATAGCATCATTTCTCCTGAACAGGGGGCTTTGTTGAGGGAAGACAAATATTGGATGGGGTGGTTTTGGCCCAGGAGGCCATCCATTCAATGCAAACTTCGGGCAACAAAGGCATGTTCATTAAACTGGATATGTCCAAGGCTTATGACCGGGTGGAGTGGTGCTTCTTGTCGAAAATGCTGGCTGCCTTTGGCTTCTCTCAGGAATGGATTGATTGGGTTATGAGTTGTGTTTCTTCTCCCTCTTTTTCTGTTCTCATTAAGGGCCTTCCCTCGCTTCCTTTCGGCGCCTCCCGTGGGCTCCGCCAGGGAGACCCTTGTTCTCCCTATCTCTTCCTTCTCTTGGCTGAAGGTTTGGGCAGACTGTTTTTGAGGAGAAGGCAACAAGGTCTGCTTTCTGGTATCAAGGTTGGGGAGGAAACTATGACTCACTTGCAATTTGTGGATGATACGGGTCTGGTTGGTGCGGCCACTCTTCGGGAAGCTAGAGGAATCAGAGATACTTTGAATTTCTACCTAAGGGCTTCAAATCGGGTTCTAAATGTCAGGAAGTCCAAAGTGGTCTTTTTCAATCTCGACCAACGGCTTCGGGAGCGCGTTATTGAGATCCTGGGCTTCACAAGGACTTCTCTTCCAATTGTTTACACAGGCGTTCCCCTTCATTTCAAAAAGTTAAATATTGATATTTGGAAGAACACATTAGCGAGGCATCAAAGACAGAATGAATCATTGGGCCCATAAATGGCTAAGCTACGGGGGTAGATTAACCTTCTTGAAATCAGTTATTCAGGCTTTGCCGATCTATAAATTCTCAATATTGGCTGCCCCTCATACCATCTGGAAAGAGCTGGACAAAATGGCTAGAAGATTTTTATGGGAAGGCGCAAAAGGGAAGAAAAAATGGGCCTTGGTTGGGTGGGACAAAGTTACCCAGCCTAAGGATAAAGGAGGGTTGGGCTTGAGAAGTTCTATGCTTAATAACAAGCTTTGGGTGGAAAAGCTGTATTGGAGGTGGATTTCTCGGCCATCCTCTCTCTTCGACGAGAATTCTTTCCGAGTAAATATTTGGGGCATGTTCATCCCAATGAGGTGGGTCGCTTTCCCTTGGAAGGTCCTGGTTCCTTAGTGTGGCGAGACTCTCAAGCTTGGGTCCCAGTTATCAAAGATCAATTATTACGGAAAGTGGGGAAAGGAGACAAGGCTCGTTTACGGGGTGACTCTTGGGACCAACATCCGCCCATTATTGTTATGTTCCCTGAGCTACAACCTATCATGACCGCCTTAGAAGCCCAGGGTTGGATCCTTATTGATAATTATCTTCTTACCAGTCATTTGGGGGGGTATACTTTTAAAAAGTTTAAGCGATGGGAGGAGTGGCCAATTACTGTCTCTCCGGAGTTGGCGCCTATCCTGCAAAAAATCTTGTCAGAAAGGTTCCTCACGGGGAAGGATGAGGAAGATGAATTAGCCTGGGGCTATGGAAGCCTTGGGGTCTACTCGGTTAAGGAGCTGGATATGAAGAGATCCTCACTGAGCCTCCCCCACACTCTTTTCCGGTTCGGCATTGGAGAAGGATTTGGCATTCAAAGGGTTGGCCGAAAGTGAATTTCTTCGCTTGGCAACTTATGCATAATGGTCTTCTCACCTTTGACAATCTCAGACGTAGGGGTTTCAATGGCCCCTCTCAATGTGCTTTATGCCTCCAACATGAGGAAAGCTGAGACCATTTGTTTTTTGAGTGTCCTTTTACTCATCGGATTTGGGAGCAGTTGGTTCTCTCAATTTAAACTCCGGGCTAATGGTGTTCTCAACCGTACCAATATTTGGGAAAAATGGAAATGGGGCGGGTTCAATTCCATAGCTCTCCGAGCGGGTTGGCGGTTAGGCTTTCTCTTCATTTGGTGGCAAGTTTGGTTGGAGAGAAACGCCGGATCTTTAGAAACACTTTCTCCTCGATTGACGGCGTTTGGCGGGTCATACGGAGCAAAGTCACGAAGCTGTTGCTACTTTTGTCAATGAAAAGAATCGGGCTACTCTTGGGCATCCTGAAGAGGGGGTTGAGGGTCATGAGAGGCAAGGCGGATCATCTTTGGAAACCTCCCCACGAAGGCTGGATCAAGATCAATGCGATGGGGCTGCAAAAGGCAACCCGGGCAACGCGAGGATTGGTGTTGTTTGTCGGGATCACTCGAGTGCGGTTCTTTGCTTGGGAATTGCGGGGATTGGGCGAGCCACGAACAATGAAGCCGAAGCCTTGGCCATTAAGTCGGCGTCTATACGAGGTACATTAGCGGGGTTACCGGAGGATAATTCTTGAATCCGATTCTCAAGTCTGATCGGCGCTCTAGATTGCTTGCGGAATTTCTCTTTAAAAGCACGGAGGCTACGGATGTTGATATCTCAAATCAAGGAGTTATGGAGGGAGTTAGATGATGTCATCCCTGTGTATGTGAGTAGAAATATGAACACGGTAGGCGACTTCCTTGCGAAGATGGGTGCTGAGAAAGAGGTAGGTGTTCAGCTGCACAGTGATATGCCTATGATAGATGAAGAGATTCGGAGTGGTCTGGAACGATCCCTGCATCCATGAGCTCAAAAATGACTAAGGTTAGTTTCTGTCGCGATATCGCGACATATTGCGCCGTCGCGACCCTGTTTGGTAATCTGTCGCGATTTCGCGACATGTTGCTCTGTCGCGACATGTTGCTCTGTCGCGACCTATCCTGGATAACTGTAGCGATTTCGCTACCCTTTTGGTTGTTGCGGCTTTGGGAGGAAAATTGTAGCGATTTCGCGACATGTTGCGCCGTCGCGGTCGTTGATGAGAAGGTGTCGCGATGTCGCGACCTTTTTGGTTGGTTTCTTCTTTGGAGGAAAAGTGTCGCGATATCGCGACGCTTTGAAAAAATTGCATGAAAGGGAAAAACCGTCGCGATATCGCGACAATTTTTGTGAAAAGCTACTCTAAGGAAAATTCGTCGCGATTTCGTGCCTTTTTTGAGGAAAGGACACAAAGGGGCATACTTGTTGCGATTTTGAGATGTTTTGAGCAAAATTTAGTTAAGGGGAAAAACCGTCGCGATATCGCGACCTTTTTGAGAAAAGCCTCCCAATGGATAACTTGTCGCGATTTCGCGACATGTTTATGGAAAGGAAGCACTGGGGCAAACCCTGTAGCGATTTCGCTACAGTTCTGGAGAAAAAGCGCTTGCAGGAAAAACGTCGCGATTTCGCGACTAGTTTTGGTAATGGGCACCTCGGGGGTGAACATGTCGCGATTTCGCGACACTTTTGCGGATGGGGCGCCCATTGGTTTTCTTGTCGCGATTTCGCTACACTTCCGGCCAAGTGGGGCTCCAAGGAAAAGCCGTCGCGATGTCGCGACACTTTCTCAAAGTTGCTTGATCAAAGGGGTCCTCGTCGCGATTTCGCGACAGTTTCGAGGAGCGAGTGCCTTCGAGGCTTTCTCATCGCGATTTCGCGACGCTTTTGGCGTTTGGGTGATTTGGTCTTTGTCTTTGTCGCGATTTCGCGACTTTTTCGTGTGTTGTGGTTCGGCGCTTTTTGTCGCGATATCGCGACATGTCGCGATTCGCGACTTGTCGCGTTATCGCGACTGGTTGTTGTGGCGCGGCGGTTGTTTGGTTTGGTGTCGCGATTTCGCGACATGTCGCGTTTTCGCGCCCTTTGTACTTCTGGTCTCTTTGCGCTTGGTTGGGATGCCCTTTCTCCCTCTTGTAACTGTCTTTTGTTTTAATACAAGTTTTTTTCATTTTTTTCAAAAAAACAATTTATTATGTGAAATTAGATTCCATGTCTAAGGGTTCTTTTTCTTCAAATTTATGGAGAGTCGGCCCTATCAATGCTAATCAGTCTAATCCTAAACTTTACATATCACCTACTTGTGAGTAGCGGAAATTTGAAATTCATCTTTTGAAAGTTTTCATACCCACTTGTTCTCCAAATCCCCTAACATGAGTTGATGTGTTTTTTATATTTAACTTATATATCTATGTTTTCTTGTATTTTTTTTATGATGATTTTTATGGTCTATTTTGTTCATGTGTGTGAGTATGTTCACTCAATTCATTGTAATCGTATTTAAATTTTTTCAATGAAATAAGGATAGTTAATTTGATAATTTATTCACTTAGTTGTTTTACATTAATAATATATGATTGAGATCATTTATTCACTTAGTTGTTTTACATTTTATAGAAATTGAAATCTTGATCCTTTGTCTTATTCATAAGAAATTTCTCCAAAAATCTTAGTTGTCTAGTTTGTAGGAAATCATAGATTTATGAGAGCTGGCATCCCAAATTTCCATCTCAAGATAAACGCATATGAAAATATTACAAGCACGACATGTGATTACCTTGCTAGACACTTTGAACGTTCTGCTTCTTCCCAAGCACCGGCCCTAGCTTCAATGGTGTTTTTCTTCCAGTCCACTACATCAAAATACTTCAGGCTTTTAGAGCTTTCCTCTTCCTCTTCTTCCCTTGTGCTCCAGCTTGAAATCAGCCTTTTACCTGGTGTGAATACTTCTGGCTGGTTGGGGTCATCTGCAATATCCAATTTGGCGAGTTGCAATTCTAAAACATCCAGAGTTGTATTGCTTTCAGAATCTGATCTTCTAGCAGGGGTGTTATGTCTGGCAGGAGAATTAATTTTCTTAGGAGTTGTGCACCGGGATGTTCTTGAACTTCCAAGAGGAGTTATTTGAGTTGCCATGTCTCTCCTTGAAACTGTGGGAGAAATCTCTGTGGCTGCATCTTTCATGGAGGATCCAAAATTTCCATGCTTTGTAGTCTGGACCACAACCATCTCTTCCTTGATGGAAGGTATTGATCCATGAAACCTTGGAGTCTCCAAGATTGTATCCGCATATTTATCTGGATCAAAAATTGAGGGGTCTTAAATTGAATCTCAAGGCACTCTGTTTCTAATATAGATATCTATAAACATATGATTCTATCCAACATACTGCCTCGCTCTAATCTTATATTGAAATGGATAACTATGATAGTACAATTGAAATTTAATGCATTGGCGCGAAAATGGGCGGCGCGCCCTTTCAAACACTTAGCCAAATTTTATATTTCTTCTCGCCTGCCGGGCTTCCCTCGGGCGGCGCTCCAAAATGGAGCGACGACGGGAGGCGCTCCTTTTTCGACACTTAGTCAAAATTTGCATTTTAAATATTCGGCTGAATTTCGCTCCAAAAACGAGCGCCGGCAGGCGTCGCCCCAAAAAGGGAGCGACAGTGGGAGGGCCCAGACTTAGCCATTTTTGGCTCTTTTTCAAATTGATGGAACACTTGAAAGCGAAGCATGAAAACAGAAAATGAAAGATACAAAACATGAAACTGCATGAGGAAAACTGAAAGAGAGAAAGGAGGGAGGCAGCAGCAATTTCTTTAGATTTTCAGAAATTTTACCCCTTTACAAAATGTGACAACAAGAAGAACTTCAATGAAATTTCAAGTAGTAGAGCAGCATAATCCTGGATGGGACGTCACATTCCTCTCCAATGGTAAACACACCAATAATCCTCTATCAACAGGAAAAAACAATACAAAGCATTAGCTTAAATATTTGGGTTCTATTCAATTTGGCAACACTCTATGTGAAGAAGCTCATAAGCCGGAACTACCTTCACACAACAATAGCAATTATCAATTATGCCTCCTGTTGGAAATAAAGCTAGTAAAAGGAGCAAAAAGGAGTAAAAAAGGTAAAAAATTTGTTTCAACGGTAAGCTTTGGATCTTACCCCTTTTACCTCCTTGGACGACAGTGGCTCAGGCGGGTAAGTTTGACTTGGACGGCAGCTGACTAGGCAGGATTGGACGACAAGGGCGGCAAGGCGAACCAACTCATTTTCCCTTTCTCTTTTCCTCCCTATTTCTTCTATTTCCCTAACTTCCCTATATTCCCTAAGTTCGTTTATTTTTACGAGTATAAATACCAATGTAACCTATTATTCCTAAGGTTGAATACAATATTAATTTCCTATTTTTTGCTCCTAATTTCTCTCAAACCACATCTGGTATCAGAGCCGAAGCCGAGAGGGCACGAGGATCGAGGCGAGGGAAGCCCGAGGACCGAGGAGAGAGAAGCCTGCAGCACACAGCCCGTAGCGAGGTCGAGGTGGGGCCCGTAGCACGTAGCTCGAGGTGAGAGAAGCCCGAAGCACGTGGATCGAGGCGAAGTCTGGAGCAGGCCAACACAACAAGCACGCGGAGACAGGAGCGACGCAGGAGAACCAATCAGAGAGCGGCACGTGGCGAGAGGAGAACAAGACCCACGCTGACTGGACGACTCAGAAGCTGACGCGGACAGACAACGTGGCAGCGAAGGGAGCAACGTGGCGAGGAACGGTTGGCTAATCGGAGGCAAAAGGGGCGATCGTTGATTGCCCGAAGGCAATCATTTCAAAAGGCGCGCGCCCAGGGTTATAAACCCTTGCATTGCCTCCATCCTACTGAATGTGGGATTATTTTTTTTTTTCTTTGCAATAGAAAGGACAAGAGCTTGTTAAATACAAAACCCTCCCCCCCACATACCCGGGGCGGAGCGGGCTAAGGCGCAGCGCTTGTGATCTGGGTGTCACGGGTTCGAATCCCGTTGGGCACTATTTTGCTTTGTTTTTTTGAAATCGCCTGGAAAGCATAGTTGAAAAGGATCGCGGATCCTTTGAGTTTTAAATTAAACTCCGTGGCGCATTGGTCTAAGGTTTTGTGACTATCAAGAGGTCACGGGTTCGAATGGGCTAGAGATAAATTTTGTTTAAATTTTTTTATTATTTAAACTTTAGAAATTTAAAATTATTAAATATTAATTTAATAAAAATTAATTTATAATTATTTTAAAACTTAGGTTTTAATGATTATAAAATTATTTTTTTATTAAATATGAATATTTAATGTTTTTTAATAAGTTTAAATTTTAAAATTTTGTTGTAAAAGCCTTGAAGGCTTAATATTGTCATCCACAAAGAGATTGTACATTTCACTTTTTTGTGAAATACTCAGAGATTGAAAGAGAAATTGATAACTTTCCTAAGAGGAAAGAGTGTGTAATAAGCCTAAGAGGCTTAGTATTTTGTAAAAGGCATTTGATGATCAGACCTAATGGGTGTTATCATGCCTTATGTGCAATTCTAGCAAGAGAAGGTGCAGAAAGGTTTGATGAAAAGGTAAGAGGTTATGGACTCAACATTGTGTTTAGTCAACTTCAAAACGCAGTAATCGCACATCAAAGGCATCCTGACTCAGGGTACAAAGCGGATTTTGAAGATAATTCATTTAGAAGTCAATTTGAACAATCAGAATCCATCCAAGCTGCACCACAAGAATCAGAGTACACACACTACAACATTTCAGTGGAAATCCTAGAACCACCATCACCGAAAATCATACCAATAAGTGACGACGAAGAAGAAGTGGCAGATAACTTTGCAAATCAAGAGATCGCATCCCCACATCAAGAGGAGCAAGCAGTCAATGATAGAGTAGAACAAGTCAGATTTGACTTAAATTTGTAATCTCTTCCTTCTTCCTTCTTCTTCTTTCTTTCATTCAGCAAAGTACTTTTGTAACCGTGAAATAAAGAGAGTTTTTGGTAACTATGGCCTCACACAATAGCTTACCTATCCCAGAATTTAACGGTTATGACTATGAGTACTGGTCTATAAATATGAAGACCCTGCTCATAGGAAGAGGTTTGTGGGACATCATAGAGGAAGGCTATACAGAACCCACAGACTGGACCACACTTAATGCAGCAGACAAGAAAACTCGAAAAGAAGAGAAAAAGAGCAACTCATCTGCTCTTTCTCATCTCCAAGCCGCATTGGAGAAAAGCATATTTCCTAGAATTGTTGCTTGTACGACTGCTCAAGATGCATGGAAAGCATTGAGTGATGGATTCCAAGGTAGTAATCAAGTGAAGCAAGTAAGGCTTCAAACACTGAAGAGAGATTTTGAAAATCTCCGAATGAAAGATGATGAAAAAGTCGATGATTATTGTGTTAGAGTAAAAGCAATAGTAGATAAAATGGTTACACTAGGCGAAGCAATCAAGCCTGAGATAATTGTAACAAAAGTGTTGCGAACACTTACACAGAAATGGAACCATATTGCCATAATTATAGAAGAATCCAAAGATCTTTCCCTTTTAACATTCGATGCATTAATCGGATCGTTAATGTCACATGAAGAGAGGTTTCCTGAAACTCCTTCAACCAGCTATGGAGGCGATGATAAGGCCTTCACTTCCAATGAAAACAATGGAAGAGGATGGGGAAGAGGTCAAGGCAGAGGCAAGCAAAGAGGTAGAGGCAGAAGCAACTACAGAGGAGGCAATCAGAACAGAGGAGGCAATTCCAACAGAGGAGGCAACTCATACAGAGGAGGCAATCAACAAAGAGGTGGAAATCAAAATCGAGGAGGAAATCCAGGACAAAGTGGAAATCAAGGGCGAGGAAGTGACAAGTCCAAATCAGCTTGTTTCAACTGTGGCAAGCCAGGTCACTTCGCTCGCGACTGCTGGTCAAAATCTTCACAAGGCAGCAATAGTCAATATGGTAATTATGGAGAAGAAGATGATACCTCTAATATTTTTCTGTCATATGGACAATCAGAACAGAATCTAAATGACACATGGATTCTGGATACTTGGTTGTTCAAACCATATGAGTGGCAAAGAACATTTATTTGCTACTCTAGATTCCACTTATAAATCCCAAATCAAATTAGGGGATGATAAGACATTGCAAGTAGAGGGTATTGGAGCCATGGAGGTTCCAACCAAAGAAGGACTAAAGAAAGTGCATGACATCTATTACACTCCAAAGCTCCAACACAATCTGCTAAGCATTGGGCAAATGATGGAGAACAATTACAAGCTTGTATTTGATGAAGGACAATGTATCATTTTTGATAAAAATAATTGTAATCGTGTCATCACACAGGTCCCCATGACCAAGAACAGGTTATTCCCTCTCAAATTTGATGAGCCAGGAGGAGCTCAAATTGCAAATGTAGCTATAACAAATCCAAGTGTGCTTTGGCACTTGCGATATGGTCACCTTAATTCCGCTAGCTTGAAACTTCTAACTTCTCAAGCTATGGTGACAGGACTTCCCAAAATCAATGAACAAAAGGAGGTCTGTGAAGGATGTGCTTTGGGAAAGCACTCAAGGTCAAAGTTTCCGAAAGGACAAGCGTGGAGAGCCAACTATCCACTTCAGTTAGTACATTCAGACATCTGTGGACCAATGCAAACACAGAGTCTCGAAAACTATTCTTATTTTCTCACTTTCATAGATGACTTCTCTAGAATGTGTTGGATTTATTTTTTGAAACATAAAGATGAAGCTTTTGATTGCTTCATAGATTTTAGAAACAATGTAGAGAATCAAAGTGGGAATTATGTAAAATGTCTTAGGACAGATCGAGGAGGTGAATACTCCTCAAAAGCATTCTTGAAATATTGTAAAGCAAGTGGGATCAAAAGGCAATTTACCATTGCCTATACCCCACAACAGAACGGTGTGGCAGAGCGAAAAAACCGCACCATAGTTGAGATGGCAAGATCGATGCTACAGACTAAGCATCTAACTCATATGTATTGGGTAGAGGCTGTAAGAACCAGTGTATATATTCTAAATAGAAGTCCTACTTCTAGTTTAGATGGTGTCACTCCTTATGAGGCGTGGTACGGAAAGAAACCTAATGTAAAGCACTTCAAAGTGTTTGGTTCTTTAGCATATGCACACATTCCTGATGAGAAAAGGAAGAAGCTTGATCCAAAAAGTCAAGCTTGTATATTTGTAGGGTATTGTGAGTCTACAAAGGCATATAGACTCTACAATCCCAAGACTCATAAAGTTATACTCTCCAGGGATGTAATTTTTGATGAAGGGGGAGAATGGGGTCATCAAAGAATTTTTGTTGATGATGAGTCCCAAGATGTAAATTCTTCACAAATATAGCAGGTACAACAGGTGTCTCCCAAGAAAGGCACACCACCCCCTCCAAGGCCAAGCAGGAGTACTACATCAAGTACATCAACCACCAGTCCAAGTCCTTCTCCATAGAGATCAGTAAATTCTTCACCGATGGACATTGACTCTCCATCAAGAGGCAGAAGAACTTTACAACATCATCCTTCCTTTCAGATGTTGGATCAAAATTTCCAAAGAAGATTCACTAGAAGCCAAGCTAGTGAAATGAATTCAGTTCTGCAACAACTTGAGAATTTGCAATTGTATGGGGATGATAACTCCCAAGAACCTAGAGGAGATGTAGTCAATTATGCTTTATTGGCTAGTGCACAACTAGAACCAGCTAGCTATGAGAAGGCATGTACTCAAAATGTATGGCAAGAAGCCATGAAAGAGGAAATAACCTCTATAAAAAATAATGATACATGGGAGCTAGTAAAGCTACCCAAAGGTAAAAAATGTGTTGGATGTAAATGGGTCTACAAGACCAAGTACAATGCTGATGGAAGCATTGAGAGGCATAAGGCGAGACTAGTAGCAAAAGGTTTTACTCAAAAATATGGCATTGACTATGAGGAAACTTTTGCTCCTGTTGCAAGACAAGAGACAATCAGATCAGTTCTTTCCTTAGCAGCCCATAAAGGATGGAATGTTCAACACATGGATGTAAAGAGTGCTTTTCTGAATGGATACTTGATAGAAGAGGTTTATGTTCAACAACCTCAAGGTTTCCAAGAACAGGGAAAAGAGAACCTTGTTTACAAATTGAAGAAAGCACTTTATGGCCTCAAGCAAGCACCAAGAGCTTGGTACTCACGCATTGATGGCTATTTCAGCGAGTATGGATTCACAAGAAGCAAAAGTGAACCAACTCTGTACTACCTAAAGCATGGAGTAGACATTCTCATAGTTTGTTTGTATGTGGATGATCTAATATTTATGGGTAGTAACAATAAAATGAATATGGAGTTCAAAAACTCCATGATGAAACAGATTCGAGATGAAAGATCTTGGTTTAATGCGATACTTCCTAGGGATGGAAGTGCATCAATCAAATAAAGGGATCTTCATATGTCAACACAAGTATGCTCGAGACATGATCAAGAAATTTGCCATGGAGCAGTGCAAATCAGTTGCAACTCCTACTGGACATGGGATCCAATTGAGCAAGGACGATGGAGCATCAAAGGTTGACATGACCACTTACAGAAGCATGGTTGGGAGTCTGATGTTTCTCACCAACACCAGGCCCGATATTCAATATGTTGTTTCTCTAGTTTCAAGGTTTATGGCTAGTCCATCTGAGCTGCATTTACAAGCAACTAAAAGAATTTTAAGATATGTAAAAGGTACATTGGATTTTGGAATCCATTACCAAAAATGTAATTCTGTGAAATTAGTTGGCTTCAGTGACGATGATTGGGGCAGCAACATAGATGACAGGAAATCTACATCAGGGAATTGTTTTAGTCTAGGATCAGGACTAATTACATGGAGTTCCAAGAAACAAACTGTTGTAGCATTGTCATCAACTGAGGCTGAGTATATAGCCATCACTCATGCTAGTACTCAGGCCCTATGGTTAAGAAAAGTTCTTGAAGAGATTGGAGAAAGTCAGAGTGGTCCAACTCGATTGTATTGTGATAACATAAGTGCCATTCAGTTGGCATACAATCCAGTCCACCATAGGAGATCAAAGCATTTCGATATGAAGTATCACTTCATTCGAGATATGGTGGAACAACAAATAGTTGAGCTTCAATATTGTAACACTTTGGATAATATTGCTGACATCTTCACCAAAGGTATAGCTAAAGCTCAATATATAAAGCTGAGAGACTGTATAGTCAGTCCTCTCAACTTTAAGGGGGAGAATGTTGGAAATAAAGCTAGTAAAAGGAGCAAAAAGGAGTAAAAAAGGTAAAAAATTTGTTTCAACGGTAAGCTTTGGATCTTACCCCTTTTACCTCCTTGGACGACAGCTGACTGGGCAGGTAAGTTTGACTTGGACGACAGCTGACTGGGCAGGATTGGACGGCAAGGGCGGCAAGGCGAACCAACTCATTTTCCCTTTCTCTTTTCCTCCCTATTTCTTCTATTTCCCTAACTTCCCTATATTCCCTAAGTTCGTTTATTTTTACGAGTATAAATACCAATGTAACCTATTATTCCTAAGGTTGAATACAATATTAATTTCCTATTTTTCGCTCCTAATTTCTCTCAAACCACACCTCCCATGTCTCAATACTACAAAAGAATACAGGGAAAAATAACTCTAAGGGTATATACAAATTGCAAGGCCTGATTTGATTTAGAGCTTTGTCACAAGGTTGACACCTCAAGGGTATTGAATTAATACTAGATAGGTGAAGTGAAAAGTTTTCTATCCACTAATGGGGGGTTTCATTCTTCAGTAAGGATGCTAACTAGGCTGAGACGTAGAAGATATTCTTGTCCATTTGATTGAGGTAATATTCAAGGGCCCTTCCTTTCCTATTGAAGACTACAGATCGAGACACAATTGGACGTATGTCAATTTTAAGGAACAGTTCAATTTTTAAATTAATGATTTACAATGTTACCATTTTAGCCATATCCATTTTCTTGCAATTCTTTGGTATTTTTAGAAAAAATTCGAATCAGTTTGATATCAAACCCTTCACTCAAATAGGACCATTTGAAATCAAATCTGATTTTCTTAGGTCCTCATCTTTGAAACCAAACTTTTGAAAAATTTCATACGTGCAAATGTTCAATGAGGACCCATTATCTATCAACACCCTCTTGATAAGAACATCCCGAATCATTGTTGTGATGTACAGAGGATTGTCACTCTGTAAGCTATGAGGAGGGATATCCTTATCATAAAAGTCTATGCGATCCACCCTATGAGAAGCCACAACATTGATTACAAAGGTTGGTTGACCTGATGTAATGTTCTAGAGGGGGTACACTTTGGTAGTTAACCTGATGTACTGCTTGTTTTTCATGATTAGGCAATGGGTGTTGAAAAATCTCCAAAGCTTGGTTTGCAGTTTGTGCCTGTTGTGTAGGAGGTTGAATAATTGTTGGAGGGTCAGAATTACCCTCTATAACTAACCGACCATTATCGATTAGATCTTGCACCAAATGTTTCAACCTCTTGCATGAGTTTGTCAAATATCCATCAACTCTATGAAAATCATAGTGTTGGCCTAGTTTATACCAATCAGTCGTGGTCCTTGGTTGTTTGATGTCAGGCAACTCTATCATTCATGTTTCCAATAGTTGTTTCAGGACCATGGACAATGGTTGATTGAGTCTTGTGAAATTTCGTGGTGGGAGTTTATGTGGAGCCTTCAATATCATTTTCCTCAAAGTATGGGGCTGAGCACTCACAATTTAGACTCTAATATTTGCGAAAATGAGCAGAGTCAACTCTTTCCTGAGTTTGTGATTATTTTGCCTTGTGCCAAGGCTGTTATTACTCTTTTGATTGTTGAGTTGCCTTTAGGGCTTTCTACAGTGGCAGTGGGCATCCCTTGAGATCCCCCCTGTTGTCACTCTCTTTAAGCATCCAAGTTTCTTTTAAATGCTATTGAATTAGAAACATTAAGCAATTATATCCTACTTGACAACAGATTTCAATTGTATAGTCCTCCACTAATTAACAATCTGTTGGGGGTTCAACATTGGCATTTGTTTTGTTTCAAGCTATTTGGAAGAACAAGGAAAAATTCTTCAACTCTTTTGTGTTCAAGCTTTTGTTCCACCGTTGAAGGTTTCTTCTCTTTTTGAGGAGTTCATTTGACTCAAAGCAGATAGTTCGACTTCAAGGGCTTATTCATCCACATTGACTTCTCTGGACATCTTGGCTTTTTGTATCCAGGTGCCAATCTGTTTCCTTTGCATTTATGGTCCTTATCCAACACGAGTGATCGACTCTATTTGGGGACAATGTATTTTTTTATGGTCTTCTTTACACATTTGGAAGAGACATTGTTCGGGACAATTACTATTTACAGAGGATTCCCACACTAGTTATGCCATGCCAAGAGTTTCACATCATCAACAATCGCAGTGCCAATATCTGTCATATCATTGCAATGTTAATGTCATCGAAAGATGTATCATTGGATTTCATTTATTTCATTTGTATTTATTGGAGTGGAGGAATGATGAGGATAATTATGTAAACAACGACACTTGTTATGCTGCTTCATGCATTAGCATTCTTTGATGAAATTCTTATTTATAGCAGAAATTGGTGGAATCATTAGAACCACCTGAAATTGTTTTACATCTTTTGCAATTAAAGTATTAATTTGCAAGAGGCTAAAAATATGATTATACGGAGAGTGAGTTTGTTTACTTGGAGCACATGATTAGTAAGAAGGAAGGAGTTTGTTTACTTAGAGCACATAATTAGTAAGAAGGGAGGCGAAGTTGATACAACTAAAATGCAGGCTATCCTTGATCATCTCATTCTAAGTAATATGACTCAAACTTTGTTGGTTGTGGAGTCCTAACAATACCTCTTCTTGAGCTTACATAGAAGGTACAATTTGAATGGATAGAGGAAATAGAGACTATCTTCTATCATATTAAATCAGGTATGTTCTACGACGTCTTCGGGATGAGAGGCTTTGGGATGACATATAAATATATTAAAGATATATCAGAAAATCATTGTTTAAGCCTACAATTGAATTTTGTAAGTAGAATTTATAGATATGTAACATAATGAACATCAAACATCCATCAAACAATAGAATGAAGACCATAGGCAATGAGGATTCTGAATTCATTGATTAGTTCAAGTTTCAATTACATAAACAAAGTGCCAAGGCCCAAAAAGAGTAACACTGAAAGTGAAGCACTAAGCACTGAAACATTGCATGTCTTATGAGTCAATGACTCTAAAAATCACATCCTCGTTTGTGGCGTCACGTATAATATTTGAATAGGCGCTCTCATCATCATTGCTAGCTGAACTAATGGGCTCATACAAGGGAAGCCCAAACAATTCTCTTTCCTCCTTCCTCTCACTGATATGTCTTGCATCCTAACGATCAACGTTCCATTGTGTTGTAGGACTCTCTTGATACTCAAGTGTCTTTCGATCATGGAGACATAAGGCACCATGCACTTCAACTAGCTTCTTTGCTCCTCTAGAGGTAAGCCTATTTCTCTTGATAGAGTGGATGAAGCTATAGGTTGACCAATTTCACTTAATTGCAAAGGAGTTAGCAACCGGTGAAAGGAGACACTTGGCTAGCCTGCATAGCAATGGAGTAATATCCTCATGTAAATCCCACCATCCAATGGGATTCTTCTATGCAAAAGTGAGTATATCCTCTCTAGCCTCTAAAGTTGATCCACTCTTACATCTTCCTAATTGCCTTGAAAACACCATTTCTCACCTCACGGTCTACAATAGGAGTCACTGTCCTAGGCCTTGACCCATACCACTTGGGATTGACAGCATATGCTATCATGTGCAATGGAATGTTCATGCAATTCTAACTCCTATGAACAATAGGCTGAATGTGCTCATCATAGAAAGAGAGTGTAGGATCCTATTGAATGGCTCCATCAAAAGTCTTATAAATATCTCCAAAACTAGGAGAGTTTGTGTCTACATATTTAATTATAGTTAAGAAATATTAAAAAACTTGCCAAGTCCATGCCCAAGTTGGCACTCCCTGGTTTTTTTGACTCAACTCGACAAGTTTTTCTAGACTCAATGAGTTGTTTTTTTACTCGCTAGTCCAAGAAAAAATCTCAGCTACGACGGAAAAAATACTGAAAATGGCATCAATTTTTTTCCCCTAAATTGGCCTCATTTTTGTTATTTCCACTTGTAGAGAATTAGAGAGAAGGTGAAATCTGACCCCAAAAAACACTCATTAGCATCCTGAACCAAAATTTTCCTACTTTTCAGGAATTTATCAGCCACTCAGCGGTTACATTTGAGATTAAAAAACAAGAACTAAAAGGAAGGTTAATGCCACAAGGCCCGCCTAATTACAAAGGACCAAAGATGAAAGGAAAAGAAAAATTAATCAGTAGAGTACAGGGATAAGGTCAAAGTAGATCAACGAAGCTAACACCAAACGAGTAGACAACATTAAGAGGAATCTAAACCAATCTTGTATGGAGTTCCATGGCAATATGTCCCACCCCATGCAAAGTGTAACACCTTCAATAATTACGAGCAAAATTTGTACTTCCCTATAATGTACATTTTCTAGAACATTCATCTAACCACTGGGTCTAGGAACAAACAAATATTTCCGAAATCCTAACCAACACAAGAAACATTCACCATGTTTAAGACATCAAGAATTAGACACAAAAGGAAGTAATCAACACTCATAATGAATTTTTCCAAGTAGACAACCACAAAGGAAGTAATCAACACTCGTAAAATGTCGTTCATCACTCTCATACATCACAATTGCATTAGACAAACCAAATAGCATCATCAACTACTTGAACAATCCCTCCCTTGAGTATAATGTTGTCTTCCAGGCATCAACTAGGTTGGTTCACACTTGATGGTAGCTTAAGGTTAATATTAGGGAAGTAATCAGCACATCCGAGCTAGTCCAGTAAGTCAACAATCTAAGGGATCAAGTATTTTATTCTTATTGGTCATCTAACTCAAAGTGGTGTAATCAAAATAGAGTTACCACATGGAAACAAGTAACAACAAAGTTACAATCACTTGGAAAAAAAAGGAAAGAAACCTAAACCTTAAACCAAAAGGCTAGGGTTCAGGGTTTAAAATTGAAACATTGACAGTTGAAAAATGGGCATGCATACATAGTTATCAGGCAGCAATATTTACTTAAAAAGCGGAGGAAATAAAACCCTAAAACCAAACCCTATGGCCTAGACTAGGGTTTAGGGTTTAAACTTCAAGTTCAAAGTTCAAAGTTTCAAATTCAAACATTAACAGCTGAAAAATGGGCTTGCATACATAGTTACCAGGCAGCAAAATTTACTTTTAAAAAGGAGGAAAAAAAACAAAACCCTAAACCTTAGGGTTTAAACTTCAAAGTTCAAAGTTTCAAACATTAACAGTTGAAAAATGGGCTTGCATACATAGTTATCAAGCAACAGTATTTACTTAAAAAGAGGAGGAAAAATAAAGTTTTGGGTTTTGGGTTTAAACTTTAAACTTCGAAGTTCAAACATTAACAGCTGAAAAATTGGCTTGCATAAAAAAATCCTAAATGGGCCTTAGCCTAAAACAAATTGCAGATTTTTTAAAAAAATCAGCGATGCTGACTTTTCAAAAAATTGGCAAAAAATCTTCAAAAACTCTTTGCGTCGCTGAAAGCTTTCCGATTGCATCGGCATTTTAAAAAATCGGCAAAAAATCGGGATTCTGCATATGTTTTGCAGATTTTCTCAACTATGGTTCAAACCATAATGGAAAAGAAAGTATAATGATGCTTTTAATGTCTAAAAGGTATATTGTTGTTTTGCTAGTAGCGCATTGAACGGATGGGTTAGCAGATTAGATTAGTCATGTTTATCCCTTGCCCCCACTAAAGATGATCTGGCCATATGGAGATTTCAGGATACATTGTCTCATATTTGGATGTGGGCAATATCTTTTGAGGGATGTTTCCAAGCATTTCTGTACCTTTTTCTGCTTTTAAAGCTGCAGACACGTGGGAAAATTATCCATGGATAAAACAAATGAAAAAAATAAAAGACTTATGTGCGGAAGGAAACCAGAATCATGAATAGTAACCACACCAATCTCTCCTCTCTAGACCAAATGGTACCTCATTTGAAGCTTCAGTGGCATGCGGAATTGATTCCTTATATGATACAGCTTTGCGCAATTGCTTTCCAGGGCCAAGAGCTGCTTCTTCTTCACTTTGATACCTCTCCCATCTGTAAAAAAAACATACATTACAAAGATCAATCTTTACCCTACCATAAATCTCCCCCAAATTTTTCATATTCAATTTAAGAATAGATGTGTAAGAGTCCATGTCTTTATTCACATGCTATTGTTCATAATACCATAGTTTTGGCCTTGAATTAGTTAAATTTATTAAAGAGGGTCCTAATTATACTAGAAGTGACCTTGGAATAACCATAAAAACAAAGCAAAATCAGTGACATCAATATTCTACACGTAACACTCTATAGTTGAGATAGATTGCATGCTATAAATACACTTACAGTTTAAATCACTTGGCTCATAATTCAAATATGTTTTGCATAAGGAAAAGAATAGCCCTATAACACTCGGACATTTTAAGAGACTGGCATTTTGAATACAAGCCAGCTTTTCCAAGAAGAATATGCTAATTTTGAACTAATCTGTAATGTTTGCTATTGAGTTTCCTTAGTGTCACAGGTTGTTCTATATAACAATTAGCATAGAATATTATACATAGTTTCCTTAGTGTCACAGGTTGATCTATATAACAATAGCAAGGCTTTATCATTTAATCATTTTGTTACATGAAACAACCCAATTTATTGGATATTTAATATTCTGAGCTTACAATAACTATCTCGTAAGGGACCAAGATAACTACTGTAACGGAGATATACTTGTTATTGCTGGTTGCTGGGACAAGCTCAACACCATCCCCTTTAAGAGGCCAATATATTCAAGGGAAAAGCTAAATCTTGTTTAAAGTATTCCATGATCCAAAGGGCATATCCTAAATTATTATCTATTATATTTACAAATTTGCAGGATACCAAGAGAGTTGAAGGATCAAATGTGCTTTACTGGTGGTAATGCAACATAGAAGAGGGTTTCCGGTCACCAAAATTATATACGTCAAATGTATAACTCTAGAAAGTTGTTGAGAATGACATTGAAAATTTTAATTTTCTTATTTGCATCACTTTCAATGCCATTTTCATGTGACCATAGAAACTTTGGAACTATGAATAGAGGTCCAAGATTTGAATCATGCGAGGGATAGGGTTGTACACCATGCCTCAGCAACTAGAGTATGGTTGAATAACCATATATAGTGTAAACAATATCCGTCTCATATGGCCTATGGTCTCATGGATGTTAAAAACCATAGTTGAGAAAATCTCCAAAAAATCGCAAAATCCTGATTCCGATTCCGCCACCGAGGACATCTGCATCAACAATCTCAGTTTTTTGCAGGAAAAATCAGCTGCAGTAGCATGGGTTGGGGAAAAGGCATACCTTTTTTTTTCATTTTGCCGGATTTTGTTTGTTCCAAACTAAAGAGAGAGGTCTGCCTACCTGCTACCACACCAAACAAAACACTAAAGCACATCCTAACAGTGGATTTTTTGCAGTTTGAAGGAATCCAGCAGCCACCAACAGCCACCCAAAGGATTCATCTGAGGTAAGAAAAACTCTTGCAAACTGTTTTTTTTTCTCTTTTTCTATTCCAAGCATGTTTTTTGTTGTTATTTATAAATTAAAACCAAATGCAACAGCCACCAAACTGTTGCATTTGAGCTAAAATTTTGAAAAACTAGGTCAAAGTTTCAGGCTTCAGCTGTTTCTTTTTTTTTTTTTTTCTCTTTCAGCTGTCTTGTTTTTTTCCTCCTTTTAAGTAATGCTTCATAAATATTGTTGTCTGAACTATGTATGCAAGCCCATCTTTTAGGGTTTAGGTTTTTAAGTAATTGTTTGTTGTTACTTGTTTCCATGTGTAGCCACAAGAAAATGTCGAAAAGAGATCCAACATGGAAGTATGCAAGGGAAGGGGAAAAGAAAGGGGAGGTTTATTGCAATTTTTGTGGGTCAATCATTCATGGAGGCATATACCACCTCAAATTCCATTTGGCAAAGCAAACAAAGCAAAATGTTAGGATATGCCCACAGGTGCCAATTGATGTTGAGAGAGAATGCAATGCCCTCCTCTCTAACAAAGAGGAGAAAAAAGAGCTCAAACGAAGACAAAGCAAGGCCATGTCAACCCCACCTTCTCGACCTTGTATAGACTATGCCAACATTGGCAACACCTTTACTCAAATTCACCACGAGTGTTCGAATCCATCAATTGCACATCCAACGAGTAGGACGCATGAGTCCTATTTTGCAAAACATTCCACACCAGGGCCACAACCCACGCTTGCAGGTATGGCCGCGTGAAACAAGGAGAGGCACAAGGCAATGAGGAAGGCCATTGTCAGTTTTTGGTATTTTTCCGACTTCCCTTCAATGTGGCAAAGTCTCCATACTGGTGGGGCATGGTAGATGCCATTGCAAGCTACGGCGCAAGAATTATGCCGCCAACTTATGACAACCTTAGAGGACCTTCGTAAATTTGTGGACAACATTCAAGGTGTGTTTGAGGACCAGCCCAGGGTGTGGAGGCAGAATGATTGCACTATTATGTCTGATAGGTGGACCGATGGGAGGGGAAGAACGTTAATCACTTTTTTAGTTAGCCTACAGAAGATTGCATTCCTCAAGTCAATGGATGCATTGGCACAAGTTAAGAGTGTCGAAATGCTTGAAGGGTTGCTGAGAGAGGTTGTGATGGAGGTCAACAAGGAGAATGTTGTCCAAGCATCACGAACAATGCAACAACGTATGTAGCAGTTGGTAAGATTGTGGAGGAGAGATTCCGCACCATTTTTTGGACCCCATGTGCAACACATTGTCTCAATTTGCTCTTTGAATAAATTGGGAAATTACCTTGGGTGTCAGAGGTTGTGCAAAAGTCCAAAGCTATTACAAAATTCATCTACAACCATACATGGGTCCTCCACCTCATGAGGCAATTTACTAGTGGGAGGATGCTAGTCCAGGTTGGAGTTACATGCTATGCCACAAACTTTGTAACATTGCAAAAGCCTCTTCCATGCAAGAGGGGCATTGAAGAAGATGTGTGAACGATGTGTGGGATTCCGAAGACACTGCTAAATACTGGCTCTCCAATGAGGGGCAAAACCTAAAAGACTATTTGTTTGAGGAGCCCTTCTAAATAGCCATAAATGAGGCCATCAAGGTACAAGACTCGGTTTTTTAATTTATCTTATTATTTTTTTAATCTAAATATTTTTCCATTTGTGAATCTTGTATTGTAAAACATTTTTATTTAAATTATTTTTCCTTTTTTTCAGGCATCAGAGCCTTTGGTGAGGGTTTTCCGTCTTGTTGATGGAGAAAAATCACCAATGGGATATGTATACGAGGCTAAGAATATGGCAAAAAATGTAACTGCCCCATTTTATGGACATGTCCACACCAAATACGTTCCCATTTGGAATTCATTGACAAGCAATGGACATCTCAGCTCCATAGCCCTCTTCATGCAGCAGGGTACTAACTCAACCCCAAATTGTTTTATGTTGGTACATTCGTCGCCTACTATGAGAAGATGGAGGACCTTCGACTATGCGTTGACTACATGTACCTTGATGATGAAATGAGCATTAAGATACAAGATGAGATGCAAGCTTATAAGAAATGTCAGGGCATCCTTTTCCCATCCTCATTGTGTGTTCGATCAAGGTCAACAATGAGGCTAGGAAACCCTCATTGAATTATTATTTACATTGTCTTTTGATTTTGTTTTAAAAAATAATCTCAATTTACAATTTTACATGTGAATTATTGAATTTCTTTTTTCTTGGTTGTTTCTAGATTTATGGTGGGAGAACTTTGGCGCATATACGCTCAATCTACAATGCTTTACCACTAAAGTTTTATCTCAACCATGTAGCGCATCAGATTTCCTTCCGTTTTTTTTTTTTATCGATTTTTACACGATTCCCAATCTTTTCCGATTCTTTTTCCATGCCCATTCCAATCCGATTCCATTTTCCAACTATGTTAAAAACTGCTTTACCCTTTTACCCTTTAGAATGAAAAACTCATGATACAAAAGGTGGACAAGATAGAGAAGAAGATGGAATTTAGGCAGACTAGTTGGCAAATGGACATCACGTTTGCATGAGCACATGCACCATGTTGGTGATGTAATAGTGTCATGTAAATAGAATGCCTTGTAGAGTTTGTTGAATGTGTGTACACAACAAAATATATATTTGCAATAAATATGATATAATGTGTTTTGGGGTATGTTTAAATTTCACATATATAGGTAATGAGGTGACAATTGGGCAATTGCCAAGCACCTGACAATTCTATGATAATTGTATGTACACCATCTACCTTGGCCAAAAATAATGGTGGAGATGGAGATGTTCGTTGAGGTATGATTTTGGTCAATGTTGGTGGAAGTGTATTTGTCATTTTTCGCCTATATATTTTGTGAGTTGTATACTTAACAAAACCAAAATGTATTGCAATTGATTGGAATGTGAAGCATATATGTGCATTGCATATTTCTATGCATCTATGAGTTTTCCCTTTTGTTAATATTTATTTATGTATAATCGAACTATATTACAATGTCTTAAATTCTATTTGTTGTCATTGCCTGTACAAAGTTGGGTTGATGTTGGTGACATAGATTTGCGACGTGCATCTTGCTCTAGAAGATAAGCAACAACAAAAATAATGGGAAGATCAAAGTGTACTTGACGGGGACTATAGTCCGAGCATGTCTTTGCCCCTTTGAAAGGAGGGAAGATGTGAGCTTGACACTGAAAGGAATATAGATAATTTCATCGACATCGATGAAGGGCCAAGTGATGACAAATATGATGATAGGGGTAAGGGCATAAACTCTTGGGACTCTATTTTGACTTATTCAAAATGGGTTGGAAAGCTTAGAGAGAGAATAAGAATTCTCAATAGGGAACCAATATTTTAGGCTAGGATCCCATCAACTACATGAAAAAGTAGTCTAGAGGCCCTAAAAAATGCAAAGTAAAATAATTTACTAAATAGTAATTTTCTATTTTTAGATATTTATAGCAAAAATGCATATCTAGCCATGTTGACACATCACTAGAGGACAAAACACAAAAGGACAACTCAAATATATGTATTTTCATTTAATATGCACTTTGCAACTCTTTGAAGGTGAACCGCCACATTTCCACACATGACCTTCCACATTCAATACAATGGATTTCCAACACACCAAATATTGTATAAAGAGAGAATTACCCCCCATTGTAAAATGCATAAGTCATTGATACAATGTTATAGCCTCACATCTCTTCTTAGAGATTGCTCGCATTATACTCTACTTTACTTGCAATAAAATCATTCTGTTATTTTTCTTATATGTTTATGTGTTCTGATTTGTTTTACTCTGTTAGTGTTCAAATTGCAATATTTCTTGATTTTCCTTAACTCAAACCCCTAAAGTTTCGGATCAGGTAGACAACATGATAGACAAGAGTGCAACACTAGAGCTACAACTTGGCATGCCTGCTAGTGCATGAGATGGGAGCACTGCATCAAACCAACCACAAGTAGACCTATCTAATGATCCTATTATGGAAATCCAACACTTAAGCAACTCCAAGGTAGCATCTCCAATGGTCCAAGACAACAAACCATAGAATGATGTATCTGATGTTCAGTAGTATGGGAGTTTAAATTCAATGCAATTGTAGATTAACATGTCCAATGGTGAACAAATGGGAATCTAATAGTCAAGAAAATGCAAGCTAGGGTGTTTGATAATGCATATGAAAAAGTCCAACACTAGAGCAACTATAGGTTAGTGTGTTCAATAGTAAGCAAGACAATAGTACAAGATCAAAGCAACTGAAGGTTCATGAGATGGGAGTACAACATGAGAGCAATTGGAGTGGAGAGAGTTCAATGGCATACGAGCCAAGAGCCCAACATACCATTTGCCTATGTCAAATCAACAAAGTACCCAATCTAACAATGGAAAATTTGAATTATGATTTAGGAGGCCAATGGTTAAATGAATGAGACCGATTGGAGGAGGCTATTCCTTGTGACATTGTATAGGATAGCAATGAACTTGTACATGGAATTACTAGAGGCAAGCACCAAACCTAAGAGGAGTGCAGGAATCCTTCAAGAAGGAATTCAAGTTGTTCCCAATGATGATGAGGTCATTGTAGGCAACAGTTCTGGCGTGGCCCAATCACAAGCCTAAACCTTGAGTTGGAGGTGTATGTGTAATGAGTATGCATAATAAGAAAATTTTGAATGTACATAGTTTATATTTCATGTTTATGTAAAGTTGTACATCGCATGTTGATGCGCACCATTATGTCCATGTTTGGTGTTATGTATAGGGTTAGTTTGGTGTTACTTGAGGGGGTACGAGAGATTGGTTATGTAGTTATACAACTATTTCCCCCAACTTTGCCCCTATAAAGAGATCCCTACTTCATTGTTTCCATATGATACCTCATGTCATATTGATTGATCGTATCATGGATAAGGACATGGAGGTGGACGCAGACGTACGAGAGAAGATTCAACACGAATATCATAAAGCATTGTGCCTTATATGACGTGAGAGGAAGCTGACCGTGATGAAGAGGTGTGCGAGGACCTGCACGACAAATGATGGAATAATTGTTGCAACAACTTGCAAGATAACCTGTGTGATAGCCAACACAAAGAATATGTAGACAAACAAGTAGAGGTGATGCAATTGGAACTACACACAAAAGAATCACGGATAGAAGATAGACGCACACACAACAACAATGCAAAGAAAGCCAAGTTGTGATACAATAAACAACCAAAGACCAATTCATGGACCTGGAAATGTGCATGATTGACACTAGGAAGAGACCCGCATTGATTCACATTAAATTACTTGGTTATATGTGGATGTAAGTCATTGTCAACGAGGACTCCAGTGTAAACTCTTTAACAGAGAACACATGGAGAGAAATAGGTGCAATATTTTTGTGTCGACCTAATATCAGACCGTTTGGAGTTGACCACTACAAGATAAAGAAGCAAGGAGTTCTTACTAGGCAAAAGGTGAAAATTATTGAGCAGACGTTCATCTTGGATTATTTGGTCATCACCATGCAAAAAAATTTCATTGGGACGCAAATGGTTGTGCATGACGAAGGTGGATCACTACTGGGAGAAAGACCACCTTACTTTCAACAAGGGCCAATACAAGTATACACTAAATCTAAGGAACCAAATGGTTAATGAAGACTTGGCATATCCTCTAACAAATCAAACGCTTCTTTGTCTAACAATGTCTAACAAAGAAGACAAGGTGATTGTGTTGGAACCAAATGAAGGAGAGTTGGAACTGGAGAAGTGCATGAAGGATTAAGGGCACTTAGACAATGATCTTCTAAAGTGGTAAATGAACTATGAAGTCTTCCAACTAGAATGCCTATATTTGAATGTGGAAGGTTCAACTTTGGAAGGCCCTCTTGGCATACAAAGTTGACGTAGGACAAGTGCACCTAACGGAAGAAGTAGATGCATGCCCACAACACGATAGAATGGTTGGTGTATGCCAATGACAGTGCAAGTGCACCTAACAAAAGAAACAGATGCGTGCACACAACACAATAGAATGGACTTTTGGTTGCTAGGCATCTCGACGAACAAGGAGGTGATTGACGAAGTCAATCATTTGGTGACAAGTTGTCCGAGACAAGACCGTCTAGGCATCAATAGTCTAGACCATGGCCCAAGCCTTATGGAGCTAGGCTATTTGGCAACAAGCCATCGAGAAATCAAACAGGTTATTTGGGCAAGCAGTCTGGCAAGAAGACAAGACTAGGACCGACAAGATGTGAGGTACCTCAGTATATGCACGTGGGGATAAAATATAATATTGTATTATGGCATGGGTCACACAACATTATAATAAATATACAAAAGTGCCAAATTATAATGTTATGCACTTTGTAACTCATGGAAGGTGAACCATCACATTCTTGTATAAAGAAAGATATACCCCAATTGAAGAGGAAGTCATATGAAGTATTCTTGGCTCATGGAGCTGGAGATTTTGTGGAGTGATTCCTTCCTCAAGGGTATTATTTATCTTTATTTTATTGTGTAGATTGTTATTATGGAATTTATTTGGCAATGCATGTTTGATATTTCTGCATATTAATGAATGATTCATTGTTAATCAGAAGAGAGGTTCATAACAGTTGATATCAGAGCAACAATTTTGGAAAAGTGGGGTTGTTTTTGCAAAGCTAAGGCACATGTTTCCCAAAAAAAACGTCCCATCTTGCCAGGGCCATCTTTTTTATTTTTAACAATGATTTCAAAAGACTTATAGTCCAGCATGTAGATTGTTTCAAGTAATACAAAAATGACTACTCATTTGTTAAATTCTAATAAATATTGAGAAAATTATGGCTGTTTGAAGTTGGGTTCTTTATGATGTTTTTCAGCTATCAATATTTTTTATAAGTCAATTTTAGAAGATTTTTGCACCAACATATAGATCTTTTTTAATACTATAAACATGACTGCTCATTTGTCAAATTCTGATAGGTATTGAGAAACTCATGATTGTTTGAAGTTTGGGTATTTACACTGATTTTTGGCTGCATGAAATTTCGTTCAGAAGAAAAACAAATCATATCAATCTTCTTAGCAACCATTTTCAAAATATTTTTGCACCATTGTGTAGATTGTTTTGAATACTACAAAAATGAATGGTCACTTGTTAAATTTTGAAGAGTATTGACAGAGTTACAGTTGTTTGAAGTTGGGCTATTGATGCTGGTTTGGGGTTGTGAAAAAATTGTGCAAATGGAAAAAAAATCCATATTTCCCAATCCAGGTAAGCAAATTAGTTGTCGTTTGTTTTGTTTTGAAGAAAATCTGCAAATGTAAGGGTTAATTAAAAGGCATAGATGAGATTTGAAAAAATTTATTTTTGAGAAATTTTGGTTATTTAAAACACTAGCTACTTCGAAAAAAATATTATTTTGGATTGAGGTCATGGAATTGTGGCATTCATGGAGACAAGGCAAAGAGCATCAGAGGAACTAGGATGGACAAAGAGCATCAGAGGAACTAGGATGGACATACATGGAACCCAAGGATTAATTATGGATATTCAAGTGGCACAAGGGCATTTGGCATCATCACAGACTACCACCAATCAAGATTTCATTTGGATGGAGGAATAATCAAGATTGGTATCAATTTTCAACATTGCTTTTAAGATCATATTATTTAGTTTCTTCATATGTTTCCACGACGAAGATTTTTGTAAGGGGGATGGAATGTTAGGTACCTAAGTATATGCATGTGAGGATATAATATAATATTGTATTATGGCATGGGTCACACATAAAATTGTAATAATATATAACATAGTGTCATATGATAATATCATGCACTTTGTAACTCATGGAAGTTGAATCACCACATGGGTGACCTTCTAACTCATGTAAGGTGAACCATCACATTCTTGTATAAAGAAAGATGTACCCCACTTGTAAAAGGAAGTCATATGAAGTATTCTTGGTAAGATGGATCGCAAAGCTAGAGATCTTGTGGAGTGATTCCTTCCTTAAGAAGTATTCTTGGTGCTGCCCTACCTCAAGTATTGTGTAGATTGTTATCACGGAATTTATTTGTGGATGCATGTTTGATATTTTTACATATTGGTGAATGATTAATTGTTAGTGAGAAGAGAGGTTCATAACAAACTTACTAATAAACTATACCCACATTATTCATTCTTCTAAAATGCCTGGTTAAGGTATAGCAAAGCTTGTAGTTTGTGTTACATGAAAACGGATATAGTATCTAAGGAAGTAGATGTAACAAATTTTCAAGAATCCCTAACATGGATATGTAAATTATAGAAAGCTTATGTATTTTATATATTAAAAAAATAAACATACAACAAAAGTATTTACACAAAGATAAATTTTAAATAGGATATTTTTACTAATTAAGGAGATAGTCATTGTTTCTTAAATTTATTTTTTTTAAATGTGTAATTTACTTTTAATCCCATGTCATGAATGCAGCTCTAGATGTGCCTACACCATATCTGGATCTATTAGATATGGACCAAAAAGAATGCATATTTGGATACATCTAAATATAGTTTCCATGTATTTATGTTTCAATATGGTATCCAAGAAGTATTGTACCCATATCCATATCTAATACCCCAATACAAGTATTTAGCAGAAGAGTTGGATACAATAACTTTGCTTTTCGTTCAAACTAAAAAGCAGTAATTAGGGAAGAGTGAGATATGCAATACAAAGCAGGATACATAGCTCAAGGTGATTATCTTCAATGATTCCTAGGGAAACATATATAAGTATGTTGAAACATTCACCAACATAATAATTCAGACAAACTGATATGCAGATTTTGTTATAGCATTTGCATGATAGCCTGATTGAGAAGATGAAATCTCTCACTCACTAAAGGCATCCATTTTCTGAAACTTTCACAAATCCAAGCCACCAAATAGAAGGGTTGGGATGAAACAAAGAACCCTCTTCCCACAGTTACACCTGAGATCAGTACAAAATTGCATATGGGGATTACATAAGGTTGGAGAATGTCACCTGAAGATGATCTAGAGATAGATGGGGGCTTAGAAAGCTATCTCAAAGATGTAATTTGTAAAGGAGATGAGGGTAATCCATGAATAATATCTACATATTGCAAAACTTCATCAACCCTCCAATGCAAACATTAGAATTACCAATGGCCAAAATGTGCCCATCAGATAACAGACAAAGCATGGGAATGACACTCTAAATATTCACCAACTTGTCATTTTAATTTGATTACTACCACAAGTTTCTAATTCCCAGTTGCTTAGAAAAATTAGTCCATTTACAGCCTCCTCCAATGTGTTAGTGAAATAGGCTAACCTATAAGAGAGTGGAGTCTCTCAAACATTAACACATGAGAGGGATTCTAGTTGCAACCCCTTATCCTATTAATTAGGCACCAACACATATGGCCTGAAATGGTTACTAAATGTACTGCAAACATGTCAATATTATGGAATATCTAACCATCAACGAAAAGTGGATTATGGTCCCCACCACCACCACCACCACACACACACACACAGAATTTTCTTAATGTCCACAGATAGCCAAAGTAGGCCAATGGGACTGACTGAAAGAGCTGCTACAATTTACAATGCACTGTAGTAACCAGGAAGTACTATGAAAATAGGCAAAACTAGGGTAAAGAATCTAATGTATACTACTCTAAAGTGGAACAACTGTATGGCATAAAAACATGAAAGAATAAAAAGAATAAGCAAATTATAATACAAGGTCCCTAAAAGTTGTTCAGTTTTTCAATTTAGATAAGAACAACTAAATCTTTTATCATTTCTTGATGTTTGATAATATAGAAATTCATTAGTACTGTCACTTTAACATTTATTAAATTATTAAAAGACTTTACATTGTACGCAAAAGCTTATCCCAATCATTCTCCTCCATGTTGTTAGGACTAGTTTCAATCTTTTTTTGATCACCCTGAAGACCTGTTTCTCCAGAGATATTCGCAGCCACATTACCGCCTTCTTGCTCCTCTGCCATTTCCTGATCGCTACAATCCGAAGCCTGGTAAATGATATGAATATATCATTAAGCAAACTTGTCTACAACTTACAGTAAGATAATTATGATATCTAAACATTAAAGCACAAAACAGCTATTAGCATTTATAGACTCACAATTTGTTATTCTAAGATTCCCATTTCAATAATTTTCAATCTGTCAAACTAAGGTATAAGATGGCCACAAGACATATTGTCATGCATTAAAGAAAACTGTTCCATCCTCTCCTCAATTTCACAAAATAAAGCCAATAACAAAAACATGCATAAAGTAGCCACATTAAACCTTAAATGAGACATAATGCATTGAAATAGAGAGGATACAAAATAAGTAGAAGATACAGCTTGATTTTGAAACGTAGGGCTTGGTGAAAAAGCATTGAGAAACAATTTCCCCCCTCCTTCCCCCTCCTCTCCCCCTCCCCCCTCCTCCTCCTCCCCTTTCTCTTTTATGCATTGAGAAACAAACAGTAGTATTGTAAAGCATTCAAAAAAAAAAAAAATGAGAAAATACGAAGGATAAATTTCTCTGAGATTAATTTTGAGGTCATATCAAATGGGTTTGGAAAGAAGGATGAATTCTAGTAGACAAAATGAGAGATTTGAATTAGACATTTATGGTATATAAGGGCTTGTTATGTGCCCTTACAAAGTTAGGCACTAATTATTGTTCAATGGATTTCACTTTAAAACCAAACAAGAAGCAGTAACATTTGTTATGTTGTTTATAATGATGTATAATCTGCCCTTCCCAATCTCTCTCACTCTTCTCCCCCACCGCCACCCATCTATTGTCAAGTCCAATAGTCACCAAATATGGTAGATCAACTGCATATGACAACTTCATCATTAAAGAAACAGAAAACAATTAAAGAACAGCTATCACAAGTGGAACATGAACACAAACATACACCATGAAGATGCAAAGCTATAGAGGTGATATTTAAGGATGACAGAACCATTGATCTATTTTAAATTAAAAGGAAATCATGACTGTTATAAATCCTGCACAAACCCTTGATTCATCCACTTTATGGAACAACATGGTGCAGACAAATGTTGATAAGAGGAAAAAAAAAAAAAAAAAATAAAAAAAAAAAGCAATTAAAAAGAAATAGGATTAAGCTTCCAAATTTTAGGGGTATCAGTGACAGATCAAGTTCAATACTGCAGTGTCAACAAGCAATGTGGTTAAGCAATGGACATGAAAGAACTATTGGTTAAAACAGTTCATATTCGATTGGGGGATGTCACAAACGACTAGATATAGATCATTTCATACAATAGAAGCCTTTTGAATTAGAGGGATAATAATGCGGTTGTCAGCAAGATATATGATCTGAAGTAGAGGATAGGAACAATTCATCTAAGTGTATAAACTGAAGTTGAAATATCTAGTCAAGAAAATGCACAAACAGCCTACCAGTAACCATTATTTAAGAGGTAGTCCATAGAAGACTTCAACTTTGGCGTGTGCTTTGGCCTTCATCCCTCAATGCACTACCTTTTCTTTAGATTGTTGACTAAGAGATTCCCCTATTCGTTGAACAATTTCTCAACTGTTGATCATATGTTCTGCCTGAGTGTGATATCACTTATTTTGTTTTGTAAATTCCTGCTGCTATTTCCTTCCTGTCACATAACAATTTGAATCTATTTCCGAAGGCCTTAATTTGTCCCTAATGTAGATTTGTTTTTGCCGCAATCTATTACCAATAAACAATAAAGCTCCCCAAGGGTTTAAGGAAAACTTGCACATTCCATCTTAATGACTGTCGGCAGCCCATATAGTTACACATGTATTGCAATTATCACCGCTGAGGAACATTGGCAGCTTTCAAAAGTCAACAGGTGACCTTGAACTTGCCATTAATTTGGTAGCGTTGGCATGGGCCAAATGTAAATATAAAATGAAAGAGAAGATTTGATTCCATTACAAAAAGAAGAATGCACAATAGATTTTAAAAGAGAATAGTAGATTGATGCCAAGCATTATTACAATTATTATATTCCCCCATGCAGGAAAGTGATGGAACACACTATCTATCATACTCTTGTGCTTTACACTATAATTTAGCGCCTTCCATCCTATTCCATACATAATCTTTACCTGTGAATAGGTTTGTCCATCCCCAATGGTTACATCTATGGATAAAGAATATCATACACTGAATGTTAATAAAATCATCTTCAAGTACTATGATTACATTTATAAATAGGCTTAACACTACACAACTTCATCTTTACAAGCTTTATGCTAGCATCAGCCTCTACACCCTTTTGCCCTGCCTGCACTTAAAGGTGACACTCTCAGTCTCATTGTTTTCCACATCCCTTTCCTTCATGCCTTCGCTTCATCTTGTTTATCTTTTAACTTCATCCATCCCTTGGAATCTCTCCTTTCATTGGAAAACAAAAAAACGCAATTGCTCTACTTTGCCTTCTTGTCCTTCTAAATGATCTTCTAAGCAAAAAAAACTCATCTCCCCTTGGAGACAACTTGGAAGAAGCAAGTACTAGAATGGTAAGACTATGGTTGTAACGGTGCTGCAATGAACCACTTATCATTAATGCAACGGTTGGATAACTAGTCTCTCCAGCTGCCAACCCTTTTATCTATCCAACACAAGTTACAAGGTTCACCTTTATTTGTCTATACTAGAAAACTGGCTAATTTAACTTCTATGTGCATCACCCAAAGACTCTGCACTCAATAGGAATCTTTGCCAACTACCACTAACTTCTAACGATGTCACTCAAAGCCACCCTACTCAATGGGAATCTTTTGCATTTATCAACCTTCAACCATCTCTTCTCTAGAGCTACCCTCTTCTCTTTCTCTAATGCCACTGCCTTCTTTGATTGTTTAAGTCTCTAACCATCTAATTCTACCAATTCCTATATAACATCTTACCTTCTTCTATGTGTCATCTTTCCAATCCACATCACATAAAACTTATTATTCTTTACTCTAATCTACTAATTTTCATCCATTTTGGCTCCTTTTCTTCTATTCTCATCCTTTTCCTTCTTCTCTCATGTTTCCTCGTCAAGCGACAAAGACAAGACTGTTTTCTCATCTCTTTGGGGCTCCTTTCCAACAAACTAGAAAATAAAACTCCAATGTCCAAGAAATCGATAAATAACTACTCTGTTAAATCTAGATAGCCTATTCCACTCGATAAATGGTGGTCATAGTTGGAGATCGGGTCAATAATCGCTAAGATAGGTAAAAGTGTGCATCTTATCCTTAGAAGCATGTCTAGCACAATATCCATACTCAATAAATCTCCATTCAATCTTCAAAATGTTGTGATGCTTGTTTCAATCAGCATAAACATTTTGGATTCAAATTTCACATAAAAAAAGCTTTGTTAATTGAGCTTAAAGTTGACGGTAGCTTCCTCTTAAAGGATTGATAGAGCAAGTCAATCCTTGGAAATTTTACTTTAATTGCATTCAAATCATGGACTCCATTGCTATCCACCTCTAAATGCTACCCAACTTTCAAGCACGGTACCAACTTCTACATCACTAAATCAAGCTAATAGCCATGGCAACATAGCCTATGACCTTTAAAGCCTTTGTGCCAGTGTACTTTTCGTTTTGTACAATTTGATTCTCATCACAGTTTGGCTAAGAATTTTCTCAATATTAGATTTTATGGCATCATTGCAGGATTAATTTTTGGATTCATTATTCAATATTTTACAATTTGTCTAGTTATGCAACAATATGTGAATCACTTCACCAGTGCCCATATTAATCGGCATATTCTCATGTCAATTTCAATGAACATATTATTGTTGGTTACCATTTTTTTTGGTATGACCCTTGCCACTATCATCCTTAATATGATGACGATATACTTCTCCCCAATCATCCACGTGATGCTGCATGAGTTGTAGTGAAGCAAGGACTTACTATATCATGTGTTGAAAATCAAGTAAATCATTTGAAAAACATCCAAATTGTTATTTAACAAGGGATAAGGGAAAAAATTGAAAGAACAAGTAAACATATCAGTCCACTAGATACATTCATTTGTTTTTTACTCAGAGTCACATGAACAGTTTACGACATTTACAAATCCTCAAGCAATAAATGCAGACATGTCATACACATCCCTTAATAAGAGATATGGTTGGCATAACATGCTCAAGGAGGTGAATTCATCGCCAGAAGGTCAAGATAATGTTATAACAAATGGCGTTTGAGTTAAGGAGGGCTGGTATGACTGGAGTGGGGTAGAAGAGTCCGGGCAAAGTGAAAGACAAAAAGGTAAAGTGGCTGGGGAAGATGGCCTTGTGTAGAATTCAAAGTCTATGGGGTTTCGGAAGAAGGAACTTTGGGCTTTGGTGGTCGGTCTTGGAAGCAATAGCATTTCCTGTGGCAGGGTAAAGAGATGTTTAACCTGCCTCATGCACCAAATTGAGGAGATACACAGGGATCAAGTTCACATTGACAAAACCCTTGTGACTATAACAACTCATATGCAGCTCAGTGAAGTTCGTTGCAGCACGAGGGGCTCTGTCATGCAGGCAGTCCCAGCTGAAGTTCCTGAATCTATTATTCATGCACTTCACGAGGAGAAAAAAACCCTTCAATTCATGCATGAAATGGTAGGACATGTCTCAAATGAGTCCCATAACCTTAATATCCTGAGTCTTAGAGTCCTGGTATAGGTATGTGTTAGTACGAGTATGATCAGATTTCTGAAAGTTAAACTTGATGTTTATAGCAGTTCCAGTCTCTTGATGTTTTCTAGTTGAGAAACACTGGATTGGGTCTTAGGAGACCATTTTGTTCCAAGTTTATGGTTATATTATTCATGGTAGCCTGGTAGTTGGATGGTCTATTTTAGCACTATATCAGATCAAGCATAACTCAGCGTTGTAATTACATTTTCTCTTTTATAAATCATCAAAACAATTACAAATGACCTACATGAACTTTTATGGGTGTCAATAAACGCAAATGGCCTTGTAGCGGCAGTATAGATACTCCTCAATGCAGACAACCAAAAAGGTAATTGCATTGAAATTTATGTCCACGTATGTAATTATACAAATAGCTACAAGAAGACTTCATTTGATCCGTATGGAATCTGGATAACATATAGGATGAAGCATTAGACCAGTATTTTGCAGAAACAAAAGAGGTTGAACACTGAACAGCCTAGTTTCCACTAAGAGAAGGCAACCAGCTTGGCCATAGAGGACGCAAAACATTAAGGTTTCTATTGGCTAGAGAAATTGGTAATGAAAATTCTGAATGAGATCAATGTGCCAGTTACCAAGCCCATGATTACAAAGTTGCTCCTCTTATTATACAATCTCTTTGCTCGTAGATGGTTGGCGAGTTCAAGAATGTGGGTGGAATTTGAATAGACTGGGGAGGAACTAAAGGATAAACATCATGGTGACTGTCACCAAAAAGGAAAGAGTTTGTCACTAAGAAGAACTGGACGAAAGAGCAAAAGGAACTCATCAATAAGTGAGATAGACTTAACCCAGAGAAGAAAGCATTACATGTTGAGAACAATGCCCTCTAGAAGAGACTGTTCCTAATCAATGGACCAACATTACTTCTCAGGCAGTGATGTCAGCTTCCATACATGCAGATTCAGCATTTATATCCATGATTCAGTGTCTACATTAGCAGCAACACTAAAAATTCAACTTCTTCAAATATATCAACACAAAATTCAGTATATTCAAGCCCCCATGAAGACCAACGTTCCAATATATTTGGACAAAAAACTCAAGGCTTGTGACGCAAATGTTAGGCCTCACAAGGGATGTCAGTGTAAACATTGTACGAAGTTAATGTGGCTTGAAATGAATAAATCAATATGTCCAGACAAGTTAAATTTATTTCTATGTAAAACTAGTGAGATTGTCGAACACAAAACGTTTTGTGTGAACAGCAATTACCGAAAGACATCTGTCAATAGAGGCATTGACAAGTACTTATAATTGTAACTGAATGTAATGATGACCACATGCCCTACTGAGTCTCACAATTTATAATTGGATAATCTATGATATAACAAGGCATCAAAACAAATGTCTCCCAACCATCATTTGCCTATGTGAAGACAACCTTGATTTGTACTTCAAGCCCAATTGTTTTAAAAGAACTTCACGTTTCATACAAAAACAAGGCTGATATCAAATGCATTGATGAATGAGTTGCTCAAGATTGTTTTTCCCTGTTGATATCATTTTAACTTTTTGCTTTGCTTGTTTTGTTTCCACTGATAGTTTTTGTAGATGTAGAATGAAGTCAAGGAGATGTGAGAATGAAACATGAAGATGGGATAAGTATGAAAAGTTATGTAAAAACTTTCCATTGACTGTTGTTTGTCCAATTATGTTTATTGAATTTATTCATTTAAGGTAGAAAATCACCAATGTTCAGACTGCTTTTACAAAATTTGTCAAATCTGGTAACAATGGTAGAGACTATCCAAAAGACTTAAATAGTATGGCAAACATCGCACCTGACGATCCCTAAACATGTACTTCTTCACAAAGTAATGTGCATTTATTGCAAGCTTATATTTAAATATTGTAGGTAGAAAGAGAACATTCCAAAAAGGATGTGTGTGTTGTGCAAAATAATGATAAGTTAGACCTCAGGACTACAAACAACTTACTTGGAATGACATCTCCACAGAGGTGTTACAAACAAAATAATACCTCGAACCCTTATAGCTGTGTAAATGCACTAAAGATGTCTTTGTCTGTATAATATGGATGTGGCAGCCAGATCGCATATGCGTGTTTAGTTTCATAAATATCGTATATGGACTATGGGCTAATAAAGCCACGTGGTGGATATTGGGACCACGATGTTGAGGCGCACACATTTGCTTTCATGTATGCATCAAACTTGATTCTTATCACATCCTACTGTCATTCGCAAAATGGCACTCATTGCCGGTATTGTCAGCAAGTCACTCATAAGAGACCAGACTTATCACCCAAACATTAGCCAATAAAAGCTATTACACTTATTACCAACTTTCATTCGGCGTTGAATGATAATAAATGTACACCATTGGCAATCACACTAGCTGAGATATGGAGGCCCTTGTTGTCTCTAACAAACCATCCATACTGTTGCTTATATCTAGTTCCATGACCTACACTTTTCATTTCTGGAAATATAATTTCTTTCTTTCCCCTCATTTAACAAGATAAGCTATAGCATCAAATCATTGTTAGTTTTGCTCTCATCATCAATTTCTATTACTTATAAAGCATTTACTTGTCTTGTATGTGTATTTCACACTCCCTTTCACTTATTTTCTAGTCCAATCATTCTAAAGTCACATCAGCCACTTTCATGCATCTTTAAGTATCATAACAATCATCATGTTGACCCAAGGTTCAGGTATGGTGTGGTATGGAGGGGCAAGCTTTGATGAAATCTAGAACATCATACATATATCCAAAAGGTAAGAAAGGGGAAAAATAAAATTATACCAATGTCCACAGGTGATGAAAATAGGTTAATGGGGCTCAAAATTACAAAAAATCTGAGAGGAAATAAGCCATGTCACCACTTATAAAATCTTGTTGTACAACTAGAGTACAAATTGTTAAAAGTAGCCATGTAACCATGTTTGAGACAGATTCAATGCCCACAAAGAAGGTAAAGCTGACAGAGGTTGACACTAGTCAATAAAAGTAGACAACAAATAGGTTTCATCATGAATCACTGTGAACGAACCAATTCAATATTTGACGATATACATGTTTAAGTGGCCTGTAATCCAAGAAGGATGCAGAGAATGTCTCCAATAAATTCTGCTACAATCAAAGGTTCATGATCCTCCAAATGCAGAAAAGAATCTGGTGATGCAAGTCTGTCTCAACTGCCTAAACTATGAGCAACAGGGGCTATCTATCCCTATGTGACAAGAATTAAAAAGATCACCTGGTACCTATTTCTTAAGAACATAACCTCACAAATCTAACGCCATCAATGAAAGTAGCATTATGTTCCAATAGGCGTTTAGTGCCTCTGATTGATAGAATACCAATGAGAGGAGTAGGTAATTACCCTTGTCGACTAGGGTGTCTTGATTGGGCTCCAAGTGAGAGGGTCCAAACTATTTTGCTTCAGTGATTTATCCAATGTAAAAGAACAGCTTCCCAATGTATTGTTCAGGCTGAGTTTGGTGCTCATCTTCTTCGCCTTGTGAGCATCTTCAAAAACAATTTTCAGCTTAATTGCCCTAAATCCATGGGTGACTACACCTCAGGCCGAGAGAGATAGCCATATTCGGCACTCTGCTCCTCAAAATGGATTACCTCAAAGAGCACTTTTGGTCATCATTGTGGATGGTACTCAGAAGTCATTTCTCCTCTTTGGCCAGCTGCCATCTCCACAAATTGATTACCTCCATTAAAATACTCTTTAAATACTCCTCCCCGCCTTCTTCATGATAAAAGGGTGATTAATCAAACAATCAGAGATGACATTTATCAACAATATATTCACATCACTTGGGTCATTCCATCTCAGCCTCTTAGTCCTTTTTCTAAATTGGTTATATGGGATTGAAACAGCCCCCACCCCTCTTATATTATGACCACATTAAGGTATTACAACACCATTTATGGCAATTATTCACGTATTGGCTAGCAAGATTTGAACCTAGGTCTCTTCCTTGAAAGTTGAGATATTTAACCGGTTGAGCTCATGTCATTTGATTTATGTTAAGGTTCATCTATCGGATTGGAACCATGGTCTACAATGTGAAACTCTTTGTTCCCCACCAATTGCACCAAACCCCTTGGTCCTCAGCCTCTTCGTCCTAAGTTGGCCTTCTCCACTAAACATTCCATGAAGACCAAGATGGCATTATTACTTGTCTGAATTATATCCAACAACATTGGACACATAGCCTTAGAATTCCTCTTGCTCAACTCAAACTGTGCTCACGTCAATTGCGAGTGGAGACAAAACGCCATATTCCTCGAGAGGATAGGGTATGTTGTCCTTGCTCTCTTTGGGAGGTGAAGACTGAAAAACATTTCATCTTCAGGTCTCATGTTTATTATGAGATGTGAGGGAGGTACTATTTCTTGTATAGAGACTCAAGTGGATTGCTTGCCAATTTCTTTAGCTATCTTGACCAAAGATGCTTGGCTCTATACTTTTGGGAAGCTATCATTCTACAACGTTAGTTATTACAAGGTATATTGACTATAGTCAACTAATCACCTCATTCTTTTACGCTATCTCTGTTGTCAAGAGTAATGAGTAGTCATTTGAAGCCACTTGTCAACATACAAGACTGGCTACTAGATCTTTTGTTCTTTTTTTTTCTTACATACAGCAAGACAGGACTACAGATCTTCGGCATTGTATTTCAGCCATCCCTCATGTTTCGAGGAGTTGTAGACAAAGCCAACTTACCAGTTTCCTATCTTCTTCTTGTGGTTCCACAGACATGGATGCTTAGCGAAGAGTCTTAAGGGGCTGAATTCCATGTCTGCCCAAGATTATCCAACCAAGTCCCCTTAGTCCAGGCCATTCTCCTAGGAGCATCATTAGATCTTTCATTGCCCTTTTGGGATAGTTTGTGATGACGATGACGGTGTTTCTACTTGACAACCCACTATAGATTAGTGTTGGCGATTGGATCCATTAGATCTTCTTTCTATCTCTCTTCTACCTTGAATGTTGGCTCTCTCTTCATCATTACTTTTAACATGCTAAGGTCTATCCATTTTGGGTCCAACCCTCAAAGCTATAATTTAGTGCTGACAGTTTTTCCACTTTAGCATAGTTACACCAGTTTCTTTACTCTAGTTGAGCTTATTTTCGCAGTATTTTTTGGTTACTATAATGCACTGTAACAGAATCTCTTCGAAGAGTCCCATTAACCTACTTTGGACATCTATGAACATTAATGAAATTATCGTAACTTATCTTTGGTCAAGTTAGTGAAACAATGAATTTGTAGAAACAATAATATGTCACTTGAATCTCATAGTCAATAGGAAACCTAAAAATGAAGTGATCCTCATTGAAGAGGATTCGGTGCTAGTTACACATGAATTTTCGTGGACACAAACCTTTGGAACATAGCCTCTAAGCCAAACATTATTCCCAATTTGATGATACACTACCCCATGTTTGGTTGACAGTCAGGTGAGAGTTGTAAATTTAGCTAACAAAAAAAAAGTGTGCAATTGGTAAAGTATATAAATCAATTTATGAACCAAATAAATGGGAAAACATCGAGTTTGACAATTATGAGAACAAAAATAATGATAATAATTTTTTTCCATTAGTATTGACAATAGAAAAGTACCAAAACACCAGACTCATCAAAAGAAAAGCTGCACTAGAAAGGAAGACTCCTCCAATATACCTAGATGATTAGGGACTATGAAAGAAACAAGGCAAAATCTTTGCTCCCTTGGAATTTCTTTTCTCTAGAATATATGAAAATCAGCTTGTCACGAAGATCACTCTCCATAGCAGTTAGGAGAGCTTGACTATTCTAGAATAGAATAAGCTATTCTCTCAAAAATTGAGGTTTTACAATACATTGCTCTATGCAAAAAGGTGGCAAAACAGAGATGCTAGATCTCTTCGCCACTTTGGAGGGAGGTTCTCTCACTGGTGTCACATTTATGAAGGTCTTTTTTGTTTTGGCTCAAGTAATATAAGATTTATGGTTTAAAAAAAAACTTGCAGTGCTTTTCCTACAAAAGAACCCAGGAAAATAGTCAAAAAAATAAATATAACAGGAACATGCCCAAGCCAGCCACATTGAAATCAGATATGACAAAAGTGGATTCCGTATGCAATTTTTTCCATTGCCTTGGAAAATATCAAAGAGTCCTTGAGGAAGCATGTATACAAATCGAGAGCATAATTGTTAAAAACATATACAAGACGACCATGTAGCATGAGATAGAATGTCATGGAATCAAAGAGTCTTTAACAAGAAAAGTCACCTTCAATGACCCAAGCATACCTGTCTCTGACTCTCCCTCTGTTTCTTCAAAGCTCCCTCCATTAAGGTCTGTCGATCCAGCAAACGTGCAATTGCAGCATCATCCCACACAATTTTTGAATATACCTCAGTATGACACTTATCTTCATAAACATCTCCCAGCCCACCTACTTTCCTTTTTTGTTTTTGTTCCACCTCATTTGCACCCTGACAATGACTCGTGCCATAATGTGAATTCTTGTTAGCAACATCAACAGAATCCTATAAAAGCTCTTCGGTACCCCACCGCAAGATATCCTCTATCTCCTTTTGAGAGCCTGACTTATTTACAAAAAGGTGATCCAGCATCAGCTTTCTCTTTGCAAGTTGCAAGATTCACTCTTCAACACTTGCACATACAACAAGTCTATAAACTAGAAGCCTTACTTGACTGCCCAATGCGGTGAGCACGGTTCATAGCTTGTATATCAGCATGTGGATTGAAATCAGAGTCATAAATAATTACAGTATCAGCAGTGGCCAGATTGATACCAAGGCCACAAGAGCGAGTCGATAAAAGGAAAACAAAACATGATTTGTCCTGATTGAAGCGTGCAATTGCTGTTTGGCGCTCACCCACAGACACTGATCCATCCACGCGTTCATAGGAATGTTGGCCAAACTCAAAAGTAAGATAGTCTTCAAGAATGTCAAGCAGCTTTGTCATTTGTCAAAATATGAGAACACGATGGCCTTGCTTCTTCAAGGTTTTAAGCATTGAATGCAACAACGTCAGCTTTGTCGATGCCTTCTTGCACATTTCTTGCAGAAACTCTACTGTTCCAGACTCTGGTTCAATACCTGGTATGAGATATGGATGATTACAGACCTTCCACAATTGCATGACAATATTAAGCATTGACTGCTGGACTCCACCTCTTCCAATATTACACAGAATCTGATAATTCTTTGTAAGCATTGCACGATAATATTCTGCTTGTACAGAACTGAGCTCCACGGGAACTATACGCTCAGTCTTAGGTGGAATATTCTGTATTGCATCTTTCTTCAGCCTTCGAAGCATATGAGGCGCAACAAGTTTCTTTAACTCCTCAACCTTTTCAGCTATGGTGAGATCATTAAATTTTTCTTCAAATGCAGATAGTGATGGGAACGTATCTGGCTGCAAGAAATTCAATAGGTTGTACATCTCACCTAGATTGTTTTGCAATGGGGTACCAGTCAAAAGTACACGATGTCCAAATGAGAATGTATTCAGCAATGTAAAAAGTTTGGTTCCAGCTTTCTTCAGGCGATGACCCTCGTCAACAATTAATACCTCCCAGGGTACTCCGCGAAGATGACTCGAATTAGCAATGACCATTTCATAAGTTGTCAACATCGCATTGAACTTGTATGCTTTTTGATGCTTACTTAGCCCTTCGGAAGCACCGGCATGCCACTCATATTGTCGAATTGCAGCTCTGGATTTCGCACTTCCATGATATTCAACCACATTTAGATGGGGAGCCCATAGAGAAAACTCACCAAGCCAGTTTGACATTGTTGACAGTGGAACCAAAACCAAACTTGGGGATTTTGCTTTGAAATCCCGATATATTGATGACAAGAAAGCACAGGCAGAAATAGTTTTCCCAAGACCCATTTCATCAGCTAAGATAACATTTTTCATTTTGTGCCAACATTTCCTCAGCCACTTCAATGCTTCAAGCTGATGAGGAAAGAGGGATCCTCCCTTCAATTCACTGGGATGCTTTGTAAGTGGTTCAATTTCACTTGGTCTCTGCACTTTATTGGCAACAAAGTGAGTCTTTGAAGAAGCATTTATGTTTTCATCTTCAACTAATGCCTTCTTCGCAAATTCTTCAAAGTAAGATATCAAGTATTCAGCCCTTGCAATGAGGCTCATCCATACGCTCCCAAGTACATTCATCATAAGAAAAACCACACCACTTGATGAACGCTTCTGGAACACCTCCATGGGAGCATCGGTGGGCCACAATTCGTTGCGGTTGAAGCCACTTTTCCTGGCATATATTCATCGGTACAGTCCCGTATTTTGCCTTGTAATTGTCAAAATTTCGCTTTGCAAGTGTCTTAAGACGTGGTTAACAAATCCATTCATTATGAATATGAGATTTTCCAACCCACTTGACCAGAAACTCCAGTTCAGAATTCTCTGCTTGCACAGGGGAGGGCACTTTGCTACATACAGTTTGATTCATTGGAGAATCTAAAAAAAATTAGTAGCATCTATTTCCTTGCTTTCTCCATAAGCATCTCTATGTTCCCCTGATTTGTTTAAAAGACTAGATGCCTTTAATGAGCCTTTACAATCATTCTGCCTCTCCATAAACCCCAGATCAATTTTGGAATCAACATGATTTACATTATTCTTGCTCAACTGATGTTTTGCATCTGCAGGCAGCAGAAAACTTCCCTGCCTTTCTTCAACCTTTGAAGAGTTGTCCACAGCTGGATTTGTTTCTCCTAAGGATTCAATAGTTTCTTTGTTTGTCCCATCCATGCCAGATATGCTTTTTGTCGGAACTGTTACCAGCTTAGCATCTGGGATTGTCAAGGAAGTTTTTTTTTCTTGACACTAGGGCTGCAGCCAGAGATTTCCTTTGTCTGCAAAACGCCCCCTCTGGGTTCATCCATTTTGCTAGGACTCTCACTCTTGGTATCAGAATTATTAGTTTCTGGCAGTATATTTCTTTCATCATCAATTGCTATCTCACAATACTCTTGGCCACAACTGTTAGACACAACACCCAAAACATTAAACGACAAGACCCTGATGCGGCTGCCTTGTAGTCATGGGAAGATTTGTTAGAAGTTAATGTAGACAACCCTTTTCCAAGAGATATGGAACAGTTTTTGCCATGCACAACTTGAGGAGGCTATGAGATTTGCATTGAGATTTCTGAAACTGAAGTAATCACTCCTGGGTCTCTGACCCAGCACCCTACACTGCGGTCAACCTTTTGCAACGCAGTGACAACTTTAAGTAAAGACCAATAGCATCATAAGATCAACTAATATAAATGCACTTGAGAAATTCATTCAAGAATAATAGCACCACATCAGAAATTCATGCATACACAGATACAATTCAATACATTGATTTAAAACGAACTAACAAGGGCACAAGAAATATACCTGCAGTAAATCATCTGCAATTTTCAGCTCGTCTGTTTCACATTTGAAACTGAACCCAGTCTCCATCGGGGTATTCTGTAGCAAAAATTAAAGCACAATATTCTCCATTGCTATGCTCATATCCATTCCTGTAAGAATCCTATTTAGATCCAGAACCCTGTACAATACAAAATGAAAAAAAAAAAAAGACGACAATTTACTGAAAACCACTCCTAGAGGAGTTTTATGTATAACCAAAGTCCTTCTATGCAGCGCATCTGTAAGATATGAGAGTCGGGAAGTTAATATTAAAAAGTATACAAATTTTTGCCAACACTTGAATTCAAGTACTACAGTTCAAAACAGGGTCACTCATTAACAAACAAATTTCAAAATATATTAATGCCATTCTCACTGTAATTTTAAATATGTGTCTTATTACGTAAAACTTCAATTTTCTATCATTGGCCCAATCATAGAATGCAAAATTTCAAAGCAAATAAATGGCTGTCCTAAAACATAAAGTCAATTGTTTAGCCCTTTCTTTTGTAATTGATATAGTTTAGTGCAAGTAAACAGGGACACAAATACTAACATATCATCGAAAATTTTGAAATTTCTTGGAAGCGTGAAACGTAGATTCTGCATTATCATGTGACCTACAAGCATTATTCAAAATAGCTAAGCAACAAAAAATTTTGGACAGATAATCCAATTGGCTCTAAATATTGCTTGGGTCTCTGCTTCTGTTTAGACTTTGGATTCATGTCCCCAAAGACATCCAGGATGTGGCAAAAACCAAAATATAACAGAGACAAGGGTTTCCAATAAATGGATGGTGACCTAACAGGAAGTGTCAAATGTTCATCCTATGAAGTTCTAAGCACCCAAGCCAATTGTTTCTTAATACAAGAATGTGGACCAAAACACATTGAGATGAGACTAGGCTTAAAGGGTTTGAAATAATCCTACAAGCATAACCATGTGTGTGTTTGTTACAAGCCTCCGTGTATCCCTCAATTATAAGGAGGCATGATGTGCTTCCAACATCCAACTAGCGCCAGTGCAGTGAAGCCAAATTAAATGCTACTGCCAGTAAGAACTTGTTGATAGATAGTTGAATAGTTAACCCTTAAACTACCCCATGTTCAACCTACAATTAAGGTTTATTCTACTTAATCATGGCTAACTTTTCTATGAACATACAAGCTCCTGAAGCCTAGCAATTTTAAATGTGGACTAACCTTTGTTTGTCCAGGAGTATGTCCTTAACAAAGATTTCAAGTATTAAAAGCAGTCTTATTGCAGCATCTTTCATGCATTGATGATATCCATCAAGTTATCAAAAGTGCAATCCCTGGGTTTGTTATGATAAACATCTAAAATTTTAGATTTGAGAACATCTAAAGGCAATATTTAATGTAAATATAGACATGATACATAACCTACACAAACTATAATACTAAAATTGCAAACATGCATCAACAGATTGATGATCATAGACATAAAATCAAACAAGAAGCATTGCAAACATCACAACTCATTCAATTCATATCTGAATGTCTTACAGCTAATCCAAGATGGCAGTGTAGTGTCGCCAGCCTATTCCACCCCAAAACCAAAAAACGAGGGGCTGTCAAAATATTTTGGGATTGACACTGTGGGTCAAACAATGCTATTCGTCAACCCTGACTTTGATTGGCCTATACATTAATAAATTGGAAGAATGGATAAACAAATAAAGAAGCACAGAAATTCCTCGTGATATCCCTTAAGAGGGGAGAATTTGCATGCTCTGCAATCTTCATGAAGTGGAAACTAGATGTAAGATAAGATAATTTTACTAATGTCCATGGATGGCCAAAATAGACACATGGGACTTCTCAGAAATAAACCATTACATTGCAGTTTAGCAACCAAACAGTACTAAAAAGATAAACTAAACTACAGTAACTATGCTAAAGTGAAACTACTCTACCGCATTGAGGGGATTACTTGGAAATGGGTAAGCCCTAAACATGTAAGTCACAAAGCAAATATGAGGGAATCAACAGCCAACAACGAACTGGAAGAGAGGAAAGAAGAGCTCAAGTGGATACAAGAAGCAACTCTAATCGGTTGTAAAATGCAGATTATATAATTCTATCAACATCCACAGATGACCAAAGCAGGCCAATAGGACTCATTAAAAAGAGCTGTTACAAGGCACTGTAGTAACCAAAAAGGAACACATAAATAAGCTAAACAATTCCAATAATGCTCCTAGGAAAATGGCTAGAATGAAGTGTGCCTGGTTGCATATTCCTGGAAGGGCACAGAGCACCTTTCCCCAGCCCTAGGAGCTCTTCTAGCATCCATGGCCAAGAAACCAATAGAAGAAGATAGGAAACTGGTAAGCTGCATCTCTCTACCTCCTTCTTAAGTGAGGGAAGGCCTATACCCAGCATCAGCAAGGCATCATCCTATCCAGGCCCATGTAAGAAGGATGCAAAGATAGCAGATCTCATAAGGCATCTGAGCACTGATAGCAGATCTCATAACTGCAGAAGGATGCACAGATCTGAGATTGTCATTCTACAAAAATGTAGCCCTGGATAAACAGTTATTACCCCCAGCTTCAGAGAGGCTGAAAAAAATGAGGTGATTAGCCAAGTGGTAGTCAATCTCTCTTGTAATATCTTATGCAAAAGAGTGATAGTCTCTATAAGGTACAAACTACAAAGTCAGCGTTATTGGTCACGAAAATCAGCAACCGCAATTTGCACCCATGACATCAGTTCAACAAAAAGAACGGGAGGGTTTTACTATCCCCAGCCTCCAAATCTTGGCCCGGTTCCCTTCTAACTAAGCTGAAAAATAAAAGAAGAAACTGATCTAAGTATGCAGAAGACAACTAAGCTGAAAAACAAGGAAAGACACTAATCTAAGTGTGCAGAAAACTAATCTGACCCACTTTGTTTAAGAGAAAAGAAATGTAAAATACGGCCGAAGCCGTAGTGAGTTTTCAAATTTGTTGCGATTGGTGTCTTTAGCAGTGACCGATTAACTTCAGTGTGTAAGATCTACAAATAACCTGCAACAACAATCAAAAAGAAGGACTAACAGGGTAAAGGAGAGCAGAGCCACTGATGTCACACATTCATAAAACAAAAGGTTAGGGACACAGTTCAATCAGAATGCAATGCACAACTCTTCATTGATATTGTTATTTTTAAGTGTTGAATACAATCTTACTCCAAAGAGTACAATAATGTGTCGTCACACCACTACTTGTGCAACGCTTGTCACACCAAGGCTTGTACGGTACTCTATCGTACATTGTACGGCTACTTCCTAGTTTGTAAGGCAACCTCCTATGGTACACGTCTCTGATGTGTACGACAACCTTCTATTGTACAAGCCTCTCTTCAATGCGGGCCTTCCACACATCTCACACTAAACATCTTGTTCCAGATGGGGCAGTCTGCAAACAGGAAAGCCTTTCTTGTTCCAAACAACTACCACCCATTGGACGACATTGTTTGTATGAAATTTCTTGCAACACCCTACCAAACAACCTCTCCGACAACCACACTTCTACACATATGTCGTACGATGACCTTCACACTTGCAAATTCCCTTGCATGCTTTGCAACTTCAATTTTTCTCCTATCTACATTCGTCTTGGCTTTCTCTGCATCAATTGGGGCAACAATCCATCTAGGAACCATCGCTTTTGCAACCCATCTACTAGTTTTGCCTTCATCTTGTCAATTATATGACTTAATATTTTCATCTTTTCTTTGTTTCATGGAATATATTTCTTCAATGATCTTTGTATCATCACGGAGTAAGATGAATTCTCTGTTGAATTCAACCTTTAATTCATCCCACGACATGAAGGGGTTCTCTCTCTTTAGGTGCCTAGTCCATTGCAATCCCCCGCATTGTAGCCTAAAACAATCTTGGCTAGCATCCTTCATCATCAACTCCATTTGCTTGCCATATTGTTTGACACGTTCCAATATGGCGTTCTAGGTCATCTTTCCCGTCATCTAGAAATTTTGGGCACTTATGTTTGCCCGTTGCTACTGTTATGTTTTCCACAAGTGGCTGACCCTCATCACTTAATAACTCCACACTAGCAAACAATCTTCAACCGCTTCCTTGTGCACCTTCCCTTCAAGACCTCCTTTGTGAATATACGAGTGTTGTCCTAGCACATGACTCACGTCCTGTGTCGACATCGCCAGCTATTCTACCTTGACTCCTTGTGCACACTCCATGTTGGCGCCTTCACTTGCACAAACATTCTCTTCGGTCTGATCCTTGTTTGCCAAAGCACCTCACCTTACGCTTCCTCCTCCATTGTTAAAAACAACATTTTCCACCTTTCTTCACTTGGACTATCCTCCACCTAAGGATTCCACACTTGTTCCACTTCCGGTTTTAAAAAAGTCTATCCTTCTTTGCAATCCTTCCTCAACAACATTTTGTGCAATCCTATGACGTACAATTCTTTTACTCTTTCTTATTGGTTGATTGTTGATTCTTCCGCATCCACGTCTCCCACGTCCCTGCGGAAAGTTATCAATCATTCACCTCTCCAAGTCTCACACAGCGTTGGTTCGTTCTTCAAAACAAAAACAACACCAAATATAGCATAGCAATTTGTACTCCACTCTTGGAGGAACAATTTGATATGACTGATTTATTGATCAGCAATGATTGCAATCACATCAATCGCATCACTTCAATCTACGAATAGGAAAGTCTATCCTCTTCCATACTGCTATCCTTCAATATGCAGACTTATCTCTCCACTTGTACAACAACTCACTACAGCACTTGTTTGTACGACAATAATAATAGTCACTTGTATGGGAACCCACGTTGGCGCTCCTCATACAACACTCTTTGTATGCCACTTTTGGATTGCGACTTCAACCCTACATACAAAAGTTAAAAAGGAACAATCTACAGATCTACCTTGCTACAACATTCCACAATGACAACACACAATGTATATACAATCACAATAGATGAAGGATGAATTGAGTAGATATTGCATTCATTCTTGCCTATACAGCACTTTGCATTACATTACAGTCTACGATACCATGTAAAGCATCTCTTCCAGCGATATTATATATGCAAACATATCTACTCTCTCTACACAATATGATATGCTCGGTACTATCTATTTTGGATCCTCTACTATGATGGTTATTCTTACCTGCTCAATGAATAGGGGGTCCTATTTATCATTGTGGGTTGGTAGTTAACAACAACTACCACCTAGGACACATCACCTCTAACTAGGTGATAACTACCCTACGTTTGCACATACACTTAATTACATGCATTATACCTACATCATTTATTCACATGACACCTTTAGAATATTAAAAATGCTTACATCATCTCTTGTGACGCAATAAAAATTTATTACCAAATTACATTAACAAAAAATTACATTTGTGCGCAGCGCACTTATTTCTTTGACTGAGGCTTGTTAGAACAAGCACCTACAATCTCTATCAGGTTTTTGGGTGTTTGTCATTCTCAAATGACATGGAGCTTCTCTAGACCTATATGTATTCCCTGTTGATTAATGATGTAGCCCAGATAAGAGATCTATGTGACGTGGAAGGTGCACTTGCCCAGATTTGCTTGGAGATTATGTTTTCACAAAGTGTCCAAAACTTGGCGCACATATTGCAAATGTTCTTCCCATGTCCTTTTGAACACGAGGATGCCATCTAGGTAGACTATGATGAAAGACTCTATGAAAGGATGCACAATGTCATTCATTAGGTGCATGAATGTTGTTGACGCATTGATCAAATCAAAAGGCATAACCAGCCACTCATCCAATCCTTCCCTGGTCTTAAAGGTCGTCTTCCAGATGTTAGTGGGGTTGACACCAGGTACCTGGTTATAACCCGATTTGCGGTCAATCTTACTAAAGTATCAAGCCCTTTGGAGCTAGTCCACTAAATCACCAATGCGCAACAATGGGTACCTATTCTTCACTATGATTTTGTTGAGTGCCCTACAATCAATGCAAAGGCACTAAGTCTCATCGCTCTTTGGCACTAGCATAATGGGGTTGTCGCATGGCAACGATCTTGGCCTGAGTTTCCCTTGATCAATCAGCTACTATATCTAGCATCGGATCTCAATGTTCTCCCAAACTAAACGAAATGGACTATTGGGAGTGTTGAACCAAGGATCAGGTCAATCTGATTCCTTCATTGAAAAACATAGTGGAACTCCCTTAGGATCTTGGAAGACATCAAAATATGGACAGAGCAAGGAATCCATTTGTTGAGACTTGGCACGGAAAGGGTGAATTTCTTGGCGCCATGGTTCTCAAGATGAACCATCAACAAAACAAACTTTTGAGCATAAGAAATGAGTTTTCTTGCATTGCTTTGCTAAAACCAACACTCACGTATTTTGTATGCCTCTCTCCAATGTGCACAGACCATTGCTATAGATAGGCTTGGTAGGTCGCTTGGAGGTGAAAGAGGTAAGGTCTTCCTAGTAGGGCATACATCATGAGATCCTGGAACTTCCTGAAGACTGTGTACCTTTGTTTGTCCAGGGCATCTCAAATATGCTTCTTAAATTCCTGTGTCTTTGCCTCTACTTGTGTGACATATTGCTCTATCTTTGTCATTCCTTTGCAAATGCAACATTTTTTAGGGCACTTGGACACAAATTGGTATTGACGCCTTATTTCTTGTACCGCGAGCATGTGTGAACAAACATCCAACAATGAAACTTACTAAAAGGTTCTGCTCCATACAAGAATAATTGCAAAGGAGATGAATGAAAGAAATCAAAGAGCAAGAAAGATTTGACACCACTTGATCCACACAGCAAGGCCCAGGATGTGGTGGCATTGAGGACAACACCCAAAACCAGCTTGTAGCACCTAAAAATTCTGTCCAAAGTTGCGATGTAGGAGGACAAGCAAAATGATGTCTCCCTTTCAAACCAATGAAAAAATGTGTCTTAAACAAATAATAGACAGTTACAAATGATGATGCAAATGCACTTGAAAATACAAGGCCCTTATTTTAAATATAAAGCAATTGTACAAATAATTAATACAAGGGTGCAGTGTTGCAAGGTGCAAGGCACTCTGTTTTGTTGCGGTAACATGAACAGCCTTTAAGGAAAGGGAAAATGCAGGAAGAGAAGAGGAACTAGAAAGTGACCAAGAAAAGACCAAGAGACTAGAAAGGAGTTTCTACACTAAATTGTATACAAGATATTTACAACAGTTACAAAGCAATTGGAAGATGAGACATTTTAGCTTCCAACTAATCAAGAAGCAGTTTCAGAAATAGTTCATGAACTGCCTCATCAGCTTCCTCTGCATCCAATGCCAATGTCTGGTTGGACGTGTGGCTGAATTGGTTCTGCACAAAGAGGTGTTACATGATTGGCACAAGGCCTATCAATTTGTCACCAAATCGTGACACGCAGAGTTTGCGCCTGAGTTTTGTCTCCTTCTATACGTTGGTGCCACTAAGGTTGGTGCTAGAGATGTCATGACGTCACAATGTGGCTTGGCACTAGCCTGTCTGGCAAAGGGTCCAAATAGGTATCAAGGTCAGCAAGCTGGTAGTGCATTGGCATCATCCTCCTTGGGACTCTGAGCAACCTCTGTTTTTCTCAAATAAAAAAGTGCTTCTAATTCATAACAACCAACTGGTACAAGCACTAACAATCATCATTGAAAGTATGCTCAACACTTACAACCAAATAATTCTATATCAACCTATTATGTCATCTCAAGCCTCCACAAGAATATTTCTCTTTATAACCACCTATGTTCCATGAAGTTTCCGAAATGGATAGGATGAGATGGTGGGACATGATTTTGAGACAGCAGGAAGTGTTTCTAGGTCATCGTGACGGCTTTTCAGCATGCCAGGACACATCTCCGAGTGGCACCCAAAGCCTGAGATGTGTCCGCATGGAACATAGATAAGCACAACACTAAGATAAGATAATTCTATTAATGTCGGCAGATGGACAAAGTAGGCCAATGGGACTCACTAAAAAGAACTGTTACAAATTAGAATGCATCCCTCTCTAAACCAGAAAAGAAATTTTTATTTCTAATTGACACCTACTTACCAATCAGAAAGAATCTTTGAAGCAAATAAAACTGAACAGATATTCCTTTTGAAAAGAACATTGGAGAATCAATTACACCTTCAAGACTATAAGTTACATCCATGTGTATAACTGTGATGAAGAAAAAAGCTGCTTTGCTCCCCAATTGTTGAACCTAGACATTCGATATACATTAACATTTTGACAAAGCCAGATCCATTGGTAATAGACAGAAAGAAATTATATGAATGTCGATGAGCAACCAAAGTATGTCACTAGACTCTAGATGTACATAATGGTTACAAAATCATTAAGGAAAGAACAAAATACTAAATATTATGAGTTTAACCATACAACAATATTTTCCTATTTCAAGCATGAAACACTACATCTCTTCAACCATATAGCACTATTAAAACAATCAGAAGTACACTTAAGAGTACCTTGCATACAATTCTTCCTACAAAATATGTAGTTACAGTCTTAGGTAATAAATTCATATGATTAGTCTTTAAATATTAATGTCATGAGGATTTATTAATTCAGATGGGATGATTAATAAGGACTAGTGTATTGCAAGTGACAGATAAGCATTTGTCTGATTATATCAACTACGGTACACTCATTTTATGATACTCATTTGTATGATTATTCTAGATATAATACAAATGATTATTCTGGATATAGTACACTAACAGAATATTTTCAGTTGTACAGTGCACTATACTATGAATATAAGCTAAACTTGAGTAAAGAATCTAGTGTGAACTACACTAAAGTGGAATAGCTATATGGCATAAAATTACAGCCTTGAGGGTTGCCCAAAATGGATTAACCCTAACATGCTAAGAGTAATGATGAAGAGAGAGCTAGAAGTTGACGTACAAGAGAGATAGAAAGGAGCTCTAGTGGATCCAAGCACCAACATTAATCTATAGTGGGATGTAAAGTAGAAGCACAGTCATCGTCATCACCAACTATCTCAAAAAGGCCAACACAGGATCTAATGATGCTCCTAAGAGAATGACCAGGACTAATACAGCCTACTTGGATAATCCTGGGAGTACATGGAGTTTGAACCTTCAAGAGTCTTCTAGAATCTATGGTTGTGGAACCAATAGAAGAGAACAAGAAACTGGTAAGTTCAGTCTACCTACAACTCCTTAGTATGTGAGGGGTGGCCAAAACCCAATGCCGGAGAACTGCAGTCCTGTCTTGCCGCAAGCAAGAAGAAATAACTGAAGCCCTAGTAGCCACCCTTGTTTGCAAACAAGGGCACACAGATCTGTCATTAACATATTGGAGAGTTGTAGCTTCAAAAGAACACTTATTACTCTCAACTGCAGAGGTAGAGTGAAAGAATGAGGTGCTAGTCAAGTAGTAGTCTCTCCCTTGTGGCAAAAATATTCTTATATTTTTGGAGCATTTATAAGCCCTCTTAATTTTCAAATGTTCCCAGTAAGCAGGTTCTATTGTCTTCAATCAGCTCCCTTAACAAATAAGTGTTGTCCAGCCTTGCAAATATGACAATTGTTTATAATAAACGGCTGCCAATGTTAAAAAAATTAGAACTGTAATGCAATCAGTAATATTGGATCAACTAGAGGCACATCTAAAGATTTGGAATGAAAAAGGCAGAAACATGCATTAAATTACATTGAAATTGGTAATCCTACCTCACAAATAGAAATAACATCCAAAAAGAAATAAACAAAGAAACTAATGTCTATCAGTGACCAAAGTTGGTCAACAGGACTCAAAAGTACATCTAGCTACAATAGAAAAGTTATATTGTAAGAGGAAACCTAGAAGCCGAAAAGGTAACAAAGAACTAAAATGCTAAAACCATAGACACAACCAGACTAGCATGTTCAACAATCATAATAAATAAATAGCCCAGATCTCTATTTTGTCAAGTCTATTAACAATTCATTCAGAATCAGAATCTTCATTTGTCAGACATAACCCCTCTCTGATATGAGAGCTGCAAGGAACATAGTTTATGGCGCTCAAGCTTATCAACCAACAAAGTTTCTCCACCGTTAAGAGGCTCAGACTCATCAACCAACAAAGTTTCTCCACCACTAAGAGGCTCAGGCTTATCAACAAAAGAAATTTCTCCACCATTAATAGGCTCTAAACAAACCATAATTTTCATGCCGACAGGCATAGGAATAGTGTTCATGTAAGGGGGTGGATGGAGATGGATGCAGTAAGAAAAAAATTTACCATGCATTTTGTCTCTGTTCCAACTTGAATCATGCAACATGAAACAACCTTTTGTCTAAACTCCAAACCAACTGATGCTACATTCACCATTATGGAGAGGAAGCATTTGTTACAATGGCTGGCTATGCAGATGATCATGAGAGAAGATTACAGGAGAAGGGAATTAATATTGACAAGTATTACACTCACAACTGATGAGGAATCCCTTGTTAGGCTGGCTGGTTAGACAATTACGAACGAAGAGAATAACGTATGCCCCCAGTGAAGCACATGCACAGAGAATCATAAAGGGCTAGTGCGCATAACAAATAACAGATGAAGTGGTAACAGGGGCTGCTGCAGAGAATGTTTTCACTGGCAGCTAAATTGGAAGAAACTACAACATTGACTCTTCTTTCTATGCAAGTAAAATTTATATTAGTTCGCACAATTTGCTACTGTAAAAACTGAGCTTCATCTTATATTTTTGCTTATAATGATGGAGATAGAGATTGGATTGTTAATGTTGTTTGAGTCATATATTGTAAGTGTTCCCATGAACCTGTCATATACCCACTGCACCTGAATGTACAATCGATAACCATATTCCCACTAGATCCATTATAATCCAATAAATTCTAATAAGGATCAACTTTATTTCTTCATATTTATTTCCAAACAAAGTAGAGATGAATAATGTAAGCACACATATCATATGGCATTAGCTCATCTGGTTATATTCTTACAACTGACATAATTAACAAACATTTTTCTCTAAAATATGTGGAGGGCATTAAGAAAATAGCAACATGTAAAGCTCAGGATATAGATGGTTTACAAGCTGAACATCTCAAGTGTGGGGTTGACATCTTAGCACCACAAATCCAAAATATTTTTAATAGCATCATTAAAGAAGGCTTTCCACTGGAATGGATAGTCAACCTAGTCATACCATTGCATAAAAATGGAGACACCAACAATCCTTCAAATTACCGCATCATCATGATTAATCCTCTTTTTACAAAATTGTTTGGCAGCATAGTAGAAAGCAAAATCAGTCAGTGGGCAGAAAATCAAGGAAAAAGGGCAATAGGGCAAGCGAGGTTTAAACCATGTACTCAACAATAGATCATTGCATTATTTTAAGGCACCTAATAGAGAGGATATGGAATGAAAAAATAAAAATTTAATGTTGTTTTCTGGACTTTAAAAAGGCTTTTGACACCATATCTAGAGGTAAATTATGGAAAAGAGTGGAAGAAATTGGCATACCAACAAACTACATAGCAACTGTACACAGACTTTATGAGCAGGTGGTGGCAAAAATTAAAACTCCAAAAGGACTATCAAAGTGTTTTGGGAGTGATATTGGGGTGAAACAGGGTTGTCCATTGTCACCTACTTTATTTGTCCTTTACATTGACAAATTGGAGGAATGGGTACAAAGGATGGGAGGAGAGGGAATACAATTGACTAATTATGTAGTGAAACTTCTTCTCTATGCTGATGACTTCATCTTGATTGGCAATACACTTCAAAATTTAAAAGAACATCTAAATGCTTTAGAGCATTCTTGTAAAGTTGAGATGCAGGTAAACACTAGGAATTCTAAAATTATGGTCTTCTCTACTCAAAGAAAGCAAAAACAGCCATATATTTTATTTGAAGGAAATCCTTTAGAGTTAGTAACAGAATACAAATACCTTGGTATAGATTTTCAAAACAAACTCAATTGGGGAATATGCAGGATAAAATGAATACAAGCAGGATGAAAGGCACTCTACTCATTGCTAAATAGGGTCAGAAAAGCAAAGTTGTGGGATTGGAAAACCATTAGGGTCCTTTTTGGGTTATTAGTTATTCCAGTGGTGCTATATGGATGTGAGGTGTGGACTACTAATACATCAAATTTTATATGGAGACAAATAGAAAGAATTTAAAAGCAACTAGTTACAAATAATTTCATAATTAAAGCATCGGTCCCATATGAGATTTTACTTGCTGAAACAAGGACTTTTCTACTAGAAGCAAAAGCTATGATAAGGCTATTGGGGTACCTAAAGAAAATACAAAGAATGGAAGATAGTAGGTTGCCAAAACAGGTAATCAAAGAAACACTGAATAGAAGAAAAGACACATGGATGAAACAAAACAACAAATGGATGGACAAATGAAGCATTAAATTTTATGAGGTCCCAAACTCCAACAAAGAATTAAAGAGTATGTGAGGAAAAAATTCAGACTTGCCATGTGGACTGAAAATTTAGGAAGGAAGAAATAGTTATTCATCAACGAGTTCAACCCAAACTATAAACACAGCCAAAAAAAGTTCATAGATGCAAAAGATCAAATGGAAGGAAAAAATATTTATAGCCCAACTAAGATCTAGTTCACACCATCTCAGATGCAAAACTGGGAGATGGACAATTCCTCAGGAGGCATGGTCAGAAAAAATATGTGTCTTTTGCACAATAAGAGTAGTGGAGACCGAAAAACATTTTGTCATGGAATGTGAAGCCTACAAGGACATGAGGATTGCATATGAGAACACTCTAAAAATAAACTCACTAATGGATTTTTTTAAGAATTGAGAATAGAAAAAACAGGGAAACTTCTCATCAAAATCAACAACAAAAGAAACACACTCCAAAAGATGATAAGAGGATGTTGAGCTTTTTACTTTGTTGAACAATTTTCTTTCTTCGATGTTGTTAAACTTTGGAACTCTGAATAGGAAGTCCAAGGTTTGAATTCAAAAGTGAGTAGGGTCATACACCATACCTATCTTGTATTAAAGCTCTTGGTCCCATAGACTGTTTTAGTCTCGTGGACGTAATTAAAATCATTTCATTTCAACTTTCAAGGAGGAGACCCAGGTTCAAATCTTGCCAAGCAATAGATGCATAATTGTCAAACTGTTGTTATACCACTATGCAATCATTATGTAATACGGATGAGGCCCATTTCAATCCCTTATAACCAATTAAAAAAAGAAAAAATAATATAAGAACCCATCACTCACCTCTAGAGCAAAGTAAAATTTTCTGATTACAACCATCTCCAAGGTTTAATACTTTTTTCTCTTTGTTGGCATTTTCCTGCAGTTCTCTAGAACAGAAAGTACAGAACATAAGTATAAAGAACGTCAAGATATCACCATCTAAATCTGAATATGTCAAAAAAAATCTTCCAGATTATTGATCTGCTCTACTATTAAAGAACATTATAAACAGGCAGAAAGCTCACACCCTAGGTTTTCATAGAGAAAAATAAATTAAAACAAAGAATCCTTTCTTGTATTTGCTTGAGTTTTTTCTTTTTCCCTTAGTTGACAATTATACCCAGTCATGAAAACCAGTTTTTCCATGGTAAGCATTATTTTGCTCCAAATACTGATGCAAAACTATCCATGTAGACTCAATACATCTTTCCTCTTATTTACTCCTAGAATCCTATCAGAAAGAGTCACTACCGAAAACACAATGTTACCATCAATCGCATATGACACTCTTTCTCGCTTCCAACTCCAGTTGTCTGTTCTCTTTAAGTGCAAAATTGATCTGTACAACATATATACATTTTCGTTGAGATTTGTGATGAGCATATCAAGGGAACATGAATGTCAACATTCAAAATTGTTAAATTGAATTTTCAATGTCAAAACAGGGAATCTATTGCTACAATTAGCTTCCTTGTCACCAAAAGCATCAATTGAAGGTGCCTATGATCTGTTCAAAGGACACGTACTCATTGGTGATTTTCCACCATGCAACTTAACAACATTTCAACCAAGCGTTAGAAACATTTCATCATCTAAAACAAATTCTATTGGCATTCTTATTTTAAAAAAATGCTTTTCATGCCATAATTTCCTCTTTCACTAGAATAAAGATAGTGATAAATAGAAGTTGTGCCCAAGTAAAATTTTACAAACCAATACACAAATAAACACACCTCCATATGCATTGACTGTGAGGTACAAGAAATCTTCTATGGAGGATTTTTGTGACTACGTATTCTCCACTCATTTATCTGGGAATTTGAAAGACTAAATTTAACTACTGTCATTACTTCAACCAATAAAACAACAACAAAAGCCCAATTGGCTTGCAATACCTCATGCTCCCTGTTCCAATCAAAGGACACTATATAGATTTAAAAAACAAACATTCTACAGGTGAGAGCAGGAGGAGTTCACAAAGGTTATGGTTAACATCAACTTCATTGAGCTCGTTGCTGAAATTCAACTTCTTAAAATTCTAAAGTTGGAAGAGAACTCATCAGTTTAGAGCTTCCCACAATTCTCTATCAAAATCCCCTACTGATGCCACCAAAACCTAAAATGCACTAAAATCATGCATAGACCATGAAATAGAAATTAAAATTTAACGCCCAGCATGAAATTCACCTCGTTAAAAACTTACAGCTGTCCAAGAGCTTAACTAACCTCACTACGCTCGTTACTCAAATTCACCTCGCAAAAAATCTAAAGTTGGAGGAAAACTTATCAGTTTAAAGGTTCCTACAATTCCTTTTAAAAATCCAACACAAACTCCACCAAAACCTAAAATGCACCAATATCATACACAGACCATGAAATCCAAACTAAAATGTACTGTCCAACATGAACACACCCTGAAATTCACCTCGTTAAGAACCTACAGTTGTCTGAGAGCTTACATTAACTTCCCTCGGCTAGAAATTCACCTTAGTATTATGCGTTGAATAGAGATATGTAGTGTAGATATCTATAACTGAAATTCACCTTGCTAATAATCTAAAGTTGAAGGAAAACTCGTCAATTTAAAGCTTCCCACAATTCTTTTTAAAAACCCCATACAGATGCCACCAAAACACAAAATGCACCAAAATCATGTCAAGACCATGAAATACAAATTAACATTTACCGCCCACCATGAATACCAGCTGAAATTCACCTTGTAGCTACTGAAATTCACCTCCATAAAAAATCTCAAGTTGGACGAAAAACTCATCAGTTTCGACTTTCACAGTGTGATTGGTTGTATACAACTTCACGGCAAACGAATGCATTTCAGTTCCCAACTTATCGGGCTTGAGTTCCACGCCCATCCTCAGGGGTATCATTGTGTTGTAAATTTCCCATATGATGCAATGTAATTACCAAAATTCCTTTTAAAAATAAAGCACAAACGCCACCAAAACCTAAAATGCAAAAAATAAATAAATAAATAAAATTGTGCACAGACCATGAAATACGAACAATAATTTACCGCCTGCTATGGACACTCGGTGAAATTCACTTCCTTAATAATCTAAAGTTGTCGCTAGCTAGTTTAGGGGTTTCCGCAGTTGTTGGAATTCAACATCGAAGTCCCGTACAAAAGCAACCGAAACCTAAAATGCCTTCAAATCGCATGCAGAACATGAAATACGAATTAAAACCTTGATACTTACCAAGCCCGGTGGTTTCGTCGAGAAATCCCTCCAATCTTCACCGAATAAAACGGACGCAAAAAAATTCAGCGGCACGCCACGCGATCCTAGCTCCAAGGTAAGTCCGGGGGTCGGCGGGATTCGAACGCGGGTAAAATTTTGAACGCACGAGTGAATTGCAGGGCAATAAACCCTGGATCGGGCAACGACACCGCAAGGAGAGAGTAAACAAAGAGAGCGAGAGCGCTCGAAATGAAAAATAGGGTAAAGGGTGAAAACAAAATACGCGCACGCCCGCGTATCGAGGGGTACAGAATAAGAACGTGCGTCGGAAACCCGCACAGCAACCCTGACGTGGCAGCTGCCCATTGGCTGGACCCCGGCTCCTGTACCGCTCCGAGGGCGACACCTGGCGGGCTGCCCTCAGCACCTTAGAGAAGAGCTCCTCATGCGGAGTCATGTTCGCATTCACATTAGGGCGGGTGCGTCTCTTTCGGGGCAGATAATGTCGCGAACCGCTTTCACATTTGCGCGGGAGGATCTTCCGTGCTCGGAACTGGTTTCGGTACGAGCAAGTGGTTCCGTAGTCGACGATACGATGAAATATTATATTCCAGTTTTTTAAATTTGTTTTACCAATTTTTTCTTTGTTTTCTCCTTTTCCCGGAATTACAATTGGGGTTTTACTTTTTACCCTTCTCGGACGGAATTGTCAATTACACAACATTGCTTCTCGGAGTTTGATCTCTGGTCAGACGTGGTGGTTGTATAGCCACCGACATAAAAGGCAAGTCAATTTGAGGGAAGTGAGCTTGTAAAATAATGTTATTATATATAATTAGAATATTCATTTGAAGATTTTGTTTGGAATTTTGTTAAAGAATATATATTATTATATTGTTATATTATAATAAAACTGATATTATTCATGAAGCAACCTCCATTGAACGTCAAGTTTCCTCTTGGGTCAAAACACACTTTTCAATTTTATTTTGGGCTGTCCACAGTAGCGGTCACAAAAATTTTGGCCCTAAAAAAAAAAAAAAAAATGGCAGATTTTGGAGGCAACAAGTTGTGACGGATGGAGCAGCAAGGAGGAGGAGCGAGAGGTCTAGGGGCATCAAACCCTAGGTGTGGGACTTCGGAGGGCGGATCAGCAGACGCGGAAAGTGGGGGATCTGGTGAGATAGCAGGTCCCCAGGCGGAGGATGTGGACAAGGAAGTTCTATTGGAACCGGTCCAAGGGCGTTTGGCGGATGCGGTTGAAGATTTCTCTGAGGGGGACCAGGACTCTATGCGTCAGGATCAAAGGAAGACCCAAGAAGGAGACAAAGAGAAACCTGCAACTCGGAGACCTTCATATCTTAATGCTCTTCGCGTAAGCAAAAATTATCCGACTCTTGTTTTAATCTAAAATCTATCAATGGTAGGTTGCACGTCCCGATTCCTTAGCTCAAGATGTGGCTATGGAGGGCGAACATCTTTGGTGGCTAAATTTATGGGGGTGAGGCCGGACATGGAAGTCATAAGGAGATGGGCCATCCAAAAATGGCGACCAAGGGCCGGTATGATGATTAGGGCTTTACTCAAGAGTTTTATTTTGGTGACATTTCAATGTGAACTAGACATGGAAAGGACTCTCCAAGGAGGTCCTTGGTTTTTTGGGAAAAGGGGCTTGTATCTGCAGCGTTGGTCCCCCGATTTCAACCCCCAGACTCAGTGTGGATTTGGCTCCTATTTGGGTTAAGATGCCAGGATTACCTCTGCTTTTCTGGAACGAACAAATATTGGCTGGGATAGCTACAGAGATTGGAGAACTAATAGCTATTGATCCTGCAACCTTGAGCAAAACAAGACTTCTGTCTGCTCGCATGTGTGTGTTGGCGGACCCGAGTAAAGAGCTCCCTAAATCCATTATTTTGTCGTCTATGTTTGGCCTTCATACTCATGTATTTGAATATGAAAATATGTCTTTTAAGTGTAGTGTTTGTGGGAAGGTAGGGCACCAGGGTATCCACCGCATTTCCAAGAACCACTCCCACTCCAAAATACCGATCCTCAAACCCGAATAATATCCCTCCCCCGCAGATCTCCATTCCTACCCAACCTGGGCCTCAAGGACGTGGAGCTCGAAATCCGAATATCATAGACCCTGTTCGCCCTATTGTAAGCAAGAGGCAACGTTTTAACCCTCCTCCCAAAAATTCCTATGCCCCAAAACCCTCTCACATGGGAGCCGGTCCCTTTGATGGGAACCCTCAAGCTCAACCTCGCTCCTAAGATGATACAAGCAAGCCTCGGAGCCAAATCACAAAGGAAAGAACCCTATAGATCAACGCCCGGGCAAGTAAGTTTGATTGGGTGATACGGGAGGCCTATGGAGGCTCTGTGGAAGTGGTCCCATGTACTGCAGAGGAATTTATGGGAAGAAATTCCAAGGAGATCAACATCCCGATGGAGAACAGTTTGATGCATTAAATCATTTGAAGGGAGATCGGATGGACGACAAGAAGTGGAATCGAGGTAGAGGAGACTCAAGAGAAGGATTTAGAGGAGAAAAATCCGAGGAAGGAGCAGGAAACTAATAATACAGGAAGGATACTCGGGAGGAAGAGGTGAACCACCAAGATCGTGTAACCCCAAAGCAGGGAAAAAGAATCTACTAATCAAGAAGCTAAGAGCACGGAATCATCTCCACTCACAAAAAGACCAGTTAACTCGGAAAGCCGAATTGTTACCCCAAATACCAAGACCGACCTACCCAAGATGGTTACTAGAAGCCAAGTGAATCCCAAGGAACTTCAACCTAGAGCGGATGTATGGGGATATGGTTCGGTAGGAAGAGGGAAACCTAGCAATGCCGCCTTAAGGCGAAAGAAGAGAGCGAGGAGTGGCCGATGGCACTCAGCAGATTGCTCTTTGGGGCGAAGGCTCGAGGATCCAAAGCCCATAAATGAAGATCCTTTCATGGAATATTCGTGGGAGTAATCCCGCAAAAATAAGAGCTTTGTATGCTCTTAGACAAGAACACAAACCGGATATGATTTTACCGCAAGAAACTAAAATGGAGGAGAGTAGAGTTATTCCTTTTAAGAATAGGACTTGGCGAGAAGTCAAGTAGTAGGCCAAGAGGCCACCGGAACAAGAGAGGGTTACGGTTATGTGGAACAAAAATGTGATTGATAGTAGAGTGATTCTGATGTCTAGTTGGTTTATTTGTCTCTTATGTGTGGATAAAACCACACAGAAGAGTGGATCTTAACGAATGTATATGCTCCAGCTAGACAGGGACCGAGAAGGGTTCTTTGGAGTCGCCTAGTGAATTGAGGGAGACGGTCCCCAACTACCCTTGGATTGTGGTGTGGGATTTCAATTGCTACCTTAACCTCGTAGATAAATTGGGGGCTCTCAAAGAATAACTGCCGATATCTACGAGTTTAGAGATTTTGTTGAGCAACATGAGTCGATGGATGTGGACTCGCGTAGATTCTCCTATACATGGTCTAACAAAAGATTGAAGGAAAACCAAATTCAGATAAGATTAGATAGGTTTCTTCTTTCAAGAATGCTGGAGAGGTTTGGGGACTCTTCATTAACGGACTCCCAAGAATCGGGTCCGATCACAACCCAATTCCGTGGGAAACAGGGAGGACTCTAAGAAAAGATACATCAGAACCTTTCGATTCGAACTTATGTGGTTCCAACATCGGGATCTCAAGGATCTCGGTTGCCCAATGGTGGGACAAAAAGTATAATGGTTCAAATTGGCCCAAGTGGCATGTAAACTAAGGAATGTGAAGGCTAACATTAGAGAGTGGAACAAAACTTCCTTTGGCAATATTTTTGTTAAAAAGGCAGAACTAAAAGACAAGATCAATGAACTACAGGAGAAGTTGAAGTCAGAGCAATTACAGAGGATCCGAGAAACCAGGAGAGGGAGTCATTAGCGAATACCACACGATGCTAGGATTTGAAGAAACCTTTTGGAGGTGAAATCCAGATTGGTTGGTTAAAGGAGGGTGATAGAAATACAAAGTTCTTCCATGTCTCTACTCTTCGCCACAGGAGTACTAACAAAATTAAGGAGATCAAGATGGTCGATGGGTCTAACACCAAAGATATGGAAGACATAAGGAGGGAAGCGGTTGAGTACTTTAAATCGTTGCTAGAAGATGTAAATCCGACTATTGAAGAAGAGGACTCTCTGTTGGCAGCCATTCCACCCTCGTAATCGATAATCTTAATGGATTCTTACTTAGTCCTTTCACAAAGGAGGAAATCAAGAAGGTCGTTTTTGACATGGATGGTAATAGCTCCCCAGGACCTGATGGCTTCCCGAGCTTTCTTCCAAGTTTTGGGATATCCTAGGCAATGATGTAGTGGAAGCTATAATTGAGGCTCAAAAGGACATGGAAATCCTATAAGGAGTTAATGCTACTTTTTTAGTTCTCATCCCTAAACTAGTGGGAGCAATGGAATTTTCCAGTTTCGCCTATCGCTTATGTAACACTCGATGAAGATTCTCACAAAAACAATCGCTAATAGGTAAGGTTATCCTTCCTTTCATCATTGATATGAACCAAGGTGGCTTTGTGAAAGGGCGACAAATATTGGATGGTATCATCACAATTCATGAGGTTATTCATTCAATGGTGACTAGTAAGGAAGCGGGTATGTTACTAAAGCTTGATATGAATAAAGCCTACGACTGGTCTCATGGCGTTCCTCACCAAGATTTTGGGTAAGTTTGGTTTCTTTCCCCAGTGGATTAAGTTGATTTTTAGTTGTATCTCTACTACAAGATTTTCTGTCATGGTGAATGGGTCACCCTCCAGTTATTTTAAGAGTGAAAGGGGGTTGTGACAAGGAGATCCTTTCTCTCCATACTTGTTTATTATTTTAGCGAAAGCATTGGGTAGGAACATTTCAGAGGGTGGGATGGTCAATTGAAGGTTTTAAACCACCTCAACAAGCAGGCGTGTCTCACCAACAGCTTGTGGATGATACAATCATTGTGTCCAAAGCCTCTGCCTCAAGCTAGGAAGTTGAAGAGAATTCTAACCAAGTATGAGATGAAGGGATAAGATATAAACTATAAGAAGAGTAGCATCTATTTCTTTAACACGCGTGGTGGGAGGGAGGAAAGAATAGCTAACCTCTTCTGTTGTGGAAAGGAGCTTCTACCAAGGAACTTATCTAGGTATGCCTATGTTCGAAGGAAGAATGAAGGCTACTTTGTGGAACTCCATCATTGACAGGATCTCCAAAAAGTTAGCAGGGTGGAAGGGCAGCCTTCTCACCTCAGCAGAAAAGCCTTATTAGTTCAAACTACTTTACAGAGCATTCCAATTTATCGTATGTCTCTATTTAGAATGCTCGCAAAGGTCCGAGCTACATTGGAGCTAATTCAACGCAACTTTTGTGGTCGGTTCGGAGGAGAGAAAGAGAATTTCGTTGGTAGCATGGAATCGTGTGTGAAGCAAGGATCGTGGGGTCGGGTTAAAGAGAATGAAAGAATTGAATCAAGCTCCGATTGGCAAACAGGTATGGAGATTTATCAATAATGATCAATTGGGATGGGTAAAACTTCTTAAGGCAAAATATATCGTAAATAATCGAGACTTCGAAAGTCGATAATCTTCCTAGAGGATCCTATTTTTGGAATTGTTTGCTCGAATGTCTGGAGGTAGTCGGAAAGGCATCGGATGGAGAATTGGTAATGGAAGACAAGTGGACTTTTGGAAAGACCCGTGGTTGGAAGAGGCCCCTCCGAAAGATAACTTAGACCTTCGTGTCCTCCAACATAAACTTTCAAGGAAATGGGAGGAAAAGTAGGGGATTTTATTGTTGTAGTATGGAAACTTCTTCTTGGAAGAAAATCACAGTTCATAATCAGTCGAGCAAGAGAAGGTGGCCCTAACCAAACTCAATGATGCTTTAAGGGTGTTCCTGATCATTCCTGGGGAGGAAGAGACAAGGCGATTTGGGGCAAAACTACAAGTGGGATCTATTCAATAAAAATCGCCTATAAGTTAATCCACTCGAGATTCAATGGTCGGACTCCGACTTCGTTATTTGGTTAAATAATTTAACCCCAAAAATAGCTTTCTTCTTTTGGTTGGCGTTCAAAATAAGATCCCGACAATGGATAATCTCCAAAGGAGAGGTTTCCAATTCATCAATCGATGTATCTTGTGTGAGAAAGCAATAGAATCAGTAAGTCATATATTTCTAACTTGTGATTTTTCTTGTACAGCCTTCCAAATGATCCCGTCCAAATTTCATATAGATTGGGTCTGTCCAAATAGCATGTCCGACTTCGCATACAGTGGGCTTCCCCTTCCGAGCAAAGCTTTTGACTTGGCTCGGAAGTTCACCTACCCCATTTTTTATGGGGGATATGGAATGAGAGAAATAAGAGAGTATTTAAAGGACGTAAGAAAGATCCCATGTTATGTGGTAATAAAATAATCAGAGCTTTGAAAGAAAACTGGAAAACTTTCTTCTTCAAAAATGAGACCATGTCTCTAAGGGAAAGGAGGATTTTATGGAACTGGGGAGAGGAACTTCCAGACCTAGACATTACAACCAACCCACGGGATGGTGTCAAGTGGATACCCCCCACACAAAAGTGGGTTAAGTTTAATTTTGACAGGGCAACTAAAGGAAATCCGAGGTTGTAGGAGTAGGAGGAGTTTTGAGAAATGAGGAAGGAAAAGTGGTCCTTGCCTTTGCAGAGCCTTTGGGAACTCAAACAAATCATTTTGCGAGGCTCGAGCCTGCATGCAGGCAATGAGAATTGCCAGACTTGAGGGTTATAAGGAAGTTATCTTTGAAGGGGATTCGCTTAATATAATCAAGGCAATTAAGGAGGATAAAGACCCCAACTGGACCATATTGGAGCTTATCCTAGAAGCAAAGATTCATAAATCTCATTTGGTTAATGCCCGAATCCAACACACCTTCAAAGAAGGGAACCAGGCAGCGGATCTAATGGCAAATATTGCAGTTTTCGTTGGGGAGATGCAAATTTGGAAGGATAACTTCCCTCAAGAACTATTGGTGTTGGTCGCTAGAGAAGAGCTAAGATCAAACTCGTTAGAGCATCAGGAGATCGGAGGGGCTGATGATGAGTAATCCGACGGATGGAATTAGGCGTAAAAGGCATCCCATTTGTCGGGGCCTCGGGAGGTGACAAGTGTACAAGACAGAGAACCTAGTGTTAGTAAGTGCTAGGTGTTGTTTGGTTTTTGTTTTATCCTGAATAGTCAAGCGACAAGTATAGGACCGTGGACTCTAAGTATGGCTTAATGTGAGTCTTAGAAAGATCCATTTTGTATTTTGATTATACGGGCTTGATGCTAGAACCAGCCCATTTTGACTTTGTAAAAGGTTTGTGGACCTTATAACCACCTCTACCTTATACCAAAAAAAAAAAGTGAAATTATTCATGTAAATAATATAATATAATCATAATATAATATTATTAATATTAATTTAATAATCTAATAAAGATAATTCAATTTTATACATATGATCTAAAATATTTATAATTAAAGGGTTTTGGTTATGAGAGGTTTAAGGTTTAAACTTCAGCATGGGCGAGTGTGTGTGGTGGTGGATGTGGTGGTTGTGTGTTAAATTTCTTATTGATAAGCAGAGGTCATGGTTAAGAGGAGACTACTAACCCTATGCGTTTAGTCATAGGGGTTTCTTGCACTAACCAAATCTATATATATATATATATATAACTAAAATATTATGGATGGTTTCCCTCCTATAATGTTTATCCAAAAAGCTTTGTAATAAAAAAAAAAATGTTATGGATGGTGTTGTGATAATAATGTATGAGTATTAATGGAAAAGGAAGCAAGTGGATTTTAAAAAAATTGGTATTATGGGTTAGTTGGTCTCTTTCAACCACTTTTTGTTGCATTATTCCTTTAGTGAAGAAGTAGGGTGCTCTTGTATTTTTGTGTGTTTAGTGAAAAATAGTGGTTATAATTTTGTTGACCAAGTAAATTTTAATAATAAATTTAAAGGTATTAGTTTAATTAAATAGATTTTTCAATTTAAAAAAAAAGATTGAGATTTAAATTTTATTATAAATTTACATGCTTAAATAATCAATTTTTTATAATACCACTTTGTAGTTTTCAATCTCTTAAAAATTTTAAAAATAAACTCCAACAAGAAGAATGATTTTTTTGTTCAAGATAATGAATTTAGATAATGTTTGTAATTATGCTTTGTTTTATTGAATGGTATGTCATCAACATTTTAAGTTGCTTTTACAAAGCCTCCAATGTTTATAGGATTGGATTTGAGAAGAGGTTAAGTAAAACAATTAATGTTTTTTTTATTTGGTTGTAAATTAAAATAAAGGTTTTAGTAGGTTCAGGAGAGTAGGTTAGGGAGAAATATTTGAGTATATTTTTTGGTTTTTATTTAAGACAAGTTCAAACTTTAATAAAAGATTTGAACTTTCTCAAAACCTCTATTTTATCTTAAAATTTTAAGCTTAACGAGATACCATAGTTATATGTATTTGCGTTTTCATCTAGTAGACTCAAGTTTGTACCTTGATAGAAGGCAACTACGAACCTTTTAAAACCTTTGCTTTACCCTTAAAAAAATTTAAAGTTCTTATTGGGATACCGTAGTGGTATGTTTTTGGATTCTCATACAAGAGATCCAAGTTCAAACCACTGTACAAGGGACAAGGTCCTTTTCAAAAACCTATGCTTTACCCTAAATTTTAAATTAGATGGTATTAACTCAACTAATTAGATTCTTCAACCTTTAAAGAGAAGATATAGATTTGAATTTTATCCAGTGATACATGGATCATATCCAAACCGTCGTAATACCACTATGTGATGATAATACCACCATGTGGTGATGATGTAGTACGAGTGGGTCTATATCAATCCCAAAAAACAAATTAAAAATATGGTTCAGGGTTTGACTCTTCTTTGGAAGTCCAAGGTTTAAACCGTGGCGTGTGAGTGTGGATGTGTGTTAAATCTCCTATTGTCGATAAGCTCAGCTCTTCCCTTTATGAGGGGGTCATGGTGGGATGGAGATGTCCAACCCTGATCCTCGTAGGGGTTTCTCACACTAACCAGATCAAAAAAATAAAATTAAAATGAGACCCGGGTTCAACCCCCACGGTGGATATATATATATGTATAAGAAGTATTTACTCAATAAAATTAAATAAATTAAATTAAAATAAAGGTTTTGGTTGCTTTCAATTTACAATTGTTTTATGAAAATAGGTTTTAAAATAGTATATTTTAAATAAATTTTTTAAATTGTGATTATATATTTATTTATATTAAGTGTATTTTTAAATTTGTATGTTAATATTATTTTTAATCATTTATTTTAATTAATATATATAATATTATAATCAAATGGTATTAATTTCTTTGATTTTTAAACAAAGATTCTTTGATGTTTTTTAAATAAACAAAATTAATTTTTTTTAGAAATAATAATTGTTTTTTAAATCTCACTTTTAAACAATATATTGATTATTTACAACTAAAGATAACGCAATATTAATCAATTTAATAATTACCAATAATTTAATAATGTTTAAATATATCAAAAGATTTATCAAGTGGCATTAGCTCAACGGGTTAGGTTCCTCAACATTTCAAAGAGGAGAATGAGGTTCTAATGTTGCCAAACGATACATGAATAATATCCAAGCTTTGTTGTAATACCACTATGTGGTGATGATGTAATACGGGTGAGGCTCGTTTCAATCCCATATAACCTATTAAAAAATAAAAATAAAAAATTAATACCTTCTTTGCCTAGCAAAAGGTAAACTTATTTGCCTAGTAGTTCATGCAAAATGGAATTCTTACCTTTAATAATATGAGACATAGGGGAATTGTTGGTCCATGTCGATGTGTTTTATGCTATAAAAGTGAGGAAATATCTAACCACCTAATGTTTGAGTGTTTGTGTATGTGTTAGATATGGGAGAGATGGTTTTTAGCTTATAAAATTTGAGTCAACAATTATCTAAATTGGATTAATATTTAGGAAAGATGAAAGAGGGCAAATTTAAATATAAAGCTCTTCGTTTTGGGTGGAGGCTTGGATTAAACTTCATTTGGTAGCAATTGTAGGTGGAAAAAAAAATGGTAGAATCTTCAGAGAAATATTTTCATCGTTAGATGGCTTTTGGTAGGTCATTTGGAGCAAAGTCACAAAAATGTGGTAGTGTATGTTAAAGAGGAAACTCAGGCTGATATAGGGACAATGAAGAAGGAAGATACAGTGCAGGAGGGGTAAGACAAAGTTAGTTGGAAAACACCCCTAAAAGGTTAGATTAAAATTAATATTGATGGAGCTACAGAAGGAAATCTAGGTAGAGTTGGAATTGGAGTGGTCTATAGGAATCATTTGGGATGGTTCTCTATTGGGAACTACAAGGCCTAGGTAAGGCCATGAATAATGAAGTAGAAGCCTTAGCTATCAAATATATTTCTATCTAGGCGGTAAGACAAGGTTACATGAAGACAATCATAGAATTAGATTCTCAAGTCTTGGTAGGAGTTCTAGATTGCATGAGGAACTTTGATTTGGAGATGTGGATGCAGAGGATTCTTATCACCCAAATTAAGGAGTTGTGGATGGAATAGGATGATGTGATCCCAATTTATGTGGGTAGAGCTCTAAATACAGTGAAAGACTTTTTGGCTAAGATGGGTACCAGGAAGGAGGTGGTGTTTTAATGGCACAATGACATGGCTACTGAGGATGAGAGGATTGGGCAAGTTAGTGAGCAAATATAATATTTGGCTAGTTTAGATAGTCGATCTAAACATATGGTTTATGAGATTTGGTTCCAATTTAGATCTCCTTTTACTGTTGTAACCAAAAGTGGTTAGTTATTAAGATCTTGGGCTTTAGAGATATGGAAGTTTTTTGAAAAATTAAAAAGAAAAAATAATATTTCTTGCTGGTTAGGTTGGGAGGAGTCCCATCCCAACTTGTAAATAATCTAGTTTTAATATATTAACAAGAAGACACCCAGGTTCAAACCTCGGGGGAAGTTGTTTGCAAAGGTAGTAGTCTAATTTGAATCCTTTGAGTGTGTACCAAACCGACAATGATGGTACAAATCTCGAGCGACCGGTGGTCCCCTTCACGTTGGGTCAACAATAACGAAGCGAAAAAGGTTTGGTGAAAGCAACCCCTATGGTTTGAACCCTGCACTTGTCAATTACTAAAAATAGTGTGGTTGTGACCAACTCTCTTATGTAATCGAAAAAAATAATATTATTTTAATATTTAATTTAAAATCATAATAATAATGTTGGGGGGGGGGAGCCCCCCTCCCCCCCCCAAAAAAAAAAGGGGGGGGGGGCGGGGGGGGGGGGGGGGGGGGGGGGGGGGGGGCACGCGGCGGCGAGGGGGGGGAGGACGACCACCACAAAAAGGGGGGGCGCGGCGGGGGTGGGACCGGGGCTTCCCGAAGTTCCCAACGTCTTACCAACGTCTTAATAATAATGTTAATCAAGTGGCATTAGCTCAATAGATTAGGTTCCTCCTTGTTTCCTTGAAACGAGACCTAGGTTCAAATCTTGTCAAACAATACATACATAATATCCAAGCTTTGTTGTAATACCACTATGTGGTGATGATGTAGTATGAGTGGGGCCCGTTTCAATCCCATATAACCCATTAATGTTAAATTATATCAAATGAGGCCATCAAATGGCATTAATCTAACTAGTTAGATTCCTCAATTTTTAAGGAGATGACCAAGGTTCAAATCTTACCAAACAACACATGCATAATTACCAAACTATTATGATACCACTGTGTAATCATGATGTAATACGTGAGGGACTTGTTTCAACCCCATATAATACATTTAAAAATATTGTCTCAAATAAGGTCTATTAGATTTAAAGCAATTGGTTGGAGTAATATTTTCATATCTTAAACCAAAGTTCAAATCTCATAAATGAACTTTAACATTTTATTAAATGGCATGAGTTCAATCAAATAAATTCTTCAACTTTTAAGGAAACAAGGTTTGAATCTTATCGAGTAATATATGAATATTCATAGTTGCAAGCTTACTGCAATGGTAAGGGCTTTGGCTTCTCTTTGAGAGGTCCAAGGTTCAAACCCCACTTAGTATGAGGGGACCGAGACCCCTCATAAAAACTCATGTAAACTCATTAAATTTTAAAGTTCCCAGAGGCTAGGTGGATTGGTAAGTTCTAGTGCTTACCAAGAAGAGACCTAAGTTCAAACCCTTAGGGCATGCCTATTGCAATGGTAGTAGTCTGACCTGAATTCGTTGAGTGTGCGTTAACTCCTAACGATGATACAAATCCATGCATTCGGTGTTCCTCGGCTTACTAGGCTAAATAACAACAATATGGAATAGGTGTTATGGGGGGCAGCCCTAGAATTTGAACCCTGCTTGGTAGTAAAAAGGGACTATGGATGTAACCAACTCCTCTATGAGTCAAACTGCACAACGGTTAGGGCTTTGGCTCTTCTTTAGGAGGTCCAAGGTTCAAATCACAATGTGGGCGAGTGTGTGAGGGGGTGGGTGTGTGGTGGTTGTGTGTTAAATTCCCTACTGATAAGCATAGCTCTCAAATTTACAGGGGTCATGGTTGGAAGGAGACTGCCTAGCCATGTGCGTTGGTCGTAGGGGTTTTTCACACTAACCAAATTAATATATATATATATATATATATATATATATATATATATATATATATATTTCATGAAAATGTTGTAACACTATATATGAATATTCATGAAAAGGTTGTAATACCATTATATGGTCACAATGTAATATGGGTGAAGCCCATTTCAATCCCATATAATCAATTAAAATTTTTATATTAAATGGCATTAACTCAATTGGTTAGATTCCTTGAGGAAAAGATCCATATTTAAAACTTGTCGAGCAATACATTCATGACAACAAAGTTGTTATAATACTATTGTATAGTGGTAATGTATTAAAAAAATTATATTAAATAACATTAATTCAATTGGTTAGATTCCTCAAGAAAAATATTCATATTTAAAACTTTGTCAAGCAATATATTCATCATAACCAAGTTGTTATAATACTATTGTACAAGATAAAACTCATTTCAATCTTATATAACAAATTAAAAATTAATATAAAGTTTTTATTATAAAGACTTTATTTCAAGCTTTATTTTATCTTAAAATTAAATTAACTTTTATTGTATTAATTACAAAGTAATTAAAAATGTATATTTATCAACACAATTTAAATATATATGGTTATCTATAATATTTTATTTTTCAATCTAGTATTAAAATGTATTAAAGGTATTATGGATAGGAATTTATCTTTCAATGTAATGTCACACAAGTTTTTAACATTATGTATATTTTTTAAGTAATGCAAAGTACAACAAGTGGCACAAATGGGACCACACTCCTCGAGGATATGCCACCAAGGGCCTCTGTCCTTGTGATTCAAACTCAAGTCACCAAGATGAAATGCCAACAACATTCCGTGGGGGTGTTCCCACAAGGACGATATTATGTACTTTAAGACTAAATATTTTTAATTATGAGCAAGTTTTAAATATCAAGTATATTTTTATTTAGGTGCAAGAGTTAATCTGACTGATATAAAAGGAAATTACCTCGGTATTCCTTACAGACTAGAATTTCCTTGCACCAATCATGTAGCTGAATATGAAGCTTTATTACTTGGACTTAGAAAAGCTAAAGAATTAGGCATAAACTACTTGACTGTAACTGGTGATGCAGAATTGATTATTCAAAAAATAAGAGAAAAATACCAAACCAAACATCCTAGGTTAAAACAGTACAAAACTACAGTATTAAAAGAAATTGACAAATTTTTGGCTCTCAATATTTAATACATTCCTAGAAAACATAACCATGTTGTTGACTTACTAGTTGTAAACACATCAGGCATGGATAATCCAAGAATCACTATAGAATATATGGAAATATTTCCAACTATCTTAGTTTATAAACCTTCTATATCAAATAATATTGTCTACTTGCAGGTTTTCCAAGATGATGTTGATATAAAGGACTTCATGACATTACAAAATCAATATGCAGACATAATTTGTGGTGAGGAGGATGAAGAAAAAATAAAATATCAGATAAGAGAACCAGTAGAAGTAATCCAACTAAAAACAAATAGAATACCAAAAGGTTTTGTTTCTCTGGAAAGTTTATTTGATGATTTTGATATAGGATACAAACCACTTTAGAAGAGACTATAGCTGAAGATGTCAACATTGGTACAGTTGAAGAGCCCAAAATAGTAAAAATTGACAAAGTTTTACCAGAAAAAGAAAAAGCAAGATACATAAGTTTCTTAAAAAGAAATAAAAAACACTTTGCTTGGACATATGAAGACCTCAAAACCTTCAATACAGATGTTATGTGACATATTATGCCCTTGAAGGAAGATACCAAGCCTTTTAGAAATAAACAAAGGAAGGATAATCCTACTTTACACCCAATAATGTAGAAGGAAGTACAAAAGTTACTAGACTCTAAAATTATAAAAAAAGTGTGATTCTCATCTTGGATATCCAATTTGGTACCAGTAAGAAATAAAAATAGGGAGATCAGACTCTGTTTAGATTTTAAAAACTTAAATAAAAGCTTACTAAAAGACAATTATCCTTTGTCCAATATGGAATAATTGTTACAAGTAGTAGTCGAGTCATCTAGAATGTCACTATTAGATGGATTTTTCGGATATAATCAAATACAAATTAATCCAGAAGACAAATACAAGACGTCATTCACTACACCATAGGGTACTTTTGAATATTTGAGAATGCCTTTCGATCTGATGAATGTAGGGGCAACTTTGTAGAGTGCAACGAATTTTGCTTTAAAAGGCTTGATGTTCAAAATAGTGGTTGTATATCTAGATGATATTATAGTATTCTTTGAAAATCCATAAGAGCATTTGGAGCATCTTGCCGTAGTTTTTGCTAGGTGTAAGGAGTTTGGAATTCCCTTTAATCCTAATAAATGTATATTTGGAACCACACAAGGAAAATTATTGGGCCACATAGTTTCATAAAAAGGGGTAAAAATAGATCCAAAAAGAACAGAGGCTATCTCAAAAATTCCCCCTTAAAAACATTAAGGGAATCAGGTCTTTCTTTGGCAAAATAAATTTTGTAAGAAGATTTATTCCTAATTTTGCAGAGATGACCAAGCCTATTAATGATATGGTCAAGAAGACTGAGGAAATAAAGTGGACACCAGAAAATATGGAAGCATTTAAAAAGATTAAAGAAGCCATTTCAACTGCCCCAGTTTTAACCTGCCTTGATTATTCAAAAGATTTCAATGTATATTCATTTGCATCTGATCATTCTATTGATGTAGTCCTTTCTCAAAAGGACAATGAAAAGAATGAAAGACCAATATGTTTTATGAGTTATTTGAAGGGAGCATATCTCAAATATATTCTGTTAAAAAAACATGCTTATACAATAATCCAAGCCTTGGAGCATTTCAAGAATATATTTGGTTCTAACAAAGTTTTATGTTGCATTTATTTTATAGCTATAAAGGATGTCTTTACTCAATCTAAACTATTAGGAAAGCCTGCAAGGTGGATGGTAAAACTACTACAGTATGATGCTGAATTCAAAATAATTAAAACTGTAAGAGGGCAGGGCTTAGCTAAATACTTAGCTTACAAAGAAAGAGAAGACTTTAATAACATCGCTATAATACATGAAACACATGACATCAGAAGGACTAATAATGTAGAATGTAAATGTTATGATGACATATTATCTTACCTCCAAACCCTATCTTTCCCTCAAGGCATGTCAGCCAGCAAAATAAAATCAGTAAAATTACAAGCACAAAAATATCATGTACAAGATGGTATGCTTTATTGAAGACACCCTGATGGTATATTACTAGTCTGTCTATTCGAGAAAGAAGTCCCATAAGTAATTAAAAAATTTCACGATGGTTTCTATGGAGGACATTTTGCACCAAAAGCCCTAATAAAATTATGAGAGTAGGTTATTATTGGCCTTGTTGGAGCCAAATTTGACTCAACATCAGATACCCCTAATTTCAAACTTTTGGCTTCAATAGGTTCCCCCAAATGTTGGTTGGTCTTTGTTGCTATGGTTTTTGAAAAAGGTAATCCTTAATGAGCTAACCCCCAGGAGCAGTTATAAAAATCTTCATTTTAACCAAAGCCTAAAGTCATGGCCATAACCGGTAATATAAGTACCTTTGTGACCGATAATCTTATCCGAATTTTGAAAGGGTTATAAGAATTGAAATAATCATTTAAGTAAACCCCTAAGTCTATGAGCCGCAAATAAAATTCATTAAAACTTCTAGGCCTAAGTTCATAAGTCTAACAGTTAAAGATAAATCTTAGCATAAGCAAATAAGGGTAGCACACCCCTTTGATGATTAAAAATCGACCTAATCAAGTAAATCTAAGGGCAACGCTTAATTCTTCTGAGATCGAATGAATGCACTTTCATAAGTAACCCGAAAGTTAAGTCAAAAGTCAACAGTCTAAAGGATGATAACCAAAGGTTTAAGCAAACAAGTTTAATAAAATCCTTGAGGGTCATGCGCCCCCTTTGGTTAAAAATCATACAACTACATAAGATCCAAGGGCAGCACTCAAAGACGATTTAATCGGACGATAGCGCCTACTTGGAGATCCAAAATGTTAACATTAAATAGGATTAATCACCACAAGAATAATTAAATGGCTAATCATAATTAACAAGGGTCCTAACACATTGCTAATCGTCCCCCTTTCACTTAATCGAAGGATTAATGAAATTAAAAATGTGTGCCCCTCGTTAACTAATCCCCATTAGGATCTAACGGTAGTGCTCGAGTCAAAGTTCGAACAATTAAACGATAAAGGTATCAGGTTATCAAACTTGCAAGGTTAAAGAGATTCGATGACAGTGCCCAACCTATGCTTGATCTAACGAATGCGCATTTTACATGAATTACCAAGGATAGTTGAAGGATTAAATGAGCTTATGTTTAAAACACGCACAGATCTGAAGGAGATCAACGGATGCGCTCTCTCGAGATAATCCGATGACGGTGCTCGCTTCAGATAAGCAAAGGTAAATATGTCGGTAAGACCAAGTCAAAACTTGGTTGATCAAATTAATCATATTTAGCAAGGGTCCTAATACGTTACTAATCATTCCCCATTCGCTTAATCAAGGATTAATAAAAATCAAAAGCATGCGCCCTTCGGCTACTAACCTTGCAGGTCGAATTCGATCAACGATCGTAGTAAATTTCTAAACAAATCCAATGGATGCACATCCATCGGAGAAGTCAAAATCAATCATAGGCCTATATCGACTAAAGACATAAGCGAATCCGACAGATCTAACGACATTGATAATCTATGCCCAATCCAACGATAGCATGCATAACAAGATGATCGATCATTAAGAGTTTCCACCCAAGTCAAAGTCGAATCCCCCCATGTTCAAAGCAGATCTAACGGTTGCACTCAAGCCGAGTTGATCCAACGATTGCGCTCCAAGAAAATTGATCAAAGATTAAAGGGCCTCCTTTAGAAAAAAGGTCGATGAAGATCAATGGTAGCGCTCATCCCAAACGTGATCCAATAATGACGCTTTTAGCGATTCATCTAGTCAATCAGAAGTTCACAACTAAGTTGACCTAAGTTGTTTCCCATAATTGGCAGATCAATGATAGTGCTTAATCCTGATCAAATCGAACAATCGTGCTTCATGCCAAAAGATCTAAAAGATACAAAGCACACACCATGGGTTAATTCGACAATGATGCTTGAGCCTGCTTAGATCTGATGGTTGCACTTTCCCCAAAAATGGTCAACATTTAACAAGGTGGTCACCGATATAGTTGTGGTCAAAGTAAATCCAACGGTGGCACTTGATCTAGCCAGATCCAATGGTAGCACTTCGTTTGAAAGCAATCAAAAGCAAAAGAGCATCGACGATCGTGCTTGGTTTCACCTAGATCTAACGATTGCACTTGATCATGGCTATCAAAGAAAAATAAAGCCAAATAAAGGGCACACAACTCTACCCGATCTGACGATGGCGATGGACCCCGACCAGATCCGATGGTAGCGTGTGGCCAAGTCACTTGAAGGTTAAGGGATATGGCTTATTTCACTATCAGATAATTAATTAAAATTAAATAAGGGTCTAAACACGTTGATAATGACCTCCTCTCCTCGACAAACTCTGACGCATGTCTAAATAATCGGACGAGCATGCTAGATCATATATTTGATCGAACGGTGAGCTATTGACAAGGTAATCGGGTTATAAAAGGTTATGTATTAATGAGAGGTTAGTAACTTTCTAATCACTTTGATTAACCTTTAATAAATAAATATTATATGAAGGTTAAGGCCTTGATTTAATATCGAGTCGATGATTATTATTTGCAAAATATAAGTGTATAAAATCAACTAACCAATAAATTTGGATATCTTCTATAATATATGTGACCACCATTGACGTATGTCTACTATATTGTAGGACTAACATTTATGCAGATCCAAAGATCAACTACAAAAATTAAGATAAACAGATCTAACGATAAGCATGATGTGAGATGCTTGAGAAGGTAGTATCGCGACTAAGATACCTTAAGCTTCGAGCATATTAAAGGCTTTTAATGGATGTACGTCCTCATGAGTAAATCTGACGAACAACGATCTGAGGAAAAGGGTAACTTCATAACGATACGAGCAGGACTAAGGTAGCGGATCATCAACGGGAACAACCATCAAACAAAAGCAATTTGCAACAAGTAGCAACCATTACAAGGTGAATTAAAAATACAGGTGAAAGACCAAAAGAAATGACTAATTCAGGCAGTGATCAGGAGATAAAACAAACAGACTATCAAATAAAATCACACAGACTGTACTGGAACAAAGATGATATAGACTGTTCGGGTGATGAGCTTTGTACAAAGGAATAAAATCATATCTTTGTATATCCACTAAGTGCGATCACATACTACGCAGAGAACAAGATAAGCTGGTATGAAATGGGATCATGCATGAGCCCTCTCGACTTATAAATAGGGACAGTAAAAGGCGATCCATAAAAAAAAGGTGCAATGGAGTGCAAAATACATAAACACAATCGTTTCATACTCTGCATATTCATAAGACGTAGGAAGCGCAGGGAGAATAAGAATTTGATTCAACTCATCAAGGGATGCATACTCAGCGCTTTGATGAAATATAGTTACAGAGGATTCACTCTGATAGAATATAGTTATGGAAGTGCCATATAGGTGCTTCCAGATATTGTTTTCCATTTCGTCCTTCCTCCTACATATCACTGTCCTCCCCCTTCTAGGCATTCTCCCCTGGCCATCGTCACTGTCCACTCCACATAGCGCCATCTCTCCACCACCCACTGAGCAAATCAACTCCCATTGCTCCCTCCTCCATCATATCCACCATGTTATCAATGTTATTTTGTTCATTTTCCACCCACACTTCATTTCTTCTCTTCACCGTCACGTCGAGGCACCCTCTGCCTTAAATAAGAATTTCACTATAGCAGCCTAGTCGATCCCAAACAGTATAACTGAATGACTAGGATAAATAGAAAATAACAATTTGCATATATGCATAAGTCCGCCATTTAACTATGTAGAAGAAGAAAAATAAAGGTCACCTAATCCATTCAACATAAGAGTTCCCTTCAAACCAAAAGCAGATCATGATAGGAAATCTAGGGTCACAATAGCTGGATGGCATACAGAGAAGATCAAACCAAAAAGTAACAAGTGTAAGGCCCAAACGAGGCCAAAAATAACAGATTCAAGAATCAGAGGCTATAAATACACCAACTAATGTCAAAATCTGCATCAAGCATTAGAGATAGCAATTTTTCTAAGAGATATACTTGAGTGCCCATTTGAGTTGTGTTGTTGTATTCCCCTTGTGTCTATTTTCTCTGCCATCCCTCATTCTTCCCTTTGTTGTGCAGGTTTTGGTAATGTTGCATTTGGAGAGTTGAGAATATTTCCAGTCTTTCCGAGCCTAAAATCCAGAGATTCTCCTTGCTAACATTTTAGAAGGAAAATTGACGAAGTCTTGTTACATCATTTGAATAAGGCTTTCTCATTGTATTAAAATTTTGAAACAAAGTTAAATGGAATTATGTCAACTCAGCATGTAATTATCATCAAAGAAATTAATACAATTATGGGTTTCAGTTTTATCGTTCTCTTCTCTTCAGTTCTATGTGTTTCCTCATAACAAGTTACGATATTCGAACATATGAGTGTTTCTTTCATCGGTTAACCCATTATACTGATTACGATATTCGAATGAGTCTAATGGCACCGATTCTTCTTTTCCCATTCTTTCTGTTCATGTTATGAATGTTGTTAAATTGTTATAACAACCCAATTAATAAGGCATTGGTCTACATAAGGCATAATAATTATGTTGTCTTCACTTGGTCATTTTAATATAGTTAATATATAACTAAAATTTGGAGTGTAATACGTGTAAAATCATAAATTACCACTAGGGTTTCCTTACCCGTTCTGTTAATTTTTTTTTTTTAGCAATATATCTTTTATCAGAATAAAGAAGCAGGTTGACCAGATCTTATAATAGCTCGTTGGTTTAAAACGATTTCTTGTAGAGTGACAAATTGAAAACCTATGGATGCAAGAAATGGTTCCAACAGGCCTTCCCTTTTAAAATATGTATATCAATATAAGATGAGTTGCCATAACTATCAAGTTTTTGCAGGTAAGAAGCATTTGGTAGCTATGCCCCTTAAGCTAGTAATCATAGAAGCACCATTTACACAATGGGGCATTGATCTAATTGAAGAGATCAATCCAAATTCATCAGGAAGGCATAAGTGGATCATAACTACAATGGATTACTTCACTAAATGGGTAGAGGTTGCTCCTTTGAGAAACTCCACAACTCAAACTGTTATTTATTTCTTCGAAGAAAGTATTCTAACTAGATTTGGAATTCCTCGTAAATTACAACAGATAATGGGAAATATTTTACATCTTTTGAGATGATAGAATTTTGTGCTAAGTATTGAATAGAACTTTCTCACTCTACGAATTATTATCCTAAAGGAAATGGTCTAGCCAAATATTCTAATAAAAACTTAATTACCAAGATTAAAAGATCATTGGGTAAGAATAAAAAGAGTTGTGATAGTGAACTAAAATTTACTCTAGGGACAAATAGACTCACTCAAAATAAATATAGGAAAAACCCCTTATGAAATGGTGTATGGAGAAAAAGCTTTGTTGCCCCCTAGGACAGAAAATTTAGCATTGTCCCTATTGCTACAAGATCATGAAAATCCTAATGCTTTACAAATAAGGTTAGATCAAATCGCGTTGTTACAAGAACAAAGAAGAGAAACTCTTAACAGGATGATTGAACAAACCTAGAAAAGTGTGAAATTGTTTAATAAGAAAGCTAAAGGTACCCTCTTCTTTGAAGGAGATATAGTAATCTACTAGGATCCTAAAAACGATAGACATTGTAAAAAAGGAAAGCTTGAACCTAAATGGCTTGGCCCATACTAGATAGTTCAAATTGTCGATCAAAATACTTATAGGTTGCAAACCTTGGAAGGAGAACCAATGAAGATTCCAATAAATGGTCAGCATCTCAAAATTTACAACCCCTACTATGGATTTAAGAGGGAGGAAGTACCCTAAAAAAATAAATAATAATAATAAATAAATAAATAATATACAATAAAAAATAAAGTTGTATTCCTCATCAGAATGTTGTGTTGTTTTGTTTTGTTAGTCACCATGAAATAGATTCGGTACTATTGGGTTGTTTTGTTTTGTTTGTATTATTTTCTCATTTTTTAAAATAGAGGGGTCCTGATCATGTTTCAAATTCTCTGTTTCTTCCTACTGATCATTACTATTGATCGAGATCTCAAGGGATATGCTTAGCCAGAACTAGGATGGGATGATACCCTAGAGATGAGGATGAGATAGGCTTGGTTCAAATATTAAAATTTGCGGGCACTCACTCTGATCCAATGAATAATTGGCTTATATTATGAGAGGAAAAGTTTAAAAGTTGCATCTTGTTCCTTACTATTTACTTCTCTAAGACAAGGAGAGGAGGAAATTTATTTTAGAGTTTGATGTTGCTTACAATTTACAAATTTGAACGTTATGCAATTGTCATATGGTATGAGACAAAATATAGTAAAATCAGAGTTGTTGGTCCATCATGACGAAGCCTCACATTGCAAAAATACTAAAAGAAATTTCAAGGTCCAAAATACAGAGTTATCTTTGGTAAAATGATTAAGCCAAAAATCATTAAACTCAATCCTTTAGCTAAAAATTGATCCTCAACTTAGACACATTCATTGCACAATTTGCATTCATCAAAACATTTCTCAAAAAGAGAAGGAAAACCATTTATAATGCAAAACGAGTTAGTGTCTAAGATATCTTGGAAAACCTCTATCGGGGCTATAGATGCTTGACTAGCAGTAGAGTAAAACCAGATGGGATCAATAGCATCTTCATTGAGGCTATAGACACCTGATTGGAAGTGGAACCATGAAAATGGTAAAAATATTTAAGAGTGAAATTACCTAATAGGCTTAACCATTGTGCAAACATGATAAAGTTATGAAAGATCAAGATATCAAAACGAATGCACTAACACACACTTAGGCCAAGGCATGATGGAACAAGTGACTTTGATAAATTTTGTATAATCATATCCTAAGACCTTGTTGAAAAATCATAACAATATATTAAAAGGTGCATCTGATCTTAAAATTCTGATCCTTTGATCTAAATTAGCTGAGGAGAATAACAATTTTTGGGTATTCTATTATTTTAAGATCATGTTTAATGTTTCTTTATTGTATCTTTTAAGTTTAGAGTTTTTAAGTTTTATGTTTCTAATAAGGTTTAACGGTTTATGATTATGTCTGAAGCTTGTAATGAAACCAGGAGATTTTAGAATCCTCAAGTGCTTCAGGTTTTCAACACATTATCCTAGTTAGAGCCTATGTTGGAGCCAAAATTGACTCAACATTAGACCCAAATTTGAAATTTTTGGTCTCAATGTTTTCACCCAAATTGTCGGTCTCTGTTGCATCCAAAATTTTGAAAAGGTTGATCTTCCAATTGCTGCCATAAAATGACTTCCAAAATTGCCCATTCATTTTTGCTTGAATAATCAAGGTCAAATCCTAAATGCTAGATAAAGGGTCAACACTTTTAAAGAAAAATTAAATGAAGCATTTGGTCCCTAAGAAAATCATCCTTTCCTATGTCAAAGAAACAAATTTTCTAAATCCTAAGGTCTAATAAAAATTAAATGGTCAAATATGGGTACGCGCCCCCTTTGTGGTAAAACCCGTGCAACTCCTTTGATCTAGATGGAAGTGTGCGACCTCCTAAGATCTAACTGGACATGCGCTCATAAAAAACTCACAGGTTAAAGCAATAATGTCGTGGTCAAAATCTGCATAATATAAAGTCTAAGGCAAATAAAATGCAATAAACCCAAAGTGAGGGTCATGCACCCCTTTGGTTAAATATCAAGCAAATCACATGATCAGAATGACAACGCTCGATACTCGATTAATCTGATGAATCACGCCTGCTAAGCTGCTCAAACATTAAAATCTAAAGTCTAATATTGGTCATAATATAAAGTTTTTGTATAAATAAAATGAGGGTACGCGCCCCCTTCAGCTAAACAACGAGCAAGTTTGGTCATCTTAATGACAACGCTTAATCCTATCTCAATCCGATAAAAGGCACTCATTAAAGTAACCAAAGGTTAATCTCAAACTTCATTAAAGAGCAAACCAAGCTTAGCATTAATAATTCGATGCTTATTAAAGGTTTTAAATCTCAATCACGTGTTAGAAGACTTGCAGCTTTGCCGATCTAGATGAGTGCACACGAATCTTCGTTAATCTAATGATGCGGGATCCTAGACGTGTAAGGTCTTTAAGAGGTCAAAATTTAAGGTTGGTCAGCACTGGTAAAAGCTTGATTAGCTCGCTTAATTAATGTGGGTTTAAAGTCAACCTCACAATAAATCTTGAAGATAAAAAGCACACAACTTCCCAAATCTAAATGATAGCGCACGACTTGAATAAGATCTACCAACGTGCGCTACCTAAGATAATTGATCCTTAACGTCGAAAGTTCAATAGCACTCGGGAATCAAGTTTTAATTAATCCAAATTAACTTTAATCTAAGCATGATTAATAAGCGTTGTAAACGTGTAATAAATGATTCCCCCTTGGGGTAAAAAGTGCGCAACTTCTCAGATCTTGACAATAGCACTCACTCCCACCCAAATTCGATGGCAACGCACTCCTAAAGTTGCCCTAAGGTTAATACACAAGGTATGATCAAATAATTAATAAAGGGTTTTATTAAGAGTTAATCTTCATGCATAATCGTGATTAATGAGGGTCTAATACGTTGGTAATGACCCCCCTTCTTTTTGGTTAACCCGCATGCATATGTAAGGAATTCAATGGGTGTGCATGTCCATTACTTGATATAATGGTAAGCGCTTGGGGAAGTAATCGAAATTTAAAGTGCTTGTGGTTTATTCGAAGACTCTTAGAAGTTTTAATCACTGATCAATTTTAATTAATCTACATTATATATGGGTTTAATGCATTAGTAAATGTTTCCCCCTTTGAGATAATGAGCACGCTAAGAGTTATAAAATTTGGGCCTAAGTCTTTTTAATCAATTTGTTGTTGACCTAAGGTCTTCAGCCTAATGCTCAAGATTAATCTAATTAATTGTGCTTATCATTGGACTAACAACCATGCAAGTTTCAGGATCTCGACAGTAGCGCACAAGGTGAACAAGATCTGACAAAAAGTGTTGTCCTTGGTGCACAAATTTTAAATTGGTATATGTTTTTGCCTAGGCGCCTTAATTATTGATTAACCCCTGATTAATTTTTAAGATAATCAATTTTAGGATAGGGTCTAATACATCGTAAATTTTCCCTCTTTTGGACTAACCAATGTGTAGTTTGATGAATCTTAATGGGCATGCACCTCGTTGTGCTGATCTAACGACAAGCACTCGGAGATATGACACATTTTTAATGATATATATTTTAAGATAACCCTTTTGCAGGACCAAGGTGGCGAAACATTTACAAAACATTTCCCATGAAAGCTACTATCAACCACATTCTTAATACCATGTTAGAAGGAAGTGTAGCCCAATGACCAATGAAAATGCTATAAATGATTGGAAGTACACAAACCAAAGTCCTTGCGGACGTACAAGTCAAGGAGGATCGCATGCCATAGCTACTCGATTTTAGGAGTAACGCAATCGCAGGCATCTATTGGCTGGATTCAAAAGGTTGTTGGTAAAGCTGCATTAATGATACTCCATGCGAGATTAATGGGACCTGTTGGAGCCAAAATTGACTCAACATTTGAAACCCATAATTTTAATTTTCTTTTTGGTTTCAATAAAATTAGCAAATGTTGTTGGCCTCTGTTGCATTTTCATCTGAGAAGTTGACTTTCAATGTTTGATTTATGAACCTAACCTTAGCCATTATTGGATTTGTTTTTATAACCGTTGTTTATCCTAAAGGTCTATTGAGGTCAAATTAAATGAACGTCCACTAAAAAAAATAAAAAAGGTTAAACCTTAAATACCCCAATATAAGCCCTCTTTATAAAATAGTAATAATCACAACTTTCGAGCCTAAGTCAAAAGATTAAACCCCTAAGTCCCAGGGTGCCTAAAGGAATTGTTAGAACATTCAGACTCAAGTTTACCTCCAACTTAAGTAAATTTTAATAAAATCATTTAAAAGCAAAGGTGTGTGCTATGACAAAAATACTTATATTCAAAGGTATCAAAAGGTGATAAATCAAAATCTAACAAAACTAAGTTGAAATTTTGTGCTTCTCTAAAATAAAATTCATGCAAATCTAATAAATCTAAGGATAGTGCTTCATCGAGATGGAATCGGATGGATGTGCTCACTTTAAAAAGTCAAACGTTTAATGCACCAAGGTCAAAAGAAACAAAACTTAAGGTTTTGAACGAAATTTTTAATTAAGTACTTGAGGGTATGCACCCCTTTTAATTAAATATCAGGCTATTTCAAGAGATCCAAGGGCAGCGCTCAACTATGATATGATCGGACAATCGCGCTCTCTTGGAGGTTCATAAAGTTACCATTAAAGGGGTTAAAGGTCGAAGGATTAATTAAAGTTGTTAAGTGAGATTAGCAAGGGTCTAACAAGTTAGCTAACCTCCCCTTTTTTCTTTTGGTAACTCAAGGATTAAAAATAAGTGTTCCTTGGTAAATATTCTTGCAGGTTGGAAGAAACCAACGATTGCGCCAATTCCCATCAGGATTTGATGACTGCGCTTGATTCAAAGCTTGAAAAATTAAATGGTAAAGGTATCAGGTGACATAAAGGTAAAATAGAAATTAATCATGCATTAGCAAGGGTCTTAATATGTTATTGATTACTTCCCTTTCTGCTTAATCAAGGATTATTAAAATTAATTAATGCGCTCATCTCGGTTACCAATATTGCAGGTAGAAAATATCTGATGACAGTGCCCAGCCTATGCTCAATCTAACGAATGTGCTTCATCCAAAGGATAATTCAACCAAAGTCCAAAATTTAAAGGGAATATAACACCGAGTATCTCCATACGAATCTGAAGGCCGCGCCTAGATTCCCTTTAATCTAATGGAGGCTTTTATATCGGTCGAAAGAAATGATTATGACTATGAAAAATCGACGGTCGTACTTCACCATATTAAGATCTAATGGTACTGACCAAACGTACCCGATCCAACGATTACGATTCCATGAAGTCATCTAAAGTTGACAAGTCAAAGGAACAAATAAGATCTACGACTGTGGTAGTTCTGATCATATCCAATGGTAGCGCTGTCCTTAGAGACACTATAAGCGAAAACAAATCAACGATTGTGCTTGATCCCAATCAAATCCAAAGGCAGCGCTCTTCCCTAGTCAATCAAAAGCAAGATATAATCAATGCTAGCATTCACTATAGATTAAATCCAACAGCTGCGCTTCAAGCAAAAGGGTCTATAGGATAAAGAGGAGCACACAAGTATACCCAATTTGATGGCAATTCTCGAACTAGTCTAGATCCGATAGTGACGCTTCGTTTGAAAGCAATTACAAACTGAAGGAAAATCAACGATGGTATTTCAACCTGTCAAGATCTAACGGTTGCAAATGATCAAGATTATTAAAAGAAAATCAATGAACATGTTTTGACCTACCAAGATCTAATGATTGCGATTTAATTAAGGTCCCATAAAAGACATGAGCACACATCGTGGGTCAATCCAACGGTCGCGTTCGCTACAAGTGAAGATCCGACAACCACGCCTCACCAAAAACAAGTTGTATTAAGACAAAATGGGATCTAATGGTGGCGCTCAATCGGGAAATATCCGACGATGATACTTCAATTAAAGAAGAAACTAAAGCAAATGACATCAAAGATCGCACTTGATCCCACCTGGATCCAACGATAATGATATCTCTAGATCGATTATAAGCAAGAGAGGATTGACGATAGCATTTTAATCCAATGGTCATGCTTTCATCCTAATGTATTAAGAAGTGGAGAGCACCCATCAATGGCCACGTATGTCCTTGCCAAAAGTCCAACGGTGGAACTTTATCGAAGTAATTACTCATTAAGAAGGATACAATTATGATTCAATCGGCCGAACCGCTGGATCGTATGTTTGATTGAATGGTAAGCCATTAACAAGGTAATAAGGTTATTAAGGGTTGTGTATTAACCAAAGGTTAGTAATTTTTTTCGATTAGCTAGCCTTCAATAAGTAAATATTAAACGAGGGTGGATGCCCTAATTTAATATCAAGTTAATAATGACTATTTGCGAAGGAACAAAAGTATGAAATTGACTAACCGATAAAATCTTGGGGTATCTTCTATAGTATACGGGACCACCGCTGACATATATCTACTATATTTTAGGGCTAACATTTTTGTAGGTGTGAAAGTATCAAACAAAGGTACGCGATGCGTATTCCATCCAACTATAATCGTGAATTGGTAGATCCAATAGGCACGTGCCTCCATGTGCAAATATGGCAGACTACAACCAGAGGAAAGGAGTAACTTCATAACAATGCAAGCTGGACTAAGGTGGTGGATCATTAACAGGTACAACCATCAAACAAAAGTAAGTTGCGACAAATAGCAACCACTACAAGGTGAATTGGAAATACAGGAAAAGGACCAAAAGAAATGACTAATTTAGGTAGCAACCAAGAGATAAAACAAGTAGACTATCAAATAAAATCACATAGACTATACCGAAGCAAGGATGATACAAATTGTTCGGGTGATAAGCTTTGTACAAAGGAATAAAATTAGATCTTTTAAGTGTGACAACGTACTATGCATGGAATAAGATAAGCGGGTCTAAAATGGGATCATGCATGAGCCTGCTTGACTTATAAATAGGGATAGTAAAAGGTGATCCATCCAAAGGGGCAATGGAGTGCAAGATACATAAATGTGATCATTTCCTACTCTGCATATTTAGAAGATGTAGGAAGCACAAGAAGAATGAGACATTGTTTCAGCTCATCAAAGGCTGCACACTTAGCGCTTCGATGGAATATAGTTACAAAGGGTTCACTCCAACGAAATATAGTTATGGAAGTGCCATATAGGCATTTTCAGATCTTGTTTTCCATCCCATCCTTCCTCCTACATATCACTGCCCTCCTCCTTCTAGGTATTCTCCCTTGACCATCATCATTGTCCACTCCACATAGCACCATCTCTCCACCATCCACTAAGAAAATCAACTCCCATTGCTCCCTCCTCCCTCATATCCACCTTGTTATCAATGCCATTCCGTCCATTTGCCACCCACACTCCATCTCTTCTCTTCACCATCACGTCGAGGCACCCTTTGTCTCACATAAGAATTTCACTATAGCAAGAAATAACAAATTATATATATGTATAGGATCACCGTTTAACCATGCAAAAGAAGAAAAACAAAGATCACCTCACTCCATCCAGCATAAGAGCTCCCTTCAAATAAAAATCAAATCACGATAGGAAATCCAAGGTCATAATAACTGGATGGCATATAGAGAATATCGAACCAGATAATGACAAGTGTAAGGCCAAGATCAGGCCAAAAATAACAGATTCAAGAATTAGAAGCTATAAATACACCAACTATGGTCAGAATCAACATCAAGCTTTAGAGATAGCATTTTTGCTAAGAGGTATACTTGAGTGCCTTGAGAGTTGTGTTGTTGTATTCCCTTGTGTCTCTTTTTCTCTATCATCCCTTATTCTTCCCTTTTGCTGTGTAGGTTTTGGTAGAATTGAGCTTAGGAAGCTGAGAATATTTCCAGTCTTCTTGAGCTAGAAACTCAAAGATTTTTCCTGTTGCCAGATTGGAATGGGAGAAGTTGAAGGAATCTTGTTACATTATTTGAACAAGGTTTCCTCATTGTATTAAAAATTGTAATAGAGTTCAATGGCATTCTGCCAACTCTACATGTAATGAATGTTGGAATATTAATACAATTTTGGGGTGTTGTTCTGTTAATTTTATCTTTAGCTTTATGTGTTGCCTCATAACAAGTTACATTATTTGAACATGTTTTGAGTGTTTCTTTCGTTGGTTAACCATTAGACTGATTACAATATTCGAATGAGTATAATGGCACCAATTCTTCTTTTCTCCTTCTTTCTGTTCATGTTATGAATGTTGTTAAATTGCTATAACAACCCAATTGGATAGGCATCGGTCTACATAAGGCATAATAACTACGTTGTCTTTGCTTGGTCATTTTTATATAGGTAATATATAACTAAAATATGGAGTGTGTAATACTTGTAAAATCATAAGTTTACCACTGGGGTTTCCTTACCCATTATGTATGTTTCTTTTAGCAATATTTCTTTTATTAGAATAAAGAGGTAGGTTGACCAGAGCTTGTAATAGCTCGTTGGTTTAAAACGATTTCTTGTAGTGTGACAATCAAATCCTATGGATGCAAGAAATGGTTCCAATAATTTTTTGGCATCGTTGTCGGGGAGGACTTTTTAATTAGATGATTTGTATTTTTAAAATTTTCCTTTCAAATGACTATATTTTAATCAACGAGCAGCCAATTGGAATAAAGAACCTGTGTTTCGATTTTTATGTCTTTATTATTATTTTTTCTTTTTGCTTGTAATTTTCAATTCTAATTTGGAGTGTTTTTATGTTTCTTTATTTTCTTGAATTTCCTCCAATAACCCTTCCCTATGAGGTTGAGAGTTAAATATCAAGCAATCTTGATCATACGTTTCATTCTTTTTGCACCACCGTGTTGGCGACTCTATCTGGACAAACCCAGAAATCAAACATCAAGAAAGAAGGAGCAGAACGTGTTGGCGCACACCAAGAGAAGCGATAAAGAACTATTCATGAAATTCAAAAATCCAAAGGTATTTACCCATAGTAAGAAAATCCCCATTCTTAAGAGTATAGTTAATGAGAATAGATCTTACTTTAGCGATAAAAAGTACATAAAGAAAAATAAAGAGCAGAATACTATTACTACTAGTATCATTGTAGATGAAAATTTGAATTTTGCTATAGAAGATACATGTGATTATTCTCATTGACCAATTAATAGTAATATTGTGGTAGATAATCCATTAGATTATATTCAGGCTACTCAGACCCATATGCTTGTACACATTGCTACCATAAATTTAAATCCCATTACACCTACAACAACAATAGCTCAGGAAAATCAAAAAAATCAAAACAATGTTTATTTGTGGAGAACCAATAGATACAGGTCATTTGCTTTACCTACAAATTTGAATGCCTTACCTAATAAAGCCCACAAATACCTTCCCAAGTTTATAGGAAATGATGGAGTAACTAGAGAGGATCATATCAAAAAATTTTGTATGCAATGGATAGCCTCAAGGTTGAACATGAAGATGTAGTCCTAAGACTATTCCTGCAAACTTTAGAAAAAGATGCTAGAGAGTGGTTTAATTCTCTCCCTAACAATGATATCCCATATTTCACTAAAATGGAAGTTGTTTTCCTAAAGAAATACAACAAAAGGAAAAATAAACAATCTCTATTAACTGAGTTAGCCACTATGAAGAAAAAGGAAAATGAGGTTGTCAATGACTTTAATAGAAGGTTCTCAAAAACCAGAAACAAAATCCCTACTAATATCAGGCCTAGTGATATTTGGTCCATTTGTTTCTATAAAAATGCTTTTCAAGGGGAGTTTAACTATGAGTTAAGGCAAGAACAAGCCACCACCATTGATGGTTGTATGGAAAAGGCAATGGATATCGAAAGAAACATGCTTGACAGTGGTAATATGAAGCCTTACTCTCTGGAAGTCAATCTACTTGAGAGAAAGCCCAAAAGAGTAGCATTTGATATACAAAGAAGAATTGAAGTAGATCCCATGGAAAAACTAACTAATCAAATGGCTGAGATGTTTAATACCATAAACAACAGGTTAGCAAGAATTGAAAGAAATAATGGTAATAATGGTGAGACATCACAAATAGAATGACCACATGTTGATAATCGCCCTCCCTTCAAAAAAAATTCAATAGAAATTGGGGAGACAATAATAGCTCCGATGAAGGAAAAAATAAATAGGAACAATGGAAACAATAATTGGAAAAACAGAGAGCCTGATAGATATCAGAACAATGTTCCTAACCCTATACCATCTGCCAACATAGTAGAAGGTTTTCCCTATTTTTTCTCTAACTGTGATGCACCTCATAACCCTGATGCATGTGGAATTTACCTAAGTGAATCATGCAAATGTAGATTTACATGATGATTCAAAGGAGAGGATTATGGTGAGATGGTAGGTTGTTTGAAGAAAATATGGACAAGTATTCTTCAAATCATCATCTTCAAATTTTTATAGCTAAAGGAACTAAAATTTTGCAAAAACCACATGAGTCAAGATATGACAAAATGAAATAAGGGAGATTAATCCCCACTGCTAAGGAAGTGGAAGAATTAGAAGCTACCAATACTTTAAGTTTAAGAAACAAAATTGTCCCTGACAAAATACAAAAAGCTTCTACAAGTGAAATAAAAAACAAAATTTCACAAATAAAAATATCAGTAAAGAGAAAACTAATAGAACCTTCAAAAAAATTATTATTGAGATAGTAGAATTAGAAGAGGAAACATCCAAAGAAGAAAACAAGAGACCATTGGATATAAAAAGTATAGAATTTGATGCTAGGTCAGGGCTCAATAGAAAAAAGGTTAATATCACATTTGGAGAACTTATGAAAGTTCGACAATACAAAGAACAAGTTTGTCGAGCATTTGGACTAGTGGAACAAAAGAAGAACCAACCTACCATGTTGCTAGACAAAATTAACATGATACAAAATCACCATCCTCTGTTAGACCCTTCTATGTATCATTAAGGTATAATTCAGATGAAGGAGAGAGGTATGTGATTCATAATTGTATGCTGGACAATGGAGCTTCACATAATATCATGCCTAAAATGATAGCTGACCAAATGGGGTTAATCTATACAAGAGACTCTGCCCTTGTTTCTGTAATGGATAGTAGACAAATTCCTTGTGTGGGAGTGATAACTGGATTATTAGTTTTCTTAGACCAATATCCCAAGAAAGGAATAGTAATGGACATTGAAGTAGTTGACATTGATCCTTTCTTCTCACTATTATTAAGTAGACATTGGGTAGAACAACTAGGAGGGTCAATCTAATTGGATTGGTCCTATGCTACCATCCCAATGTTAGATAAGGAAAACATAATCTTATGAAGGGAACCATTTAAGAAACACTCTATAGAGTTAATTCAAGTAGATGAAACCATGATAAACTTAGTGAACTCTATGGAAGAAAAAGGGATGGGAGTTTATTCCATATGGCACAACCCATTCTTGGTAGAAGTGCCAAAAGCAAGGAACATGGATCCAGAAGTTATAAAAATGGTTGATGATGAATTAGATAGAGTGTTAACTCAAGAAATGTGGACCATGTCTTTTTATGGTGCTAAGTCCCAATATAGAGTAGGTGCAGGAATTAATCTGATTGACATAAAAGGAAACTACCTTGGTATCCCTTACAAACTGGAATTCTCTTGCACCAATAATGTAGTTGAATATGAAGCTTTATTGCTAGGATTAAGAAAAGCAAAAGAATTAGGCATTAACTACTTGACTATAATAGGGGATGCATAACTAATTATACAACAAATCAAAGGAAAATATTAGACCAAGCATCCTAGGCTAAAGCAATATAAAAATGCAGTATTGGAAGAAATTGAAAAATTATTAGCTTTCAATATCTCATTTATTCCAAGAGAACAAAATCATGTTGTAGATATTTTAGCTGTAAATGCCTCAGGCCTAGATCATCTAGAAATAACTATAGAATATATGGATAAATTCTCAACTATTTTAGTCTATAAGCCTTCTATGCCAGATAACATAGTTTACCTACAGGTCTTTCAAGATGATGTAGACATTAAATATTTTATGACTCTACAAAATCAATATGCAGATATAATTTGTGATGAAAAAGATGAAGACAAGCTAAAAGATCAAATAGGTGAACCAATAGAAGTAATCCAACTAAAAACAAATAGAATACCCAAAGGATTGGTTTCTCTATAGAGTCTATTTGATGATTTTGACAAAGCTTACAAGCCTTTACGTAGAGAAGTAAATATGAAGATATTAACATTGGTACAATGAGAGAACCGAGAATAGTGAAGGTAGATATGGCCTTACCAGCAAAAGAAAACCTGACCTAATTACTCAAAGGATTTCAATATCTATTCATTCGTATCTGAACATTCGATTGCTATAGTCCTTTCTCAGAAGGATGATGAAAATAATGAAAGGTCAATAGCTTTCATGAGTTTAGTATTAAAAGGAGCACATCTTAAGTATACTATGTTAGAAAAACATACTTATGCAGTAATTCAATCCTTAGAATATTTCAAGGGTATATTTGGTTAAAGTAAAGTTTACTATTGTATTCCTTTCATAGTAATAAAAGATGTCTTTACTCAATCGAAACCATTAGGTAGGCCTGCAAGGTGGATGGTAAAATTATTACAGTATGATGCAAAATTTTAAATAATTAAGACAATAAGAGGGCAAGGCTTAGCAAAATATTTAGCATATAAAGAAGGAGAGGACTATAATAATATCGTTACAGTAGTTGAGATGCATGACATCAAAAGAGTTAATAACGCGGAACGTAAATCGTATGATGAAATATTAACGTACCTACAAACTTTGTCTTTCTCAAAAGACATGCCAATTAATAGAATGAGATTAGTAAAACTACAAACATAAAAATATCATGTGCAAGATGGTGTGCTTTGTTGGGGACACCCTAATGGTGTATTGTTAGTCTGTCTATATGAAAATGAAGTCCTAGAAACAATTAAATAATTAAAAGACATTTTGCTCCAAAAGCCACAACTAATAAAATTATGAGAGCAGGTTATTATTGGCCTTCTCTTTTCAAAGATGTATATCAGTATATAAGAAATTGCAATAACTGTCAAGTGAAGTTATGCCCCTTAAGCCAATGGTCATAGAAGCACCATTCACATAATGGGGCATCGACCTAATTAGGGAAATTAATCCAAACTCATCAGGTAGACATAAATAGATCATAACTGCAATAGATTACTTCACCAAATGGGTAGAAGTTGCTCCTCTAAGAAGTTCTACATCTCAAACTATTATAAATTTCTTAGAAGAAAGTATTTTGACCAGATTTGGGGTTCCTCAAAAAATGGTAACAAATAATGGGTAGTATTTTGTATCATTTGAGATGGTTGAATTATGTGCTAAATATGGAATAGAACTTTTCTATTTTGCAAATTATTACCCTTAAGGAAATGGTCTAGCTGAGTCATCGAACAAAAAATTAATTACCAGAATTAAAATATCATTGGAAAAAAATAAGAAAAGTTGGGATAGTGAGTTAAAATTTGCTTTGTGGGTAGACAGGTTATCACTAAAGAGAAATACAAGTAGAACTCCCTATGAAATGGTATATGGAGAGAAAGCCCTGTTACCCCCAAGAATAGAAAAATTAGCCTTTCTCTACTATTACAAGACCATGAGAACCCTGATGCCTTACAAAGAAGAGAGACCTTGAACAGAATAATTGATCAAACTCAAAAAACTGTAAAATTATTTAACAAAAAAGCAAAGGGTACTCCCTTATATGAAGGTGATGTAGTAACTGGGATCCCAAAAATCATAAGCATGGTGAGAAGGGAAAACTTGAGCCCAAATGGATTGGCCCTTACCAAATAGCTCAAGTTGTTGGTCAAAACACTTACAGGTTGCAAAACTTGGAGGGAAAACTGATAAAAATCCCCATCAATGGTATACATCTCAAGGTTTATAACCCCTGCCACAAGGTCAATAGGGAGTAAAAGCCCTAAAATAAAAGTAAAATAAAATAATAAAAAAGGAAAAATCTAAAAATAGAGTGTTGTTCCTGTCAGGATGCTATGTTGTTTGTTTTTGTCAATATTTTTCTTACTAATGTTTTGTTCTGATTTGCTTTGTGTGTTATTTTCATGATTATCATAGGATGATGAGTATTCCTTACCATCTATTTCTCTAAAGGTAAAAGGAGAAGAAGGAAAATTATTTTAGATTTTGATGATGCTTACAAATTTCAAATTTGAGTGTTCATACAACTATCATACGATATGAAATAAAACAAAGTAAATCAGAGTTGTTGGTCCATCCTAACAAGCCTCACTTTCTAAATGCTATTAAAAGAAATTTTAGGGTTCAAGGGAGAAAATTGTCTTTGGTAAGAAGGTTGAGCTAAAAATCATTATACTCCATTAGCAAAAAATTGATCCTCAACTCAGACACACTTGTTTCACAATTTGTTTATATCCAAATATTTCTTAAAAAGAGAAAGAAAATTTAAATAATGCAGATTGAGTCAATGTCCGAGATATTTTGGAAAACTTCTATCGGGGCTATAGATGCCTGACTGGTAGTAGAGTAAAACTAGATGGTATCAGTAGCATCTCCATCGGGGCTATAGACGCTTGACTGGCAGTGGAGCCCTACAAATGGTGAACATCTTAAGGAGCGAAATTACTTATTAGGCTTGACTATTTTCCAAACATGATGAAGTCTTGGAAGACCCAAAAATCAAAATGAATGCACTAACACACACTCAGGCCAAGGCATGATGGAGCCAATGAATTTGATGCATTATGTATGATCATATCTTAGGACTTTGTAGAACAATCATGACAATACTCTAAAAGCTTATTTGAACTTAAAATTCTAATCCTTTGTTCTAAATTTGATTGAGGAGAATAACATTTTTTAGATACTCTATTTCTTTGATATCATGTTACTGTAGCTTTATTGTATCTTTTAGTTTTAAGTTTTCTTTGTTTATGTTTTGATTTTATAATTGAGCTTAATGGTTTATGATTCTGTTTAAGGCTAAAAATAAAACCAAGAGATTCTAGAGTTCTCAAGTGCCTCAAGTTTTCAACACATTGTCCCAATTAGAGTCTATGTTGGAGCCAAATTTGACTCAACATCAGATACCCCTAATTTTAAACTTTTTGCTTTAAGAAATTTACCAAATGTTGTTGGTCTCTGTTGCATTCCCCTTTGAGAAATTGATTTTCAATGGTTTCATCCCTAAGAATAGTTTTATAAAATGTTCATCATAATCAAGTCTAAATTTGTGGCCTTAACCGTTAATAAAATTACCCTTGTGATCGTTAATCTTATCCAATAATAAAAAAGCCTATTAAGTTCAAAGTAATCAAACTAAATTGCCCTTGACTGTTGAAATCATCTGAATATTAAAAGGGTTATGAAATTCGATTATTAAAATGTTCACTAAAGCAAATCCCTAAGTCCTTGGGTCTCAAACGAGATTGATTAAAACATTCAAACCTAAGTACAAAGGTCTGAGATTTAATTTAATCATATGAGAAGTAGAGGGTATGCGCCCCCTTCGTGGTAATAGTCGAGCAACTCCTCCAATCTGGACGAATGCGCACGCTGCCCACAAGATCTAAACGGATGCGCTTTTGCAAGTAACCCAAAGGTTAAATCAAGGTATAAGTCAAATAATGCCATGGTCGAAAGGATTATAACATAAGGTATAAAGGAAATCAAATTAATTAAATCACATGGGAAAATGAGGGTATGTGCCCCCTTCGTGATTAAAGATCGTGCTAGTCCAAAAGATCTGGATGGTAGTGCTTCACCTTCCGAAATATGAATGGATGCGCTCGCATAATCAATCCGAAGGATAAGTCAAAGAAGACCATGGTCCAAGTTGTATAACCTAAGGTCTTAGACAACTTAATTAATTAAACCTAAAGTAAGAGTCATATGCCCTTTTAAGTTAAGCATCGAGCAAATTAAAAAAATCCAAGGGCAACGCTCTATCCATCTTGATCCGACAAATGCACTTTCACTAAAAATAACCTAGATTAACGGGTAAGCTTTATTAAAGGATTAAGCCGAGCTTAATGTTAATAATCAACTAATTAAACATCAAATTAAGGTCATCCACCCTATCAAAGCCTAAATTAAAGGGTTTGCATTTCCCAATATCTAGACGACAACGCTTAACTGTGACCCACAGGGCATCTAGACTTTAGCATTAGAGGGTTTTAACACCCAAGGAATTATTTTTAATTAAATCATATTAAATCTCTGATAAGCATAATTAACGAGGGTCTTAATACATTGATAAGCTTTCCCCCTTTGCTTAATCAAAGATTATTGAAAATTAAAAGCATGCCTCCTTTGGTTATTAGTCTTGCAAATTCGAAGAAATCAACGGCTACACTTTCTCCTGAGTTAATTAGACGACCACACATGCAGGAAGTTGACCGATGAAAAACACATCCATTCAAATGGTGGAAAAATAACTTGCATCTTTGCTAGATCCAATGGCGGCGCGCGATCTCCATTAGATTCAACGGTGGTGCTTTCCCAAAGTGATCAAGCATAAATAAAGGTCAAAATTCATCGGTAAAGCTGAATCAAAGCTTGATTAAGGCCAAGTCAATCATGATTAGTGAGGGTTATAAACACATTGATAATCATTCCCCCTTTGCCAAATAAGGGATTAAAGAAAATTAAAAGTTACAAGCCCCATCAGTTATCAATATTGCAGGTCAAAGGATATCAATGGTCATGCTCATTCACAATTTGATTCGATGGCAACACTCACAAAAAATTTAACCGACCAATTAGAAGTTTTTATTTAAGCAATGAATAAAGGACTTGCATATCCACCAGATCTAACAATGATGCGTGATCTCATCAAATATGACGGTAGCACTTTTTTGAAGCAGTCGAAGATTAAAAAATTAGTCATAAATAGAACTAAAGTCAAAACTAGATTCGATGGACGCACTCATCCCTACCCAGATCCAATGGCAACGCTTTATTAAGATGATCGAAAAGTAATCAAGGTAAAATTATTGAGTGATTAAGGGTTAAGATGGGCGCTAATCATGATTAACAAATTCTAAGCACATATTAATGTTTCCCCATTGGGGTATGAAGTGTGCATCTCCATTTGATCCAATAATAGCACTCGATCGCACCCAAATATGATGGTAGCGCATTTCCAAGGCATCCGAAGGTTAATATAAATGAGTTCTTTCGATCGAATGATTAATTAAGGTTAATAAAGCCAAAATCTTGCACCTAATTAAGATTAGGGGAGGGTCTAATACATTATTAATGATCCTATTTTTCCTTGGTTAACCTTGGCACATACATGGAGGATCGGACAAGCGTGCACATCCATCATTTGATCGAATAGTGATGTGATCAGATTATAAAGGCTCGTGTTTTATTAAGAGGTTTTTAATGTTATAATCACATGATTAACCTTAATAAAATGGATTTATTCGCAGGACTAATGCTATGATTAGTGAAGACAACGATTATTGGTTTTCCACCTAAATATTCCTAATTAGATAGCTACTAATCATGGTCTTTTTTGACCTTGCATGTGTGAGTAACTTAGCATATTCTTATAATGTCATTAGACTAATAGTTATGCAGGTTTTGAGATATCAATGACAAAAATTGACCCAAACAAGATCTAATGGTAAGCATGGTATTTAATACTCTGATCTTATAGGGGTATGGATAAAATACCTTAAGCCTTGATTAATTTATGATTAATTATAATAATGAATCTTAGGTTAAGGTAATCTAATTATGATAGATTCTTCCTTTAAAACTAACCATCATGGAAGTTAGTAAATATTGGTAGGCATGCACTTCCATGATCAGATATAACGATCGATGCCCAGAAAAGGGGCCACTTCATAATAGTACGTACTTTGAACTAATCCCTGTGCAAGACCAAGGTGGCAAAATATTCATGAAAACATTCATCGTAAAGAAAAACTTGGAACAAACAACAACGATTGCAATCATATCAGACTAAAGTACGAATGAAAGTCCATAACAACTCCAAATTTAGGTAGTAGCTAGGGGAGGGAGTGATTAGATGATCAAACAGAATCCCATGGATTGTACCAAAATAAATATAATGTGGATTGTTTGAGTGACAAACCTGATACTATAGAACAAAATCAGATCTTTGCACATCCACAGAATGAGCTCGCGTACTATGAAGGAATAAATTAAACTTGCTCAAAAAGAACTTATACGATAATATTCTCGACTTGAAAGATAAATAAGAATAGAAGAAGGTGAAAAGTGGTCATCTATGAGCAGAGCCATAGAGTGTGAAATGTAGAAGTCTCAATGGTGCAACCGGTTCTTGTTTTGTTTAAGACGCAAGAAGCGCGACAAGAGTAAGAAAATTACTTAGCCCCCAAAAGCTACTCACTCAGCGCTTTGATGAAATATAGTTATAGAGGGGTCACTCTGCTAGAGTATAGTTATGGAAGCACCCTCTAGGTGCTTCGAGCTCTTGTTTTCCATTTTGTCTTTCCTCCTACCTATCACTACCCTCCTATTTTTGGGCATCTTCTCTTATCCATCGTAATCATTCCTCCCACAAAGCGTCATCTCTCCACCATCCACTATACAAATCAACTTCCATTACTCTCGCCTACTTCATAACCATTCTATAATCAATGTCATTCCATCCATTTGTCATCCACACTCCATCTCTTCTCTTCATCGTCACGTCAAGTCCCCCCTATCTTACATCAAAATTTCACTATAGCAACCTAGTCTGATCATAACTGATAAAATCAGATGATTAGGATAAATAGAAAACAATTATATATATATAGGTCCACCATTTAACTACACAAAAGATAGAGCACCCAACCCATAGTATGTCGAGAAGCTCCTTTCAAATCAAGAGTAAATCATAACAAGAAGAGCCACAAGAACTAAGCTAAAGGTAACATGAAGTCCAGTCTAAGGAGATCAAAATAGCTGAATAGCACACATAAATATTGAACCATAGAACAATAATTGTAAGGCCCATAGGAGGCCAAAAATAACCGAACCAAGAACCGAAGGCTATAAAAGAAGCAACCACGATCAAAATTGGTTCAAGCTTTAGAGATATCAAATTTTGCTAAGAGGTAAACTTGAGTGTCCTGTGAGTTGTGTTGTTATATCCTTTTTGTCTTTTTCTATTCATCCCTCATTCTTCCCCTTTATTGTGCAGGTTTTGGTAGAATTGTGCTTAAGAAGCTGAGAACAGTTCTAGTTCTTTTTGATTCTGAAGTCTAGATATTCTTCCTGGTACCAGATTGGAATAGGAGAATTAATGAAGTCTTGTTACATTATTTGAACAAGATTTTCTCATTATATAAAAAAGTTGTAATAGAGTTCAATGACATTATGCCAACTGTGCATGTAAATTCATTGAAAAATTAATATAATTCTAGGGTTCAATTCTACCATTTTTGTCTTCAGTTTTGTCTGTTAATTCATAGCAAATTACATTATTTGAATGTGTTATGAACGTTTCTCTCATTGGTTAACTATTAAATTTATTACGATATTCGAATGAGTCTAATAGCACCAATTTCTCTTTCCCCCATTCTCTTTGTTCATATTATAAGTGTTGTTAATTTGCTATAACAACCCAATGAATCTAGGCACCGGTCTACATAAGGCATAATAAGAGTTGTTGTCTTTGCTTGGTCATTTTAATATAAGTAGCATATAACTAAAATCTAGAGTGCTTAAACTTGTAATATCTTAAGTTTATCACTGGGGTTTCCTTACCCGTTCTGGTTTCTTTTTTTAGCAATATATCTTTTATCATAATAAAGAGGCAGGTTGACTAGAGCCTATAATAGCTCATTGGTTTCAAACAAATTCTTGTAGCATGACAAATCGAATCCTATGGATGGAAGAAATTGCTCAAGTAGGTTTCACTTTGAGCTTTTGATACAATTAATGTGGATTTTGATGCCCAAAACTAAGTATTTTGTACACGAGCTAACTCTTCCAAGCCAAGTATCATTCCAAGATTTAGACAAAATTACTAAGATATTGGGGGCCTTTATGGTGGTATTTCATACACATTCTAACTCCGCTAATAGATTCTAAAAAAATTATTCTTATCAAATCACATATTTAGCTATCTTTAGATAGAAATTGAGCTAGCTTTTAAACATGTTATAAACTTATCTTTGGAGTCATCCAAAATAATAATCAACCATTTTGTTAGGTTAGAAATAATTAATCGATTCAATTATCTTTTACTCTTTCACGTATATCTTATCCCCAAAGGCTAATGGTATCGATCACATGATTCGATCCAAGTTTCCTAAGGGATCCTTCATATAGTAGGAGTGATAGGATAGATAGGGGAAAACTTGACCATACCCACCTAGAAACCGACCTTAAATGGAGCGACTCACTTATTTAGTTCTGCACATTCCCCTACTATAGAAAGGGACCTATCCTCTATAGTGGGGGTGGAAGATGAGTTGAAACTCATCGATTTACACCTGGGAGGGATTAACGTGGCTTGTGATTCCAAGCTTAATAAAAACTATTGAACCTAGATCAATAAGTTCACTTTGTTGGATCTTTAGTCGATGTATCTTTGATTCCTAAGAAAAGCAAGCTAGATATATGAGGTGTGATGTTGATTTATACTCATGTTCAAATGTCGATAGAACTAGAGAGAAAAACTAATCTTGTAGCACCCACAACTATCAGGAATACAAATCCTATAGCACTTAAAACCTATTTATCAATATTTACACACTAAAAACAAATCCTATGGGGTTAGGGAATTAAAACATGAACAAGGATATAAGCCCTACATAATTTTTCCCTCTATGTAAGTAACATATGTCTAAGTAGACTTAGTATATACACATTATAAATAAATTCATTCTTATTCACCTTGAGAGCAAGTGGAAATTATTAAGTAGAGAGGTCGACGCGAGAAAGCCCCTATCTATTTATCTACTCCGTGGGATCACTTTGGCTAGAACTAGAACAAGCATGAAATAAGAACGGAAGGCAAACGATGGACTAGAAGGCAATTATGATCAATAATGGAACATCGCTAGGAGTGGTGCAGTGCAAGTATTCTCTTTCTTCATTCATAGCATGACTTATTCAAGCACATGTTGCTCATAATATGGGGTGAATAGGGAAAAATCTTGGCCTAAGCCTTACTATCAATAGGTCTTCCACCCACCACCTCCTACATCAATCATTGGTTGCCTCAATAATTAATGGAATAAGTGGGCCTGATGTGTGTTTCATCGTGATTGATTCCCTGTCTATAGTGGTTGGCCTGATCTTAATGCATGAATTATGAGGCCATTATGGTTTGAGAAATAACAAAATGCAAGTTGTTGAGGCCGATGGGTCGGGCGGGTCATCCAGACGTTCAAATTTTTATGGATAAAATATCCCAATTGAGCAACCTCCCTTAATGAATGAAGAAGATTGTTAACTCAATTAGATGTATTTGAGAAGTCATCTTCCTAGTGGTTATAGGTGCTATATCATAATTAAGTAATTCCCCTAGGGGATTGGATTTAATGATTTATAAATCGAGAGATTTGGTCGATTAAGATCCTATTAGTTAAGTTACTTGGTTAGGTGATGATTCCCCTAATGACTGATTAAGACCCTAACAATGAAGACCCTAGGGACTAATTCAGGTTACTTATTTCTACCCACCCAAGATCAAGATGAGGGCGATGATGATTTATTTTCATTAGAGAGGATGTAAAAATGATTTCTTTTCACTAGAGAGGATGTAAAAACCTTTAATCAATTTGCGATCAACCAATTATGCCAATGCTAACCAATCATAGGGTGGGTGTGGGGAGAGTCGGGCTCATAATCATTGACCAATATCCACCAACCATGTTTCTTTTAATTCCAGCAAGGGCTTGGAGTAAGCAAATCAATAAAGCTTTTCTTCCTTCCCTTTACCATAGGTAATGAGTGCCCATAGATTATGGTTGATTGTGCAAAAAAATGCCCATTCCTTTGGTTGGACAAGGCATCCTATCTCTAGTAGTGGACTAGGAGATCAGAGCTAGCTATGGAACCATAATAAATCATTAAAACCTTTTTCATCCCACTTTGAAAGCATCTCCCTCTTATAATTTTGGGGAAAATACTTCCCATTTTGATTGATTAATAGTCTAGATTGATCAATGAGTGCCTATTGATGGATACTTTCCTCTAGCTTTGGAATGGGTAGCAAATGAAACAAAAGCATCCCACCCCACATGTCTGACCATATTTTATATTCTCTGTGAAGATCACATATTTCTATCAACACCAAGGGAGGGACCTTTATATAGTAGGGGGGCAGGCTCATTCATTCTATGGGATGACCAGATACATAAATCATCTTTCCCAAAGGAGATGATTGAAGCTTAATGCCTAATGCTCAATATTTATTATCTAAAAACAAGATAGGGTGGGTGATCGATTTGCTTCAAATCCTATTAAGGAAATGTGGCCAACTGAAGGAAATTTTGAGGATGAATCAAAATAAGGTGCGAAGAATATATTTTAATGTAGGCAAAGAGAATGTGGATATTAGGAAAACACAACTTTTGATTGGTTTGGTTCATCCACCTACCTTATTTAATCCTCAGTCAATTAGTATAGTATACTTATTTATTTCTTTTAAAGGTAATAATTGAGTAAGTGAATAAGCACCGCACTAATTAGCTCCTTTATATCCCCAATATTTGTGTACAAACTAGTATAGACGAGATAACATGAATATATTTCGTAGTAATTCACCAAGTATCTGGTATAATCCATGCATTTGTGTACAAACTAGTATAGACGAGATAACATGAATATCTTTGATAGTAATTCACCAAGTACTCGGTATAACCCATGCATTTGTTCTAGGGAGGGTTTCCAGTGGTCAAGTAATCACTTTACCCTTTTGTGAGACCGAACAGTAAGGATAATGAGCCGGAAGCCCTTTAAATTTAAAGGTGCTATCCCCGCATCCTACCTCCATCTATTCAAGGCCCAGCCGATTATAGATGGAGAGGCTCGCGATTAAAATGCCCGCGCCTATTCTCCCCGCCCACCCTTCCTCCGGAAAGCCCATTCATAACAAATCGAAGGAAGAACCTTTATATAGAGAGGGAGGGAACGGGGATCGACGTCATGAACGTGGGCTTCAACAACTAGACTATTACTCGGATTAGACCCTTCGCAATACCTTAAAAAAGGAGAAATCGACACATCTCCCCCTATGTTTTGTTCTAAAAAGGCTCGACCCTTTCAAATGGTGGGGGAGGGGAGGGGATAGAATTCCATTCTTTCTTCTTTCCAGGGTTGAATGTCCCTTGGAAGTTAAAGAGGGCCGTTAAATGTTTAATAAAGTGTTTGAAGGTGTTAAATATGTCCTCTGGTATGATAAATGTTGGATGAAGAGTAGGTAGGCGTACTGATAGGTAGGGATAGGGTATTTGTCTTTTCCTCTTTAAAATAGAAACTTGGGTATGTTTCTATCCCTCTATCCCCCTTTCTTTCTATCTTTCTATCTGTCTTTCCTTCTTTTCTATCCTTCTATTCCCCCGTCTGTCTTTCTTTTCCATCTATCCTTTTTGGATTAAAAGTGAGAAAAGGCTCTTAAAATAAAAAAAGGGCTCATGGTTTTTTAAAGAGCCTCTTTAAAATAGAAACTTGGGTATGGTTCCCCGGGTAGAAGGTTGGATACTGATTTGTGGTAAGCTCTCCTCTCTTTTTAAAAGTAGGAAGTATAGCTCTTGGTTGTGTGTTTGTATAGAATTGTCTTGTTTATATAGAATCGGCTTGGGTGTTGGCTGGTTTCGCCCTTCTTTCAAAACTTGGACTTGTCTTCAAAGTTTATGAACGAGGAGTTTGACTCTCAATTCTATAAGGTGAGAAGTCACTTCAAGTTGTGGATGGCACCCCTTCGAATGAATGTGATAAAGCAGGTGGACCTATCGCCTACTGTTGCTAATAAGAAGGTCTAAAAGTCTTCCTCTCCAAATAATAAGGTGTGGATAATCTCTTATAAATATCATCTTAAAGTGAGGTAACTAGATCATCTAATTGGGTGTATTGTAGGAGGGAAGGATGATTCTCTAAATCTAGTCCTTACTTTTTTCTTTATTTGAAAATAGAGAGGTGTGGAATATTTTGATCATGGAAAGGGGTTGAGAAGAGCTGATCGGTTTTTAAGGTTGAGAAGATCAATGTGTTGGTGGGTGGGTGTATATTCCTATCTCGTAAAAAATACTACCATTAAAATAAAATAAAAGGCTCTCTCTTTTAAGTGTGACGATGCACTCGACCCTCTCCCCCACTGTTTAAAAGGGTAAAATAATAAGGTTTAGGATCCATATCTCCCTCTCTAAACTCATCCTTATTTGAAAAGAGATGGGCCCTCTCCCCATGTTTAAAAGGGCCTTTTAAAATGGTGGGGATGGGTTTGGGTTTTCTATATTTAACTGAGGATACTTAAGATTGAAAGCGTTAACCCAAAGTTTTATTTAAAGAGCTTAAGATTGAAAGTTTACGTTAATCATGTGTAAATATCAATCTAGCTATAGTCGGTTGAGTGTTCTCCTACTTGGAATTGAAAGCAATAGACCTCAATTAATCTAGTTGTAGCTAGTGCTCAGCCTAGAGGTAGCACTCGTTCGTATAGGAGATAGCTGTAACTTTTGCACACTCTACTCTAGCTCGGGTTTGATTTGGCTTACCCACTAACATGAACAAAATGAGATCATTGAACTTAAGGTCGACGAGGTAGGGCATGACCTCAGATGAAAGATATGATGAGGGTGGGCATGAGATAACAACTCTCAAAAGAGGCACATATACTTAAGCTTATCTTCAGCTTAAAGTAGAGATGCCTCACAAATTTCATGCCCTAGATCTTAGGTAAGGATACAGAGGAGAGGAGAATGAAGATTCAACCTTCGAATTCACTCCTAACACTATCTTGTGCATACTGGATCCATTCATTTGAAAACGTAGGCTAGGGGTAGCTTCAAAACTGTCCATATGGTAGCCTAGTTCTTGGTAGCTTATTTCATATCATAAGTGGTTTAGCTATTTTCCCTCTTGTTCAAGAGAGGATAGCTACCTAAAAATAGAGAGTGGATCCCCTTTCAAAATAGAGAGCCAGGCTTGACCGCATATAATGGTTGAAGACTCGAGGAAACATAGAATCGAGAGGAGGACATAAGGGTCCACATAGGATAGTAGCATTTATATCCACATGGGATATGCCTTGGAGATTGGTTGAATAGAGATGTGACACCCAATGATAATCAACAATATAAAAATAAGTGGGCACTCTGAAACCTTAAGCCTCTTAAGGAAAACAAGGTAAGGTAATTATAATTAAAGGCTATCTCCTTGCTTTATAATTAGAAGTATCTTAAGAGCTCCTCATATTTAAGGTAAGGTAAGAGATCTCCTTTGATAAGTTCACTGGTCTAAGTTGAGGATATTTAGTTTTGAAAATCCCTCTCCCTATTTCCCAGGTATCCCTTAAAGAGCCCAACTACCCCTTCAAGATCCCCTCATGCTCATGTTCATGTTTAGAAAGGAGAGCTCTTTTAAGAAAAACATAACGTTTCTTTTTTTTAGAGAGAAGAGCTCTCCCTAGGTTTTTAAGAGGGGACAACCATAACCTTTAAATACTCTCTATCTTAAAAGGGTCTTTTAGACAAAATGGAGGGGATATCTCCTCCCTCTTTTCAAAAAATAGGATAGAGATCTTTCCTTTATTAATAAGCGAGGAAATCCTCGACCTCATGATCTTATCCTTAAAATATTTTTAAGGTCTTTTAAATTATTTCTTTAAGCTCTTAAAATAAAAGTGGCTTGCCTCAGTCCCACTCTTCCCTTGGTGCTATGGTTTTGTGATAAAGAAACCCCAACCCCTTCTTCTAAGATCAAATTGAATGATCAAGCCCAATCCCCAATTAATCCCCTATAGCTTCCCCTTTCCAGGTGCCTAGATCTAAGTTGTTCTCCACTGGCCATATTATTCTCAAAACCTATGGGATGCTTGACAGAAAAGATGTAGGGTTGCTAGAACCAAATATGGATAGGGAAATAATATTTCCATCTTAATAATAAGCTTTTAAAAGGGTTGTTCGATTATCAGATAGAAAATTACCTTATTGTATCAATTGATTCATTTATATGGATAAAATATTGGAAAATAAACATAAGATGAGAGAGGGCTTCTAATATAAGGACTCAAAGATTCCAATTCCTTTATATAGAGAGGAAGGGAGGGGATTTTCTTGGGAGGATCAATTGCTTCCACCCATTTTAAAATAAAGGGGTCATCTCCCCTCCCCTCACCCATCCCACAACTAGCAAGTAGGTGGGTATTTGAAAGGCAAAGGTAGGGCAGGGCAAGGCTAAAGGTTTTCAAAAACCTCGACCTCTCCCCTATATAAAACTTGGTGTCGAACTTTACTTTAAGTTAATATGTATATAAAATGACTCAAAAAAGGTTTTTTGAACTCCTTGACAATGATCCCATATATATGTATTAACAATGTCGACCTATCTTTAAGCACTCAAACCCTCTATTTTTAATAGAGAGCTTAAGGGAGATGGCATTTCTTAATTGGTTTTCTTATATAAGAGAGGTCGATTGAGTAGACTCTTATATACTCTATGGAGAGAGAAAAATTGCTCATTTAAGAAATATTGGGTCTTCATTTCCTTCTTTAAAAGCTCTTTCAAAGTCATCAACCCATTCAAAGTCTTAATATTAAATATTTACTAAGCTCTTTTAATTTGATTTAAAGCCCCTTTTTATCTCTTAAAACAAAGGAGAGGATCTTTTAAAAGTTTTATTTTTTAATGAGGGCCTTACCTTATATAAGAGAGCAGAGGTGACCCCTATATAAATAAACTCAACTCCCTATCTTAAGAGTTCTCTCCCCATTTATGTTTTAAAAAGGGAGCCCCCCTCTCTTTCTAAATGACCCCCCTGATGCCTAAAAGGGTATTTTCCTTTAAAATATGGGGTGGGAGTGGGGGAGAGGGCCATCCTATCTCTTTGTTAACTTGGAAGATCTGGTTGAAGAGCTCCTTTAGGCCAAGGATTGGATGCTTCCCCTTCAAATTTTGAGCTCATAGAGGTGTGCAAAGTTGGGAATGATGTCAAGTCCATATGGTTCTTATGGGATGGGCCCCCATGAGGTATAATGAAAATCCGAGAAAGTCGTGGCATGCCTTTTTGAAAAAAAGGGGAGGAATGTTTTCTCATCAAAGAGATCTTGGTTGAAGGGCATTGGAGCTCTTTCGTCTATGGCATAATCATGACGAGACTCACTTTTAGAAGAGAATAAGCCCTAGAATGACTAGGCATATCTCTTCCATGAAAGCCCTATAAGGGGTGTTGAACCAGGTTGGAAGTGGAAGTGAGTGATGACAACTAAGAGGTGGGCTTGGAATTTGACATCCTTCAAAGAAAGAATAACTCAATTTTAAAAGCTAGCTCCATAGAATTGGAATAACCTTAAAATTTAGACCAACCAGCTTATGAATGTGGCCTATTAGACTTCTTCATGGATACGATCGAGGGTCCCCACCCCCACTTTCATAAGGTAAGGATAAGCGCTCAACTATTTAAAGTTTTAAAGAGGTTTGCTCTCCTTGGGTTTTTTAAAGGGTCTCTATTCAAAAAAGCTCTTCTCTATTGTTTTAGAGAAAGGGCCAAGAGGGGGGCTCATTTTTAAGGCATTTGACCTATTGATCGATAAGGAGAGAGAGGGGAGTGAGCATAAGTGAACTAACTCAATTGGGACCTCTCTTCCCATTTATAAAAGGAGCAAGGAGAGGGGAGAGGCTCTCTATCTATAATCAATGATAATGGACACTTCAAAAGGTTATCTTGTCTATAGTTGTGTGTGAGCACCCTTTCCCCTCTTTTAAAAGGTTGAGTGCATAGAAGAGGGGTACACCTGCCCCTCCATCCCCTTTAAAATAGAGAGGTGTGCTCTCTATATTATTGGGTTTGTTCGCTCATATGTTTGTTGTTGTTTTCCATGCCTTGAAGTTAAAGATGAATAGAGTAATAACATCATATTGGGTACTTTGTTCTTCTATATATAAATTGTTCGTTAGGTGGAAGAGGAAGTTGTCATTATTTCTAGCATATCTATCCAGTTGATCTACCCTAGGGTTATGGCCAAAATTTCATTACCTTACCTTGCCTTTGCCTTTCAAATAGCCATCGTTAGTCGGGCTAGCCTACCAGGGATAGAGAGGGCATTCTATCCTCATTAACTTCTTTATGATACATGTCAAGCCTAATCTAAGCTAAGCGTATCCTTAGAGATCCATAATTATGATTTTTAAGGTCTTAGAGCAGCTTTTAATAAGTAGCATAAATCTCCTCTATTTTAGGTTGGGCTAGCAGGCATCTCTAAAAATATATCTTTGGTGATATCTCTATAGGCATCCTTGATTTGGTATCTTTGGTAGCATCTATGATACAACATCTTTGAAGTCATATTACTTGAGTAATAATGATGAACAAGGCCTTTAAAAATCCAAGAAGCGCATCGAATCAAAATGATTAGGAGGGAGGGGGTTGTCCCCTAAGGGACCTAACAAATGGTCTAGTGCTTTAACGATCAATAAATCTGAATGGTGAAGGAGCATAGAAAGTTGAAGGAGCGTGGAAGGCTAGAAGTTAAAGGAGTGTGGAAGGCTGGAGGTTGAAGGAGTGTGGAAGGCTAGAGGTTGAAGGAGTATGGAAGGCTGGAGACTAAAGAAGCGTGGAGGGCTAAATGTTGAGTTGATCTCTTGAGTGTCAAGGCTAAAGGAGCGTGGAAGGCTGGGTTGGTTGAAGGAGCGTGGAAGGTTGGATTGGCTGAAGGAGCTACAACAAAAGGTTGGGATGTTGGGTGGAAGGTTGAGATGATTGAAGGAACGTGGAAGGCTGACAAGGCTAAAGGAACATCGAAGGCTGGGCTAGCTGAAGGAGTTGCAATGGAATGCTGGGATGCTAAGTGGAATGGTGGGAAGGCTGAAGGAGCGTGGAAGGCTACTTACAATGAGAAAAATAAAATTGCAAAGTGTGAAGGATTAGGGTTTTTTTTGAAATACATCTCATATCTTTTAGGAGCCATATCTTCATGAAGAGTTATCCGATTCAGCTAATTCTTGGACCAACTTGTGTAGAATTTGAATAGCTTTAAAATGATGATTTTTTAAGTTGTAGTGATGATATTTTAAGTCTCAAAAAATGAAATTGCAAATATTTGCCAACTAGGGTTCAAACGATAGGAAGAGCAATGAAGGACTATGACTTCATCGAGGAAGGAAACTAGCAATTCATATTTGGTAAAGAAAACTATGATAGTGGGATGTTTTTGAAATAGTACTCTACTAAGATGCAAGGCATAAATAATCGAGGTGAAGTTTTGGCATTGTGAAAGGCTGCTATAGGAAAATATCAAGCAAGATGCTAAATTTTGGAGTAATTATATTCATACAGAAATTTGAAAAGATCCAAAAAATGAAAATCAATAATTCAGACATTTTATGTAAAATGATGTAGGTTTCTATCTATAGCATCTCAATTGAAAGGAGAAGTGTATCTATTTTTAAACTCTCAAGATCTAAAGAAGATAGATGTAATTTTTCAAGGGTGGGTGACCCAAGTACAACCCCTTATTATCCAAAAAAAAAAAAAAATGATTAGGAGGGATGATTTTGATTTATAATCATTGAGGGGTGAAAATGATGGGTGGGCTTACTAGATCCATGCATTCTTGATTGGTGTATCCAAGCTTGCTCTAGTTGAGCATCCATTCAATGGGAAACTAATCGATTCATTCATAATACTACTACCCTTTTAAAATAGAGAGCAAACCTTTTAGATAGCTCTTAGAAGTACTCCCCCCTCCTTAATGAATGACCTCCTTAAAATTAAAAGTGAAGAGCGAACCTTACCTTTAATAATAGAGAGGAGAGTACAAACCTCTCTTTATTTGAAAATAAGGGTTTAAAAGGTTTCTAAAGCAGAAAACCTCTCTTATAAGGTAGAACTTCCCTCTTAAGAAATATTTCTCAGATGGGGGCTTTTAAAAAGCTTTTCACGAAAAGCGATCCTCTTTAATAATGCTTCTTCAAGCCTCATTGATAGAGTAGAATTTTGCATCCCCAAATTTTTGCTTACCTCACCAGCTTTTCAAAAGGGGGAGAGAGCACTCGCTTTTAAAATAGAGAGGGCTACCCCATTGATAAAGAGCAAAAAAAATGGCCTTATTATGCTTAAAGTTTCAAGCTTTTATGAAATGATGAAAGAACATAAACATCTACCTAGCACCAACAACTACCTTTAGAATGTGAGCTGCATCCAAGGGAGAATACAAGGTGGGATCCATTGATCTCTTTAGTGGTCTCCCAAGTATATATTATATTAGAGTGGACAAGATTTTTTTAATTCATTGAACAAAACCTGTTCCTCTTTAAGGTCGTTTATGACATAGGATAGTGGAGACACCAGAATTGATGAGGGTAATCCCCCCATTTTTAGAGTTGGTCAACTTGTAACAACTGGCAAGATAAGATAGATCGACCCTGAGGCTCTCTATATTCTCACTCGCTATGTAGTAGCGAGGCAGGGCAATAGGTCATCATAGCTTCAATCTCTCTCTATGATAGACAAGGTAGGCTTCTTTCTGTGGTGGTTGGGTGAACTGCTAATTCGTGAGGGAGGAGAAAGCATCGAATAGCAGGACTCAACCTATACGATCAATCCCAAGCTTTAGTCATGAGATCTTCCATCATGGCATAGAGGAGGAGTTGGAAAATAGATAGAGATCACTCACCCATGTGTTGTGTTATCATAGAGGCCCGCTCACCCTTCCATATTCCAAAGGCAAGGTGAAGCCCCAAGATCTGTTGCCCTTTTAAAATAAAGAGAGGCAAGAGCTACTTTCTTTAATAACCCCCCAAAATTGGATAATTGGTTGAATCGATAAAGGCCTTTTAAGGTTAGTTAGGAGTAATATTCTCCACGATCCACCAACCAAAGTCATGCCTTTAAGAGTCCATTCCCTTAGTCCTATAGTCCCCATGGCATCATCCCTTGGTCCTATAGTTTGCATGGCTTAAGAGGTGAATGGAATGATAGTTTAGGGAGAAGGAATAAGATATGATACCAGAACCTACCTCTTTTCTCTATTAAGGGCTTGAGTTGTAGAATATGCCAAATCTTGGACCGGCCCACCTCTCTATTTTAAAAGGGTCGCTCTTATTCCCGGGTCATAAGGCTATGTAGCTCACTACTTCTTGGAAGTGGGGAAATCAGATTGAAGAACACTTTTGGATAAGCAAAAAATTTAAAGAGCCTCCATCAATAAACCTTACCTTTAGAAGGAGAGAGCAGGACTTCCATCAATCAAATAATTAGTAAGTAGTTATTCGTCTAGACCACCAAATTTTTAAAGAGCTTATGTTTCAAAGAAAGATGTCATTGTAGGCTTTTATCTTCAATAGGCTGAGCCTTTTAAAATATAGGGGAGAGGAGAGGTTACTTTCAAATTCGTAATGTCCAATGCTTTAAGTTCTAAGGCATGGGGAAACTATCATGTAAGTAAGGGATTTATTAGCTTCCTTCCAAAGCTTTAGATAGGGATAGAGAGCAAACCACCCTCCCCTTGGCTTTTAAAGGTAAAGGCTAGGCTTAAATAATAGCTCAACTCACTCAATACCACCACTTGCTTATGGGTGTGAGGGCTCAACCTTGCATGAGGATAGAGAGTGATAGAATCAGATAGAAATGGAAGGAGAATTATTGTTGAAAGGGTATTATATCAGGATGCCCAACCAATAAAATCAACTCTTAGGAAGGAAGGAATTTTCTTGGTTATGCCTTTAATTTAAGGTTTTGTGGAAGCTTGATTTACTTTTAAAGATGAATTTAAAAAATGGAAAGGAGTCTTGGAATAAACAAGTTGTTCTACTCAAATTAAAGAGGTGGATCTTCTCCCTTCATTACATAAATGTGGTCCTTGCCCTTGCCCCCCTCCCCCACCATTTAAATGGGTAAAAACCCTTATTAGAAAAGTCAAGCTAGGCCAAGTTGGCCTTACCTTTAAAAGTAGCTTAACCAGATCAAAGTCCCAAGTATGGCTATTAGAGGACATTGACCTCTTAAGATATAAAAGCCCCTCTATTTTTATAGGGATAAGGATAAGCACCCTAAGTTATAGAAAGGCAAATTGAAAGCTTTAATCCCACCTTATAATATAATAAAGTTGAGCTGAAAAAGAGAGGGAAGATAGCCCTTGCACTTGACCTTGAAAAGATAGGTCTCGATTATAGAGAGGTAGACACCTTAAAATTCAAAGCTTTTAAACCAAAAGCTCTTTAAGGCTCTCTATCTATAATTATTAAAGGGAGGGGGGCATGATTGATTATGTGGAGGGGAGGAAAGGAGAGTGCCTTGGAATGAAAAGCTTTTTCAAAAGAAAACACTCTTTAAAACTTATAGAGGAGGTTGAGGGAGAGGTTGAAGAGAGCTCCAAAAAACAAGGTTGATGGGCCAAACCCACTCGACCTAGCTAGAGATGAACGACTACAAATTCAAGTCCTACTATACTTAGGATCGTTTCATTCTCAAATGGATTAAGCACTGAGAATGGTATTTTTGATCATGGCATGATGAGCCAAAAGGAGAAGTCACAGTCACTCCCTAGTCGAGTAGGGATGTAGCTCCACCATGGCTTAAAATGAAGAGGTTGGGATTGATAGGTGGCAACATCATGGCACTATAATAGAATCTACTATGTTTCACATCATACAAAAAAACATTATCCATCCTCATCTCTATATAACTAGCAAAAAGCTTAAATTCTCTCTCTCCCTTCTTTAGTGCCCCTCTTGTTCTTTTCTATAGTTTTTCTCTAGAGATATCAAATTTTATGAGACTTTACTTCTTATTCACATAAAAATAGTAGCAAGAGTAGTTCCATACCTACGCTACTAGAGAACCTCTCTATATTATATGTGATTGATCTTGAATGATTGGTGGTAATCCCTGGTAATTCTGTAAAGAGATAGATGTGCCTGGTGGAGCACTCAAAATGAATGTACCTAAAAAACCTAGCTCTCATTCTTAAAACTTACAAAATTTTGGGCTAGGCCATTTTAATCCACTCATAACATAGTGGAGTTGGTTTGAGCCAAGCCCCCTTAGATTTTTCAAGAGCCTCGCTCCAATTGGTTTGCTCCCAAGCCCAAAGGGGGGCATTGTTTGCTAGAAGGAAGCTTATTAATTAAGGGTCACACCCAACCCTTAAGGTATTACTAGAGCTAGAGCATATGAGTGGAATTTACGTCTCTTCAGCATAATAGAGCCTATAAGAGTCATGTTGCCAGGTAATATAACAAGAGAGTTTGTCATCATGATTTCAAAGTTAGTGACCTTATTCTCAAACTCGATAATGTAAATAAGAAGTGCAAGGACAAGTTTATACAAGAATGGCTTGGTCCATATACTATAAAAGAGATGTTGGTGTCTAGGGCAATGAAATTACAAACAATTAATGGAGTTAAGTTGGAGGATTCCACCAATTCCATGCATGTCAAAGGCTTTTACATGTAGCCCTTTCTTGACCCATTTATAATCTTGATGTTTTTCTTGGTTTTCCAATTGACTTTGTCTTATTTTTCACTTTGACTGATTTGACTATCTGTTTGTGAGCATCAATCCTATACATTATTTAGTTTGACATATCTTAATGTGTTTTATGATGTTTTTTCTCTCCTATTGAGATCGCCACTTTAAGCAACAATCTTGGTCATCCTTGCTTTTTAGCTCCTTCCTTCTTGATTTTGGTCAATTTTTGCCTTTACTTGCTTTTTTCGTACAATTTGCATGTTGTTGTGCTCATTGCTTGGTGTTTTCCATCCATTTTTACTAGCATTTATTACTACTAACTTTATTTGCATTTTGTTTTCCCTTTCTCATGGTGTGGCTCTTGCTTCCCTTTGTAAAGGATACCATGATTTCTTCTAGGTTTTCCCTATTGTTTGTGTTAGTACCATGCTTTAAGTGCTATAAAGCAACTACTTTAGTTTAGTCCATACCATTTCCCGTATGGTATGCAGTTGAAATACCAAGATAATATTTATTTTGATTTTAATGAAATAAAACATTAACAATCTCTTAAATTCTCTTAATCCCTCAAATTAATCAATCATTTTGGTGTCTCACTGTAGTGGTAGGCATTCCTTGTTGAACAATGTGATTGACCTAATATTGTAGTGTGTAATCTTAGACCATTCTAGCAAGGGCATTATGATTTTCTCTTCCATATGATCTCCCTACCCTGGGTGTGTAGCGTGTATATAGCCTAGTTTTGTTTACTTCTTTGTATATTCTCCCAATATAGTGGCAACATGCCTTGTTGAATAATGCACTTGATCTAATACTACAATGTGTGAGCTTGAACAATTTTGATAGAGGCATGGTTTTTTTCCCTTATATAGGATCTTCCTACCCTAAGTGTGTCATATAATGTACTTAACCCAATTATGTTTTACTTTTTTGTATCTTCTCCCATTATAGTGAGAAGTGTGCCTTGTTGAACAACACACTTGAATGAGAATTTTAGTGTGTGATCTTGGACCGTTGTGATAGAGGTATGGTGATTTTCCCTTCCACGAGATCTCCCTACCCTAAGCACATTGCAATGTGTATCTAGCCCATGTTTTGCTTTCTATTTCTTCTCCCCTTATATGGTAGGCATGTCTTGAGGAACAATGTGCCCACCGTCAATGATAGGGCATGAATTGACCTTGGGGACATATTTGCATCCATTCATGGCATAGGTTGGCTTCCCCTACACTACCCTATAACAATGGGTGGACATAATTATGGGGTCTTGGTGTTCATTTATGTTTATCTAGCAGCATATTTTACGATTGAGGGACATACTTACATACATATATGATATAAATTGAAATCTCTTAGTTCATTTTGTTGTAACGATGAGTGTACTTGTTGGTACGTAGAACTTGTTGGATACTACATGAAATTTTCCTACTACAATGGCATGTATGGATGGAATATAATGTCATGCATGGCTAATACTAAAGGGAGGCATTTTTTGATGAGCACATCACTGAATGCTACCTAAATCATTCATGCTCTAACAAAGTCTAAATCATGAAGTATGTCATAGAATACTACTCAACTCATACGTGCTCTTTCCAAACATAGGAATTAATGTCATTGAATTCCACTTATAACATACATGCAACTAGAAAATTAAAAATGAGATGCCATTAAAGGCTACATAAATCATAAGTACATGTTAAATTCAACATGTCTTTGAATACTACATATCATAAATATATGTCACCACACCATCATAGCAGTAGATAGATAATATAAAGATACATAAATTTAGTACTACAATAATGGAAGAATCTCATATATATCTGAAAATATAATACATAGTGATACGATACAATACAATACATGTGGCACTAAGTACAATAATCCTATATTTCTAAATATTTTACCACAAAAATGGATTTTTACATATTATTCTACCATGTTTTATAGGGATATCACAAGCCTGTCCTCACCTTCTTGACCCATTTCAGCTTGCTTGACCAGTTCTGCCTTTCTTTCCCAACTTGTCCTACTTATTTTGGTCCTAACCAATCCATTTTGGCTACTTGTGGCCCATTTTGACCCACCTAACCTAATTTGGCCTTCTTGGCTTGTTTTGGTATGTTCTAGACTATTTATGGCTTATCTCTCCCATTTTGGCCTTCCTAGCTTGTTTCACCTTATCCTAACCTATTCTACCTGTTATAGCCCTATTGGAGCCAAATTTGACTCAACATCAGATACCCCTAATTTCAAACTTTTTGGCTTCAATAAGTTCACCAAATTTTGTTGGTCTCTGTTGCATTCACTTCTGAAGAATTGGTTTTCTATTGTTTGATTATTAAAAATAGCTATAAAAATGTTCATCTTAATCAAGTCTAAAGTCGTGGCCTTAACCGTTGATAAATTACCTTTTTGTGACCGTTAACCTTATCCGATAATCAAAGAGCTTATTAAATTCAAGGTAATCAAATGTTCACTAAAGAGATCCCCCTTGACTGTTGAAATTGTTTGATTATTAAAAGGGGTAAAAAAATTCAAAAAAATGAAATTTCCACTAAAGGCAATCCCCTAAGTCCTTAGGTCTCTAATAAGATTGATCAAAATATTTGGGCCTAAATAGAAATAAAATAAACCTAAGGTTCAATTAAATCATGTGGGCAAAAGAGGGTATGTGCCCCCTTTATGGTAAAAGTCATGCAAGTCCGAGATCTGGATGGTAGCACTTCATCCCTTGAGATCTGGATGGATGTGCTCACATTAGCAGCCCAAAGGTTAAGTCAAGGAAGACCATGGTCAAAGTCGTATAACCTAAAGTCCGAAACAAGTTAATTGATTAAAACCAAGTAAGGGTCATGCGCCCCCTTTGGTTAAATATCGAACAAGTTGATAGATCTGGATGGTTGCGCTTGATCTATGGCTAATCCAACGGATGCGCGCTCTCTAAAATGTCAAATTATTAAAGCCAAAAAGTCAACATTGGTCATAATATTTAAGTCATGCACCCATTTGATTAAGTGTCGAGCAACTCCAAAATATCTAATGGCAGTGCTCGCTCTATCTCAATCCAACGGATGCACGCTCACCAAGGGTGATCAAAGTTAACTATGAACTTTATTAAATCTTAATCCGAGGATTAATTATAATTAAGCCACGTTGATAAGCATGATTAAATTTAGGTTTAAAGCTAAGTCACATCATTCAAATTCTATAATTGAAAAGCATGCACCTTCCCATATCTGAGCGACTACGCTTAATCTCGATCAGATCCGACGGTCGCGCACCACTCAAAGTAACAAAACCTTAACATTGGAGGGTTTGAGCGCCCAAAGATTAAATTTTAATTAAACTGCATTAGCTTTCGATAAGCATGATTAACGAGGGTCTTAATACATTTCTAATCTATCCCCCTTCATTTAATCAAAGATTATTTGAAACTAAGGGTATGCGCCCATTGTTTAAAGTTTGTGCAGATCTAAAGAGATCAATGACCACACATAATCCTGAGTTGATCCAATGGTCGTGCGCATAGGAAGTTGACCAACGAATAAAGCATCCACTTGAGCGATGGATAAAGGGCTTGCATCTTCATCAGATCCCACGGTAGTGCACGATCTTCATCAAATCTAATGACAATGCTCTCCTGAAATGATCAAGTATTAACAAAAGTCAAGGTTTCATCGGTAAAGCAAGGTCAAAGCATGATTAAATCTAGGCTAATCATGATTAGCAAGGGTCTAAAGCACATATTAAAGTTCCCCCCTTGGTATATGAAGTGTGCATATTCATCAGATCCAACGATGGTGCTTGACCCCACCCAAATCCGATAGCGGTGCCTTCTCAAAGTGATCGAAGGTTAATTCACTCAAGTTTTTTGTCGGATGCTTAATTAAAACATTTTATTAAAGCCAAGCTCCTTGCTTAATCAGTATTAAGGAGGGTCTAATACATTGATAATGACCCCCCTTTATTTTGATTAACCTTTGCGCATTTTTGGAAGATTTGACGGGCGTGCGCATCCATTATTTGATCGAACGGTGAGTGCATGGGGAAATAATCGGTTGTTAAATGCTTATGTTTTAATGGAAAATTTTAAAGTTTTAATTGTCGATTAAGCTTAATAAACCTGGATTATGAGAGATGTTAATGTGCTAATTAATAATGTTGCACCAATAAGTATAAGGTTCTTTAATCTTAGGGTTAAGTGTTTAGATCAAATTATTGCTAACCCAAGGTGTTCAAGGTTAATCAAGCTGATTTAGCATGCGTTTATACATAATTGGACTAACGACCCTACAGGTTCCTAGATATCAATGGACAACAATGCTTGGGGTAAACCATATCTAATGGTGAGTATTATTTTTAATGCATAAACTTTAGAAGGGTAAGTGTTATGGCTTAGGTGCCTTAAGTATTGATTAATCTCTTATTAAATTTTAATAATCAAACTTAGGCTAAGATAACCCAATCACGATATATTCTTCCCTTGGATTAACGACATGCAGGTTGGTAAATCTTGATGGGTGCGTATCCTCATGATCAAATCTAACAACTAGTGCCTAGAAAGATGATCACTTCTTAACGGTACGTGTTTTAAGCTAACTCTTTTACAGGGCCAAGATGGCAAAAAATTTATGAAATTTTCTTGTGAAGGTTACTACCACCACATTCTTAGTTCCACGTCAAAAGAAAGTGCATACCAATAACCAATAGAAACATTGTGAATGATTGCAAGTACACAAACCAAAGTCCTCACAGACATACAGGTCGAGGAAGATCGCATACCATAACTGTTCGATTTTAGAAATGATGAAATGGCAAGCATACATTGGCTAATTTCAAAAGGCAGTTGGTGAAACTCCATTAATGATACTCCATGTGAGATCAATGAATCCACTCCACCCTCAAGTACTTAAACCCCCACTCCCGAGCATCACTACCACCCTTATTGTTTCAAGCAAAGGACTTACAGAGTGAAGAACTATTGTCGATGAGCAAAGAGTTGGAAAGAGTTGGGAGAGTGTGTTTCTATCAGTTGGAATATTTTTTGAGAAGCAAAGTGGCCACTTGGGTAAATATGTTCACGCCCAAGGATACCAAAGAGGCCATGAAATTTATCATAGACCAGTCATCGTACGAAGAGCTCCCTGGAGAAACTGTACCTGGGACTACAATGTATGATTTCACCAAGAAGTGTGGGCCAAACAAGCAACTCACGTCAGCCTAGCAATATGAGATCGAGAACACTTGTGTTCAAAGCTTCGAGCCTACCATGGAAAATCTGCAATGAGCCTCGTGGTTGTTGGTCGACTTGTTCTCCAAAGCAAAGAGGTCACAAAACAAGGGCTTCCCCAAGAGCAATAGATAGACCAAATTTCGTTCCTGGAAATTGATATTGCTTTCATCAACCTAGGGAAACTGATATTCCTAGAGTATACTACTATTCGGACCTAATGGCATGGTTGGCGGTGGCCTATAATGAAAGTACCAAAACTTTCTGAGACAACAAGGACCGACCAGTGTTCAGCATCGTGGCCAGACACATCTAGGAAGTCTTCAACCTGACGCCTTCCAACATGCAGTTAATTTGCTAGGTAATTGAAAGACAGTCTCGAAGGTTAATTGATTTAGAAGTTTTCAAAATATTGTTTGATTTATTTGAGCCTGTACTATTCGATTTCCCCATTAGAAAAACTACTTTCAAACCCTGGGTCAAGGATTTTTGTGATATGGTTAATATCATTTTGGGAGTGCAAGAGCTTAGTGTGGTATATAGAGATGTGTTGTACCTAGTGGCACAGAGTAACAAAAGAATAAATACCCCCATCTATGCTTAGGAAGAAGAGTTGAGCAGACGAATGCACACCCAATTAACAAAGTTGAAGAAGGCAATTTTGGAGCAAAGGAAAGAAATGCCTCGATTCTCCCACTACTCAATTCTCATGCACCTATTAGCTGGGCAATTAGGAGACAAAAGTAAAAGAAGGCTAGGAGCCATCGAGAGCCCTTACGTCTAGAATAGGTTTTGGAAGATACATGAAGGACGCTCACACTTGGGATGGTTCTATGATAATTTCATGGTGGAAATTCATTGGATCCTAACAGGCGACCTCCTTGAGAGAATAGGACCAGGAGTCAGAACTTTTCTTAAAGAAAAGGATATAGGGGACCACTTCTTTTTAAAAAAATCACGTACATTAGGCTTTACGGGGCCAAAATTCCCCCTAAGCTATTACCCATGTACTGCCCTTTATCTCTGGCTGCCCTGGAGCTAGTAAGATAGGTTGTCGAAGAAGCCAAGATGAGGCTAGTAAAGAAACATGGCAAGGTCCCCTAGCTCAACATCCCTAGTAGGTTTGGGCATTACATATTTTTAGGGTATCCAACTCTATTCAAAGGGATGTACGATTTAGAACTCATGGATTTTGATGAAGTGACTTGGAGGCCCTACGACCCAGATAAAAAGTACAAAAGTGTGATGAAAAATAACAACTATGCCTAGGTCCAACACAAACAAGACCACTATGAAGAAGCATTATTGGAATCCATAGAGAAAGGAGAGGATTTGCAGAATGTATGGAACAATTTCCCTTATGATATGAGGGGTAATTCATAGATTCAAAAGGTGTATGACTACCCCCTAGAGTTGGTTTCATTAAGAAGGATTTTTGTAGAGTCAGTAGCTCCTCTCATCCTAGAAGCCACCCCGATAGTTTGTGAAGACCCTATATTGGAAATCATAGAAGAACATGGTATTGATCAAATGGAGGTTACGGTGAGTATTGCAGATATCGTAGAGCACCAAGTTCAAGTCCTTGAAAGCCCCCACCTGAGGATAGAGGCAACACCTAGCACTTCTTAGGAAACTCCTGCAAGATCCAATATAGAGAAAGGGAAGGAGATTGCCATCATACCTGCCCAAGAGCTTACAATTTCAAAATAGGCTATAGCTCCTATTTCTGATCAGTTACTAGCCCTCACTAGTGTGAGAAAGTTAGCCCCTAGGGCCATTCCCAGCTCCCTAAAGATTAATAATAGAGAAGTACCAATTCCATCAGTGATACAGATGAATATGAGGAGAGCAGGTGGATTTGGAGACATCTTCAGAGATCATAGGATTAAACTTCAAGAAGTTGTACCTACCCCTGAGACAAAGAAGCCCAAGTTGGCTCTAGCCTCAGCAAGAGTCACACTAGAGAGGGCAGAAGAAGAAATAGTTTTCAATGCTACCAGCGAGCAATAACTACAGATAGTAGCAATAATGGGTGGCATGGAAGAAAGTTCTACTTCAAGGGTAGAGGAAGACATGTCCAGATCATCTATGGCAAAGATATCCATACCTACTCCATAGGAACCTTTTGTTTTCAAATTTGATGATGAAACAGGGAAGATTTCAATGCATGGAAAAGAACTAATGACATGGCCAGGATGAATAAAGCTATGAATGAACAAATTGTAGACCATCTATACCAAAAAACTAAAGAATTGAGGAGTTAATTGGAAACAAAGGATAATAGAATTATAGAAATGTAGGCAATGATTGATAACTTGAGAGAATAGTTGGCTCAAGTGGTCACCACACTAGTACAACCTCCTCCGGCTCAGAAAGAAATAGACTATGCAGCCTACCTCTCCAAAATTAGAAAAGAAATATCTTTTAAGATTCAAAATAGGATTGATGGGATCACAAAAATGTTCAGACAGATCAGAGTGATCCAATTTATTGCCAAAGAAATAGAAAGCTTACTATATCAAAAGGAGCAAGATTTGGAGATCATCCATCCTACCCTCCAATTGATGGCAAAACATTTTGAAGAAATGCAAAGTAAAGAAGTAATCTTGGAATATGGCTTTGAAGTTAAAAACAATATGGAATTCATGAAGGCATCAATGTTTGAAGTGAACAGGGGGAGGTGGTACAATGATGTGATGGACATGTAGATGACATAAAAGAAGAAATGGCAACAGTTGGATTATCATTGGAGGAATTCCTAGAAACTACCAAAGAGTTTGACTATGAGCCAGATGATGATAAAGAGATGGCCAGACAGGCCACTTTCTTAGCTGATACCATGGATTCTCTTGTCTCTATGTATGAGAAAAACAAGGCCCTGGTGAGCATACAAAAAAACAAAATCTTGCAAGAGATGAACATAGTGAGGTTTGTTATAACCTTTCACACTGATGCATGGAGGCTCATTGGGAAACAAATCAGAGAGCTTCAACAAAATAAAAAATTGAAGGAAACCAAAGTGCGTGGCCTACAATTGAAGCTAAGAATGCCTCAAGGAGAAGAAATAAGGGCTACCAAAATAGGACAAAGCTCAAAAGTAGGAGGCAGGCTAGAAGATAAAGTAGAGACAGAGGAATATTATTCATTAGGAACTGAGATAATTGGTTAGTCAAACACTCAAATTTAAAAAGTCCTAGTAGAGTATGCAACACAAGCAAAAGGAGATAATGGAAGACAACTATATAAATATTTGAGAGATCAAACCAGAGGATGACAAGTGTAAGGCCCAGATGAGGCCAAAAATAACATATTCAAGAACCTAGAGCTATAAAGACACCAACTACGATCAAAATCTGCATCAAGCTTTAGAGATAATAAATTCTTGCTAAGAGGTATACTTGAGTGCCTAGTAGTTTTGTTGTTGTATTCTCTATGTGTCTTTTCCTTTCTCATTCCTTATTCTTCCCTGTTATTGTGCAGGTGTGATAGAGTAGAATTCAAGAAGTTGGAATTTCCTAGAGCTTGAACTTGAGGACTAGAGGCTTTTCCTGTTACCAGATTGGAAAAGGAAAGTTGATGAAGTCCTGTTACATTATTTGAACTAGGATTTCTCATTGTATTAAGAGCTTTTAACAAAGTTTAATGGCATTCTACCAACTCTGCATGTAATACATTATGGGTTTTGGATTCTATCATACCTTTGTCTTCAGTTTTCTGTGTGTCTTCATAGCATATTACATTATTTGAATGTGTTATGGACATTTTTATCATTGGTTAACTGTTATATTTATTATGATATTCGAATGAGTCTAATAGCACCAATTTCTCTTCCCCCATTCTCTTTGTTCATTTGATAAGCGTTGTTAAAATTGCTATAACATCCTAATGAATCTAGGCACCGGTCTACATATAAGGCATAATTAGAGTTGTTGTCCATGCTTGGTCAAATTTAATATAAGTAGTGTATAACTAAAATCTGGAGTGCTTAAACTTGTAATATCTTAAGTTTATCACTGGGGTTTCCTTACCCATTTTGGTTCTTTTTAAATCTTAGCAATACATATTATACCAGAATAAAGAGGCAGGTTGACCAGAGCCTATAATAGCTTGTTGGTTTCAAATAAATTCTTGTAGCGTGATAGCTCAACCCTATGGATGCAAGAAATTGTTCCAACAAGCCCTACCTTGCATATCTTGACTTGTCCAAACCATTTCAACCCTGCCTAACTTGTATCCTAGTCTATTTTGGCCCATTCTAACCTATTGGATCCATGTTTACTTGTTTTGACCTATTCTAATTATTTTATCATATTTCTATCCATTCTAACATGTCCAGCTTGTTTTGGCTTGCCTAGAATGTTTTGGTCTACTTGGCCTATTTTTAGCCCCTTCCAACATGTTTTACCTTGTTCTAGCCGATCTTGCCTATCTTGGTCCATTATTGCTTATCCCTATCATGTTCCATCTGATTTTGACCTTTTCAATCTATTCTTGTATGTTCTAGAGCATTTTTTACCTATTTTGGCCTACTTTGGTTTACCTTGCTCATCCTAATACATCGTATCTACATTTGCTAGGCATGGTCTATTTTAGCCTAGCATAGCTTGCTAGTCCCATTTTAACCCATTTGGGCTTTCCTATCTTATTTCAGCTTATTCTGATCTATTCTATACTAGTATATTGGATTATTCTAACCTTCCTAGCATGTTTCAACCCCACTTGACTTGTTTTGGTCTCTTTTTTCTTATTTTTACTTATTTTGGCATATTTAGCCCATTTTAAAACTTTTGATCTATCTAGCCCATTATGGTATATTCAAGCCTATCTTGTCTACTTTGGACCCTTCCAATTTGTCTTAGCCCATTCTAGCCTATCTGGCCCTTTCTATTCTTTCCAACTTGTTTTGGTATGTTTTGGCTATGGCCTACCCACTTGTACCATGCCCAACCAATTTTAGCCTAACCTAGCCCATTTTGGCATATTTTGGCTCACTTGGCTCATCTCAACCTATCTTGTCCACTTTGACATTGCCAATCTATTTTAGCTTGTCCTAACCTATTTTGTCCCACTTTGCCCATTTTGGTATGTTTTGACCCATCCTAGCCTCCTTGAACTATTTTCAATCATTCTAACCCATTCTAAACTAGTTCATCCATTTTGGTCTTCCTTGCCTATTTTTGCTATGTTTTGGCCTATCATGCCCAGTTTTGCCTTTCAAATCATCATGGCCAATTTGGTCAATCCTGTTAGAGTATATTACATTATTTTTCATAAGAAAGATCAAGATTCTTGTAAGTTTTATGAAACATTAAGAGTCTTGCAAGGAGACCAAAGGTCATTTGTAAATCTATATTATAGACTCTCGAGTCTACATCTTATTTGTAACAAGTTCTTGTGATATCAATAAAGATTATATTTTACTTTACATGATTCTCTTGTTGATCTAAGTAGTTTGTAGTTGCATTCCTTATTTCATAGAGTGAAATTACTATTAATGGTATCAGAGCCACAAGGGACCACCATTGCTACTATCAACTTGAACCTTGTTGCATCTTTGCAAACTGGACCTCTATGCATTGCTACATACAAACACCACTACAAGGGGATTTGATAGGAGAGAGAAAATCTCCATTACAAAGAATTTGGAGAATAGGAAAAAATCTAGAGAGTCTTATTTCATAGTTGAAGGAGTGGCCATTGGAGCCAAAATTGACTCAACATCAGATACCCCAAATTTAAATTTTTAATTTTCAAAACCTTCACCCAAATTTGTTGGTCTCTGTTGCTTTCACTTTTGTAAAATTTATTTTTAATGTTTGACCCTTAAAGAGTTGTTTTAAAAATGTTCATCTAAATTAGGTCTAAATCCATAACCTTAACCATTGGATTAATTACCTTTTAGCCATTAAGTGACCGTTGACGTTATTCGATAACTAAAGAGCTTCTAAAATTCGAAGAAATCAAACGTTCACTAAAAAAATCTTCCCAATCCATAGGTTGCTAAGGAAACTAATCAAAACATTAGGTCCTAAGTAAAAAGGAATAATCCTAAGGTCTAATTAAATCATGTGGGCAAATGAGGGTATGTGCCCCTTCGTGGTAAAATTCGAGCAACTCCTCCAATTTGGACGGATGCGCACACTCCCACAAGATCTTAACGAACATGCTTTTATAAATAATCCAAGGGATAAGTCAATGATATTGCGTAGTCAAAATCATATAACATAATGTATAAGGCAATCAAATTAATTAAATGAATTTAAGGGTCATGCACCCCCTTTTGGCTAAACGTCGAGCAAGTTCGAAGAATCTGAGGGCAGGACTCGCTCCTATCTCAATTCAATGGATGCGTGCTCACTAACGATAATCAAGGTTAATCACAAAGCTTTATTAATGGATAATTCTAAGCTTAATATTAATAATTAGATGATTAAATTCAGATTTAAGTTCAACTGTATTATAAATTTGATAATTAAAAAGCATGCATATTCCTAGATCTGAGTGGTAGCACACAATATTGATAAGATCCAATGGCTACCTTTCACTTAGATTAACCAATCCTTAGCATCGAAAGGTTTAAGCGCCCGAGAGTTAATTTTAATTAAATTACATTAGTTTTCGATAAGCATGATTAATGAGGGTCCTAACCATGTTGATTAATCATTCCCCCTTCCTTAATTGGTGCATTTAAAATTACCAAGGCCTAAGGAAAAATTATAACATAAGGTTTTAAGTCATTAAAAGATAAGGGTATGCACCCCTTGGTTAAAGATTGTGCAGATCTCAAGATCTCAATGGTTGCGCTCAATCCTTAGCTAGTCCAATGGTAGCATGTGTAGGAGGTTGACCGATCATTAAAGCTTCAGTCTAAGTGGTGGATAAATGGTTTGCATCTCGTAGATCTAAACGACAGTGCACAATCCTCATCAGATCTAACAGTAGCATGCTCACCAAAGTGGTCATACATTAATAGGTCAAAGTATGATTAAAGAATCTAATTAGGATTAGCAAGGGTTTAAATACATGTTAAGAGTTTCTCCCTTTGGATAAAAGATGCACATCTTGCAGATCTTAATGGCAGTGCTCATCTCCACCAAAATTCGATAGTAGTGCTTTCCCAAGGCATTTGAAAGATAATGAAGCATGTTTTATAGGGTGATTAATAAAAACGTCTTGTAAAAATTTAAGCTTCATGCCTAATTGGGATTAAGGAGGGTCTAATACATTGTTAATGACCCTCTTTCTTTTCGATTAACCTTCGCGCATATTTGGAGAATTCAATGTGCGTGCACGACCATGATTTGATCTAACGGTGGGCACATAAGAAGATGGTCTGATTATAAGTGCTAGTAGTTTAATTAAAGTCTATTGAAGGTTTTTAATCACTGATTAATCTTAATAAACTAAGATTATATAAGGTTTAATTAATTAATTATAATATCACACCAATGATTATGAAGTGTTAAGCCTAAGTGTTTCTAATTAAATTATTGCGAACCTAAGAATTTTAGCTTAAATATTTATTATTAATATAATTAATTTGGCATGCATTTATATATGTCATTGGACTAACAATCGTGCAGGTTTCGAGATTTCAACGGCAACGCTTGAAGCAAGCTAGATCTAACGGTAAAAACTGTCTTGGATGTAATATTTTAATGAATAAAGTATGAATCTTAATAATCAATCTTAGGCTAAGATAACTCGGTCGCGATATACTTTTCCTTTAGACTAACCAATGTGTAGGTTGATAAATCTTGAGCACGCACATCTATGAACAGATCTAACGACAAGCGCTTGGAAAGATGATCACTTTTTAACAGTATATCTTTCACAAGACCAAGGTGTAGAATGATTACGATGAATTTATTGCAAAAGCTACTACCACCATGTTCTTAATTCCATGTCAGAAGAAAGTGCAACCCAAAAACCAATGAAAATATTGCAGATGATTAAAAGTACACAAATCAAAGTCCTCGTCGACATATAAGCTAAGGAAGATCGTATATCATAACTGTATGATTTTAGAAATGATGCAATGGAAGACATCCATTAGCTGGATTCAAAATATTGTTGGTAACACTGCATTAATGATACTCTATGCGAAGACAGTGAAGCCACTCCACCCTCAATTACTTAAACCCCCACTCTCAAACGCCACTACCATCTTGGTTATCTCAAAGTGAAGAACTGGTGTTGGTGAGAAGAAAGCTAGAGAAACTCAGAAGAGTGTGTTATAGTGAGTCAAAGTGTTTTCTATAAGCATAATGACCACCTAGGGATCTACCTTCATACCCAAAGACACTCAAGAGGTAGTGAAATTCATCACTGACCAGTTGTCATATGTTGAACTCCCTCAAGAAGCTGTTGTTGCGATGGGGATATATAATTTTGCAAAATAGTCTAGGTAAAACAAGCAACTCACACCAGCCCAGTGGTATGAGATTGAAAACATTTGTGTTCGGATCTTTGAATCCACCATGGAAAATTTACAATACTCTCTGTGGCTGCTAGCTGATTTTTTTCTACAAGGCAAAGAAATCACAAAACTTGGGCACTCCCAAGAGCAATAGGTGGACCAACAATGTGGAAAAATTGATATGTCCTAAAGTATACTAATATCCTGACCTGATGGAGTGGTTTTCAGTGGCCTACAATGAAAAAACCAAAACCTTCAGAGATAAGAAAGACCAGCTAGTATTTAGCATCGCAGCCAAGCACATCTAGAAAGTCTTCAAATTGGCTCCCTCAAACACTCGACTAGTTCACCAAGTAATTGAAAGACAGTCTCGTAGATTAACTGAATTAGAATCTTTCAAAATGCTTTTTTATACATATGATAATGTACAATTTGATTTCCCCATTAGAAAGACTGCATTCAAACCCTAGGTCAAGGATTTTTGTGACATGATTAACATCAATTTGGGGGTACAAGAACTCAATGTGGTAGGGAAAGATATTTTGTACCCAGTAACCCAAAGTAACAGAAGAAGAAATCCCCCAATTTATGCTTGGGAAGAAGAGTTGACTAGATATGCACATTTAGTTAATAATGTTGAAAAGAGCAATTTTGGAGCAAAGGAAAAAAATGCCCTCATTCTCCCACTATTCAATTTTCATGCACCTGTTAGTTGGGTAATTAGGAGACCAAAAAGGAAGACTGAGAGCCACTGAGAGTCCCTATTTCTAGAACATATTTTGGAGGATACATGAAGGACGCACTCACTTGGGTTGGTTATGTGACAATTTCATGGTAGAGATTCACGAGATCCTGACGAGCAACCTCCCTAAGAGATTAGGACCTGGAGTCAAAGCTTTCCTCAAAGAAAAATAAATAGGGGATTACTTCTTCTCGAAAGGCTTCACATACATTAGGCTTTATGGGGCAAAAATACCCCCTAAGTTATTACCTATGTACTGCCCTTTCTCTCTAGCTACCCTAGAACTGGTGAGGTAGGTCACCAAAGAAGCCAAACTGAGGCAGGTGAAGAAGCATGGTAGAGTCCCTTAGCTTAGCGTTCCTTGCAAATTTGGGTATTATATATTTTTAGAATATTCAACCCTGTTCAAGGGCATGTATGATTTGGAAGGCCTGGATTTCGAGGAAATAATTTGGAGGCCCTATGATCCTGCTAAAATATATGAAAAGGTGATGAAAGGTCACACCAATGCCTAGGTAAAACACATAAAGGACCAATACGAAGAAGCACTCTTAGAAGCCATAGAGAAGGGGAAATATTTACGCAATGTGTGGGAGAATTTCCCTTATGAACTTAGAGGTAATTCACAAATTTAGAAGCCATACGACTACCCTCTAGAGTTAGTCTCAGTAAGAAGGGTTTTTGTGGATGCAACGACCCCCATGTTGGAAATAATATAAGAATAGGGTATTGATCAAATGGAGGTTATAGTGAGTATGGCAGATATAGTAGAGCAATTCAAGTTCCTGAGAGCCCTCACCTCAGGATAGAGGCAACGACCAACACTTCATAGCAAAATCCTACAGAATCTAGTACATAGAAAGGGAAGGAGATTGCCATCATACCTTCCCAAGAAATTACAACATCAAAGCAAGCTATAACTCCTATTTCTGATCAATTTCTAGCCCTTACTAGTGTGAGGAAGTTAGCCCCAAAGTCCATTCCCAGCTCTCTGAATATTAATGATAAAGAAGTACAAATCCCATCAGTAATACAAATGAATATGAGGAGAGCAAGTGGTTTTGGATATATCTTTAGAGGGCATAGGGTTAAACATCAAGAAGCTATGAATACTATAGACCTTATGCACCAGAAAACTAAAGACTTGAGGAGCCAATTGGAGATAAAAGATAATAAAATAGCAAAAATGCAAGCTATAATGAACAGCTTACAGGAATAGTTATCTCAGGCGAATACCACACAAGTGCCACCTACTGCAACGAAGGAAGAGGTATATTATGTAGTATGCCTCTCTAAAATCAGAAAATAAAACTCTTTGAATATACAGGATAAGATTTATGGAATCATAGAAATGTTTAAATAGATCATATTGATTAGATTTACTCTCTTACTAATGGCCGAATATTTTGAAGAGTTGCAGGATAAAGAGGTAGTCCTGAGTGATGGCACTGAGATTAGAAACAATTTTGAATTCATGAAGGTGTCACTATTTGATGGGAACTTAGGGAAATGGTACAATGATGTAGCAAAGATATACTCTTTACTAGATGATATAAGAGGAAAATTAGCAAATATTGGGCTATCACTAGAAGAGTTCTTAGAAACTACCAACATCGAAGATCTCATCCTAAACAAAATAGAAGGGTTTGACTGTCAACCAGATGATGAAAAAGAAATGGCTAGGCAAGCTACCTTCTTGGTCAATACTATGGATTCCCTGGTTACTATGTATGAGAAGAATAAGGCCTTCATCAATGCACAAAAGAGCAGAATCTTGCAAGAAATGAACACAATAAGGTTTGTTGTATCCTTTTGTATAGATGCATAGAGGCTAATTGAAAAATAGATCAGAAAACTCTAGAAAATAAAATAAAAAAGGAAACTAGAGTGTGTGGCCTACAAATAAAGTTGAATACTCTCGTGGGAGAAGAAATAAGGATCACAGAAGTAGGGTAGAGTTCAAAAATAGGAGGTCGACTAGAAGATGAAGTAGGAACAGAAGGAGAATATTCGTTAGAAATAGAGTCAACTAATCAATAAACCAATCCAAAGAAAAAGTCTTGACTGAATCCATGATACAAGTAAGAAGAGATAATGGGGTATAACTGTACAATATCTAAAGGATCAAACTAGAAGATGACAAGTGTAAGGCCCAGATGAGGCCAAAAATAATTGAATCAAGAACCAAAGGCTATAAAAGAAGTAGCCATGATCAGAATCAACATCAAGCTTTAGAGATAGCAAATTCTTGTTAAGAGGTATACTTGAGTGCCTAATAGTTTTGTTGTTGTATTCCTTTTGTATATTTTTCTTCTTTTTCATCCCTTATTCTTCCCCTTTACTATGTAGGTGTGATAGAATAGTGTTCAAAAAAGCTAGAATTTTTCTAGAGCTATTGAGCCTGAGGTCTAGAGGCTTTTCCTGTTACCATATTGGAACAAGAGAGTTGAAGAAGTCTTGTTACATTATTTGAAAAAGGATTTCTTATTGTATTAATACTGATAAACAGAGTTTAATGGCATTCTGCCAACTCTATATATATAATTCATTGGAAAAATTAATACAATTCTAGGTTTTGATTCTATCATATTTTTGTGTTCAGTACTGTATGTAGCTTCATGGCATATTACATTATTTGAATGTGTTATGAACGTTTCTTTCATTGGTTAACTATTAGATTTATTATGATATTCGAATGAGTTTAACAATGCTAATTTCTTCTTTCCCTCCTTCTTTCTATTCATATTGAAAGCGGTGTTAATTTGCTATAACAACTCAATGAATCTAGGCATCGGTCTACACATAAGGCATAATTCGATTTGTTGTCTTTGCTTGGTCAATTTTATATAAGTAGTGTATAATTAAAATCTGGAAGTGAATAAACTTGTAATACCTCTAGTTTACCACTAGGGTTTCCTTACTGATTTTGGTTTTCTTTTTAATCTTAGTAATTCACCCTTTACAAAAATTAAGAGGCAGGTTGACCAGAGCCTGTAATTTCTTGTTGGTTTCAAACAAATTCTTGTAGCATAATAGCTCAACCCTATGGATGCAAGAAATTGTTCCAACAACATTTTGACATCGTTACCAGGGAGGACTTGTTAAAATAAATTGTTTATCTTTTTAAAACTTTTCTTTCAATGACTATATTTTAATCAATAGATGACCAATTAGAATAAAGAACTTGTATTTTGATTTTTATGTCTTTTATGTTCTTTATTTTCTTTTTCTCATGATTTTCAATTATCTTTTGAAGTGTTCTTGATGTTTATTGTTTTTATTGAAATATCCCCAAGAACCATCTCTTGTGAGGCTGAGAGTATTAAGATCAAGCAATCTTGATCATACATTATGTTCTTTCTACTTACCTGTGTTGGTGACTTTGTCTGATCAAACCCAAAAATCAAAAATCAAGAAAGGAGCAAAACGTGCTGGCACATATGAGGAGAAGCGGTAAAGATCTATTTCCAAAATTCAAGAACCTAGAGGTATTTACCCACAATCAAAATATCCCACTTCTTAAGAAAATTGTTTATGAGAATAAGTCTTACTTTATCAGTAGAAAGTACGTAAAGAAAAATAAGAATCAAAATATTGCTACTGCTGATATTACTGTGGATGACGTTTTTAATTATGCTATATATAATATATTTAATTCATCTTAGTTTCATAGCCCTGTAAATCCTAATACTATAGTAGATAATTCATTAAATTATATAGAAGTTTCTCAACCCACCATTCCTGCAGGCATTGCTATTGTGAATCAAAATCCCATTACCTCTACAGTCACAATGGCTCAGGCAAATAAACAAAATATTGTTCAACTATGGAGAATGAATAGATACAAACCTTTTGCTTTAATTGCAAATTTAAATGCTCTACCTAACAAAGCCTATAAGTATCTTCCCAAGTTTCAGGGAAATAATACAATTACTGGAGAAGACCATATCAAAAGTTTTTTATACGCTATGGATAGTTTAGAGGTAGAACATGAAGATGTAGTCTTAAGGTTGTTTTTGCAAACACTAGAAAAATATGCCAAGGAGTGGTTTAACACCCTCCTAGCTAATGACATTGCAGATTTTGCAAAGATGGAAAGTTCTAAGAAAATTCAAGGAAAGAAAAAAATGAACAGTCCTTGTTAATCGAATTAGCAACTATGAAGAAAAAGGAAAACAAAGTTGTCAATGATTTTAATAGAAGGTTTTCCAAAACTAGGAAAAAAATCCCTGCTAACCTCAGACCTAATGACATCCAATGTTTCTACAATAATGCTTTCCAAAGAGAGTCCAATTATGAGTTAAGACAAGAACAAGCCATCACTATTGATGAATGTATGGATAAAGCAATAGATATTGAAATAAATATGCTACATAGTGGTAAAATGAAACCTTACTCTCTATAGACAAATCAACTTGATAGAAAACCAAAAAGGGTAGCCTTCAATTTACAAAGAAGATCCGAAGTGGATCTAATGGAAAAATTGACTAATCAGGTAACAGAGTTGTTCAATAATATGAATAATAGGTTAGCAAGAATAGAAAGAAATAATGGGAATAATGGTAAGTCATCACAAACAGAGAGGCTAAAGGTAGATAATCACCCTCCTTTCAAGAAATATTTCAATAGGAATTGGGGAAATAACAATGGCCCAAATGAACGAAACAGGAACAAGAACAATGGGAATAATAACTGGAAGAAAAGAGAATCTGACAAAGATTAGAACAATGTTTAGCCTATGATTCTTTCCATAACCCAGAAGGATGTGGTATTTACTTAAGTACATGTTGGAGCTAAAATTGACTCAACATCTGTGTTGGAGCCAAAATTGACTCAACATCTGTGTTGGAGCTAAAATTGACTCAACATCTAAAATTCTCAATTTTAATTTTTGGTTTCAATAAATTTAGCAAATGTTGCTAGCCTCTTTTGCATTTTCATCTGAAAAGTTAACTTGAAATGTTGATTTTTGGACCAAACCTATGCTATTATTGGATTGCTTTTATAATCGTTGTTTTATCCTAAAAGAATCCATAAAGATCAAGTTAAATGAACGTCCACTAAAAAGGTCAAACCATTAAAATACCCTAACTCTTTTAAAGTAAGGTTTATGATCCACGAATTTAATATGAGCCCTTATTTTAAAAATAATCATAACTTTTGGGCCTAAGTCAAATAAATAAACCCCTAAGTCCTAGGATGTCTAAAGGTGTTATTAGAGCATTCGGACCCAAGGTCACCTCTAGCCTAAATAAAATTTTAATAAAATCATTTAAGGGCAAAGATGTGTGCCATGATAAAAGACTTATATCCAAAGGTATCAAAGGGTGATAAGACTAAGTCAAAGGTTACATACTCCTTTGAAATAAAAAATGCAAATCTAAGGGTAGTGCTTGATTATGATTTAATCGGATGACTACGCTCTTTTGAAAGTTTATAAGGTTATTATTAAAGGGGTTAAATGCCAAAGGATTAATTAAAACCGCTAAGCAAGATTAGTGAGGGTCATCATTCGTTGCTAATCCCTCCCCATTTTTTCCTAATAGAAGGTTTATTTTTGGTTATGAAGTTAACAGGTCACGAAGGATCCATGGCTGCGCTTGATCAAGATCCAAAGGATGCGTATTTACCACAAACCACCAAGGTTAGCCTAAAAACATTATTCACACTCACGATTTAAAGTATGTGCAGGTCAGAGGAACATCAACAGATGCACCCATACTAGAGATAATACAACGATAATGTGCATCTCAAGGCTATCAATCATTAAAAAACTCTCGTCAAATTCAAAGTCAAATACCCTTGTATTCAAGTAGATATAATGGTTGTGCTTGAGCCTGGTTGATCTAACGGTTGCACTCCAAGAAATTTTATCAAAGATTAAACAGGGCCTCATTTGAAAAAGGTTAATGAAGATCTATGGCAGCATGTGATCGCGAGTTAATTTAATGACGGTGCCTACAACCACTCATCCGACCAATCGAAAGATCATAATTAAACAAAGTGATTCCCCATGTTAAATAAGATCCGACGGTGGCACCGATCCACCATAGATCAGATAGTAGCACTTTACTCAAAGTAGACATAGATTAAACGAGATTCATCAAAAGACTAATTGTCAAAGTGCAATCTAACGATGGCGCTCAATCGGGAAAGATCCAATGGCAACGCTTTGCTTAAAGAAGAAACCAAAACAAATGACATCAACGATCACGCTTGATCCCACCTAGATACAATGACTATGATCCCACAAAGCCATCAAAGGTTGATAAGTCAAAAAGCCAAAGTAAATTGATGGCAACGCTCATCCGTACCTGAATCTAATGGTTGTGATTTGTCATGATAATCAAGAGGTAATATACGAACGACCAATCTGACAACAACGCTTAAACTAGCCCAAATCTGACAGTGGCGCTTCATTTAAGGGTGATTATGATCCAAAGGGAAATCAACGACAACATTTCAATCTACCAAGATCTAACGACTATGAATGATTGAGATTATTAAAAGAAAATCAATGGCCACGTCTTGACCCACCAAGATCTAATGGTTGCGATTTAATCAAGGTCACATAAAGGACAAAGTGAAATTCAAAAATAATGTTTTATTGAAGAGATCACCCGTTAAGAAGGATATAATTTTATAAAATAGGATGATCGTGCTCTATCCAACCAGATCTGACAATGGCACTTGAATTAAAGAAGACAAAAAATGACAAAATGGTCGTTGACTAAGTAATATTTGACCCAGATCAGATGGATGTGCTTATCCTCAATTTGATTCGATGGTTGTGCTTATTCATGGCTATTAAAGGAAAATAAAGTCCAATAAAAAAGGTGCACAACTCTACCAAACCTAACGACAACAATGGACCTCGACCAGATCCAACGGTAGTGCATGGCCAATTCACCTGAAGGTTAAGGAACATGATTTATTTCATTATCAAATGATTAATCAAAATTAAAGAAGGGTCTAAACACGTTGATAATGATCCCCCTTCTCAACAAACTTCGATGCATGTCTAGATAATCGGACAAATACGTTGGATCATATGTTTGATTGGACGATGAGCCATTGACAAGGTAATCAAGTTATTAAAGGTTATGTATTAATCAAATGTTAGTAACTTTTTAATCACTTTGATTAACCTTTAATTAATAAATATCAAATTAAGGTTAAGGCCCTAATTTAATAACGAGCCAATGATTATTATTTTCAAAAATATAAATATATAAAATCGATCCATAAAATTTTGGGTATCTTCTATAATATACATGACCACCATTGACATATGTCCTTTATATTATAGGACTAGCATTCTTGCAGGTCCAAAAATATCAAACAAAGGTATATGATGTGTATTTGATCCAACGGTCATCATGAGTTGGTGGATCCGATGGGCACACACCTCAATGACCAAATCTGACAACAGATCCCCAAAATGATCACCACCTAGTTAACGGTGTAACTATTTCCAAAACCAAATCTCCTTTCGGGCCCAAAGTGGCAGAACGCTTTCTCACAAAAAGCCACCACCACCACATTTGTATTTCCACGTCAGAGGAAGGATCAGTTCATTGACAAATAGGAAAGCTGTGAATGATTGCTAGTACATAGACCAAAGTCCTCGTGAACATGCAAGCCGAGGAAAGCCACCTACCATAACTATTTGAATTTAGAATGTGACACTTTGGCAAGTCTCCATTGGTGAATTTGAAAATGCGGTTGGTGACACTGTATTAATGGTAGTTTATGTGATGATAGTGAGCCCACTTCTCCATCAAGTATTTAAACCCACACTATCGAGTGACCTTACCACCCTGGTAATCTTGAGCAAGGAACTGGTTCGAAGGAGCAGAGAGTGAGTAGAAACTTGAAAGTTTTGTTTCAATGAGCTAGAACAACTATCTTGAGCAAGATGGCAACTTGGGGAAATGCTTTCATACCCAAGGATACTGAAGAGGCAATGAAGTTTATCATAGACCAATCGTTGTATGCTGAGATCCTCGGACCAACTATGCCTAGGAGCATGATGTATGATTTCACCCAACGGAGTGGGGCTGATAAAAAGCTCACTCTCGAGTAGCAATATGAAATCGAAAACACTTGCATCCAAATTTTTGCCCCCATGATGGAGAACGAACAAAGAGCTCCTTGGTTGCTAGCTGATTTATTTCACAAAGTAAGGAGACTGCAACATAAGGGTTTCCCCAAGAGTAATAGATGGACCAATAACCTAGGAAAATTGATATGTCCAAGAGTATACTACTCCTCAGACCTACTGGCCTGGTTAGTTGTAGCGTATGATAAGAAAACCAAAACATTCCAAGACAATAGAGACCGACGAATATTCAATATTGCAACCAAACATATCAAAAAAGTCTTCAAACTGGCATCTTCGAATACCCAACTGATCCAATAGGTAATCGAAAGGTAATATCGAAGGTTAACAAATTTAGATGTTTTTAAATCATTATTTGAAGATCATGAGCCAGTAGTTTTTAAGTTTCCCATCAGAAAACTGCTTTCAAACCATGGGTTCGATATTTTTGTGATATGATTAATATCATTTAAGGAGTACAAGAACTCAATGTATTGGGTAGGAAGGTATTTTATTTGGTAGCACAAAGTAACAGGGGAATAAACACTCCAGTTTATGCCTGGGAGAAATAATTGAGTGAATAATTGCACATACATTTGACAGAATTAAGAAAGGCCATTCTGGAACAAAGGTAAGAAATGCCTCATTTTTCTCACTACTCCATTCTCATGCACCTGCTGGTGGGACAATTGGGAGAGGAAGGCCGAAAAAGGGTAGGGGCCATTGAGAGTCCCTACGTCCAATCTAGTTTTTGGAGGATACACGAAGGTCGTACTCACATGGGTTGGTTTTGCAACAATTTCATGTTGGAAATTCATTGGCTCCTAACCGGATTCCTCCTTGAGAGACTAGGGCCTGGGGTAAGAGCTTTCATTAAGGAAAAGGACATTGGAGATTATTTCTTCTCTGAGGGGTTCACCTACATTCGGCTCTATGGAGCTAAAATTCCTCCTAAAATGTTACCAATGTATTATCGTTTATCTCTCATTGTCCTAGAGCTGTGTAGATAGGTGGCCGAGGAGGCCATGATGAGGCTAGTGAAGAAGCATGGAAGAGTTTCGTGGCTCAGCATTCCCTATAGATTTGGACATTATATATTTATAGGATATCCAGCTTTGATCAAGGGGATGTATGACTTGGATCTCATGGATTTTGAAGAAATAACTTGGAGACCCTACGATCTAGACAAAAAGTATGAGAGGTTAATGAAAAATCATGAGTATGCCTAGGTACAACAAAGGAGGATGCTTATGAAGAAGAATTATTGGATGCCATGGAAAAGAGAAAAGATTTATAGGTCGTATGGAGTAAGTTCCCCTTTGAAAAAGGGGTAATTCACATATTCAAAAGCCTTATGATTACGCCCTGGAGTTGGTTGCAATCAAAATAATTTCGATGGAATCTGTAGCCCCCTCTCTTACCAGAAGCTGCCCAAGCAATCAGAGAAGACCCTATATTGGAGTTGATAGAGGATTGGGGCATTGACCAGATGGAATTCACTATAAGCACAACAGATATTGTAGAACACCAAGTTCAAGCCCCTAATAATACTCGCCTCAGAATAGAGGCAATACCCAACACTTCCCAAGGAGTTTTTGTAAACCTGAGTATAGTAAAAGGAAAGGAAGTCATCACCACACCTGACCAAGAGCTCACTACTCCAAAGCAAGCTATAGTTCCCATTTTTTATCAGCTGTTAGAAGTACTAGTATGATGAAATTAGCTCCTAGAGCCATTCCCAGCTCTTTGAGAATAAATGACAAGGAGATAAAAATTCCACTAGTAATACAAATGAACATGAGAAGAGTAGGTGGATTTGGAGGTATCTTCAGAGATCACAAAGTTAAAATGCAAATAATTGTATCTGCCCAGGTTGTCTCTACCCTCCACAAAGGTTATGTTGGAGAGAACAGAAGAACAAATAGTTTTTAGTGTTGCCAATGAGCATGAGCTATAGGTAGTAGCAAGAATGGGTGGCATGGGGGACAAATCTACAATTGGAGTAGAAATAGAGACGTCCAAATCAGATATGGTAGAAGTATACATACCTTCCCTACAAGAACCTATTGTTCTCAAAATTGATGAGAAAAAGGAGGAGTTTTAGTACATGGAAAAGAGGGTGATATGGTCAGAGTAGCTAAAGTAGTACAAGAGAAAACTATGGACTAGCTGCATCAGAAAAATATAGAGTTGAGAAGCCAACTAGAAATAAGTGATAAGGAAAAAGTAGAGATGCAAGCCTTAATTAATAGTCTAAAAGAAGATTTGGCACAGAAGAACACCCCAATAGCTCAACCTCCCTTGGTGGTAAAAATAACCAATTATATAGACTATTTGAACACAATAAAAAAGGAGATGTCATTTAAAATTCAATACAAGGTCAAGGGGATTATAGAGATGTTTAGGTAGATTGGGGTAGTCCAGGTTACTGCTCAAGAAATGGAAAGCTTGATTTTTCAGAAGGAAGAAGACTTCAGGACAAGGAAGTATTATTGAATGATGGTACTAAGATCAAGTGTAATATTGAATTCATGAGAGCAACTATGTTTGGGTCAAACAAGGAAAGGTGGCTTAATGATGCAGTAGAAATGTTCACTCTATTGGATGACATAACAGAAAATTGGAAGATATTGGGTTATCATTGGAAGAATTCTTAGAAACTACCAGTATAGAAGATCTCCTTAGAAATAAAATAGAAGACTTTTATTTTGAACCAAATGATGAACAAGAGATGGCCAGGCAAATCACCTTTCTAGTAAATATTGTAGAAATTCTAATCACCTATTATAAAAAAAGAAATAATTATATTAGCATGCAGAATATCAGAATCCTGTAGGAAATGAACATGTTGAGATTCTCGGTGACTTTTGACATTGATACCTGGAGAATTATTGGGAAACAAATTAGGTGGTTGCAGTAGGGCAAGAAAGGTAAAGAAATTAAAATATGCAACCTACAGCTAGAAATGAGCTCACCTCCTAGAAACAAAGAGAAAGTTGTTCAAAAAGAGGAAACATCTAAAGTATAAAGCCATTCAGATGGCCAAGGAGAAATAACAGAAGGAGGAATAGAGGAAGAAGGCCCTCCAGGCACTGACATCACCAGTTGAACAAGTTGAAACTAGAAAAGTCAAAGGAGAATGTATAGTATGAGTAAAAAAAGAATAGTGGAGGCTAATTGTACTAATTTTGAGGATTGAACCAGATGATGATAAATGTAAGACCAAGATCAGGCCAAAAATAACAGATTCAACAATTATAGGCTATAAATACACTAGCTACAGTCATAATCTGTATTAAGCTTTAGAGATAACATTTTTTCTAAGAGGTATACTTGAGTTCCCTTTAAGTTAAGTTATTGTATTTCCTTCTGTGCCTATTTTCTCGCTCATTTCTCATTCATCCCCTTACTATGCAGGATTTTAATAGGAAAGTGCTCAAGAAGCTGAGATTAATTCCAAACCTATTGAGCTTGAGGTTCAAAGACTCTACTATTACCAGTATTAGAATAAGAAGAGTAGAAGAGCTATGTTACATCAATTGAATAGAATTTCTTCATTGTACTTATGTATTTCTATGAAAAATAGAGTTAAATGGTACTCTGCCAACTCTACATGTAATATTCTACGAAATCAATACAATTTTGGGTCTCATTTCTATTAATTCATTGTCATTGTACTATGTGTTACTACATAATAGATTACACTCTTTGAATGTGTTATGTACAATTCTCTCATTGGCCAACTGTTATATTTATTACGATATTCGAATAAATGTGATAGTTCCAATTATTTCTCAGTCCCTTTCTTTCTTTTCATTTTATAAATGTTGTTAAATTGCTATAACAACCCAATGAATCTAGGCACCGATCCACATAAGGCATAGTAATGGTTATTTTCATTGCTTGGTCATTTTAATACATTTAGTGTAATTTTAATCTGGAGTGTGTAATCCGTGTATTATCATAAATTACCACTAGGGTTTCCTTACCTATTTTGTAACCTTCTTGTAGAAATATTTGTTTTAATAAGAATAAAGAGGCAGGTTAACCAGAGCCTGTAATAGCTCGTTGGTTTCAAATGATTTCTAGTAGCATGACAATTGTATCCTATGGATGCAAGAAATGGTTCCAACAAGTACACATCATAATATAAATCTTAATGATGATTTAGAAGAAAATATAAAGATTAATGTATGTTGGTCTTTAGAAGATGAATCAAGAGAAAGACTTTTTGAAGAAATGCTTCAAATCATCATCTCCAAATATTAATGGTTGAAGGTACAAAAATCTTGCAAAAACCACATGAGTCTAGATATGACAAAATGAAGCAGGGGAAATTAATTCCAACTACTAAGGAGGTAGAGGAATTAGAAGCTACCCCTACTCTGAACTTAAAAAATAGAATAGTCCCCGATAGAATAGAAAGCTTCTATTGATGAAATAAGAAAACAACCATCCATTAATAGAAATGTTAGTAAATAAAAACTGATAAGATCCCCAAAAAGGTAATCCTTGAGCTGGTAAAATTAGAGGAAGAAATGCCTAAAGAAGAAAGCACCAAACCACTTGATGTAAAAATGATAGACTTTGATGTTGGGTCAGAACTTAGTAAACAAAAGGTTAATATCACATTTGGTGAGCTCATGAAAGTTCAGCAATACAAAGAACAAGTTTGTAGAGCATTCAAACTTATTGAAGAATAAGAAGATCCATATTGCAATGCTGCTAGACAAAATCAATAGGATACCAAGTCACCATCCTTTGTTAGATCCTTCTATGTGTCATTAAGATACAATTCAGATGAAGGAGAGAGGTATGTTTGATAGTGGAGTTTCACATAATATCATGCCCAAGATAATAGTTGACCAAATGGGATTAATCTATAGAAGAGATTTTGCTCCTATGTCAATAATGGACAGTAGGCAAGTACCTTGCGTTGGAGTGATAACTGGATTATTGGTTTATCTAGAACAACACCCCAAGAAAAGTATAGTGATGGATGTTGTAGTAGTGTATTTTTATCCTTTCTTTTCACTCCTACTAAGTAGGCATTGGGCAGAACAATTAGGGAGATCTATTCAATTGGACTAGTCTTATGCTACAATTCCTATGTCTAATAAATAAAATGTAACTCTATGAAGAGAACCTTTCAATAAATATTTTGTAGAGTTAATTAAGATAGATGATACCATGATAAATTTAGTAAATTAAGTAGAAGAAAAAGGAATGAGAGTATATTCAATATGGCATAACCCTTTCCTTGTAGAAGTACCAAAAGTCAAAAAAATGGATCCAAAAATCATGAAAATGGTTGATGCTGAATCAGATAGAGTATTAACACAAGAAATATAGACCATGAATTTTTATGGAGCCAAATCTTAGTCTAGAGCAGGCGTAGGGGTCAATATAACTGACATAAAAGGAAATTACCTTGGAATCCCTTACAAACTGAAATTTCCTTGCACTAACAATGTAGTTGAGTATGAAGCTTTATTGCTCGAACTTAGAAAAGTTAAGGAATTAGGTATAAAATACTTGACTATAACTAGGGATACAAAATTAATTATCCAATAGATAATAGGAAAGTATCAAACAAAACATCCTAGGTTAAAACAGTATAAAACTGTAGTATTGGAAGAGATTGAAATTTTTTTAGCTTTCAATATTTCATACATTCCTAGAGAACAAAATCATGTTGTTGACATTTTAGCTGTAAATGCATCAAGCTTGGACCATCCAAAAATTACTACAAAATATATGGATAGGTTCCCAACCATCTCAGTCTATAAACCTTTTGTGCTAGATAATATTGTCTACTTACAAATATTTCAAGATGATGTCGATATAAAAGACTTTATGACATTACAAAACTAGTATGCTAACATAATTTATGATAATAAAGAAAAATTAAAAGATCAAATAGGAGAACCCATAGAATTAATCCAACTAAAAACAAATAGAATACCAAAAGGATTAGTTTCTCTGGAAAGTATATTTGATGATTTTGATAAAGCATTCAAACCTCTCCAGAAAGAAACTATAGCTGAAGATGTTAACATTGTTACAGTTGAAGAGCTAAAAATAGTAAAAATAGACAAAACTTTACCAGAAAAAGAAAAATTTGGATACAGTAAGTTTCTTAAAAAAAATAAGGAACATTTTTGCTTCGACATATGAAGATCTTAAAACCTTCAAAACGGATGTTATGTCACACATAATACCCCTGAAGGAATATTCCAAGCCCTTTAGATAAAAATAAAGGAAGTATAACCCTACTCTGCACCCAATAATGCAAAAAGAGGTATATAAAGTGTTGGATTCCAAAATATTAGAAAAGTAAGGTTTTCATCTTGGATATCCAACCTAGTTAGTACCAGTCAGAAAGAAAAATGGGTATATCAGACTCTATGTAGACTTTTAGAAACTTAAATAAAATCTCGTTGAAATACAATTATCCTTTGCCTAATATGGAATAATTATTACAAGCAGTAGTTGGTTCATCCAGAATGTCCCTGTTAGATGGATTTTATGCATATAATTAGATATAGATTAATCCAGAAGATAGACATAAGACAACATTCACCACATCCTGGGGTAATTTTGAATATTTGAGAATACCTTTTGGTCTCATGAATGCAAGAGCAACCTTTTAGAGAGCAATGGATTTTTCTTTCAAAGGGCTGATGTTCAAAATAGTGGTTGTATATTTGGATGATATAACAGTGTTTTCTAAAATCTAGAGGATCATTTGGAATATCTCTTTACAGTCTTTACCCAGTGCAAAAAGTTTAAAATTTTTCTAAATCCTAAGAAATGCATATTGGGAACAACGCAAGGGAAATTACTAGGACACATAGTTTTAGAAAAAGGGGTGAGTATAGATCCAAAAATAATGGAAGCTATCTCAAAAATTCTCCCTCCTAAAAACATTAAGGGAGTCAGGTCTTTCTTTGGCAAAATAATTTTTGTTAGAAGATTCATTCCTAATTTTGTAGAGATGACCAAACCTATCAATGACATGGTCAAAAAGACTAGAGAAATAAAATGGACACTAGAAAATATGGAAACTTTTAAAAATATTAAAGAAGCCATTTCGACTACCCCAATATTAACCTGCCTTAACTATTCAAAGGATTTCAATGTCTATTCATTTGCATATGAACATTCCATCACTGCAGTCCTTTCTCAAAAGGATGATGAAAATAATGAAAGGCCAATAAATTTCATGAGTTCAGGATTGAAAGGAGCACATCTCAAGTATACCCTGTTAGAAAAACATGCTTATGCAGTGATTCAAGCCTTTGAACATTTCAAGAGTATATTTGGTTCTAATAAGGTTTTCTGTTGCATTCCTTTCATAGCTATAAAAGATGTCTTTACTCAATCTGAACCATTAGGAAGGCTTGCAAGGTGGATGGTGAAAGTATTACAATATGATGCAAAATTCAAAATAGTCAAAAACCGTAAGAGGGAAGGGCTTAGTAAAATACTTAGCTTATAAGAAGGGAGAAGAATCTAATAACATTCTTATAGTAGATGAGATGCATGAAATTATAAGGATTAATAATGCTGAATGCAAATGATATGATGAAATATTAGCATACCTACAAAATCTGTCTTTCCCTAAAGACATGCCAACATATATATTAGCTACTCTATCAACTCGATGGTTGCAGTGATTTACACTCCATGCAACTTGGTGAGATGAGTAAGTCACCATAGAGCTACTCAGGGCAAAATCTTCATTTTGGAATTATGATACATCACCTCGACCCCGAAGAAGACCAAGATGGTCAGACTGCTCCATGGGTAGGATGGAATCATCCTAATTCTCCTATGACACCAAAAACATAGAGCCAAGTGACACAATACAATCATAAATAAGATCACTCACCCTAACTCCCTAAGAAGGCTATTTGTGGTCGGACTGCTCCTCGGGATAAGGATGAGTGATCATCATAAACAAGTGAAATCACACTTGGATGGGGGTCATCCATTAAAGAACAAACACTAGAAAGGAACCAAACTTAGTCAAAAAGGTCAAGTGATTTGTCACTTCATTCATCACCTTTTCCTCACCAATTTATTTGCGTGAGGTGGTAGTTCAAGTATTCAAAATAATCATAATAAAAATCAACAAAAGATCACTCGATCATGTCAAAATTGCTTTCATGCTATGAATCATTATGTCCAACAAATTACATAACTTCCCTTGTTTTCTGGGAACATAAGAAAACATGGCATATTCAATTTGTAGCTCTCCTACCGATCGGATCTGATTGTAGCAACATAAGCTACCCGATTGAGTCTGAGGAATGAGTGTGATTGAATATGTGCAAGCCCTATGCTAAGTAAAGCCTTCCAAATGTTGAAGCAATGATTCAAGGATGTGTGGCATCTTGAGTGTTTGGGCCATCTAGCATTGATCAGATCAATAATCATCATACACCCTACAAATATAGCTGTCTACATTTTTGCTCCACACTATGTCTTTCACTCAGTGTATTGCAAAAAGGGGCATCTGTAGACACCTAAAACATGTCATGTTTAGGGAGACTAGTCACATAGGCACACTCATAGGTCATGTGACTAAGCCTTGGGATCTTCCAAGTGTTAAAAGTGGTTCTGGCCACTCATATGGGGTATTTATAACCCATCCAAGCATGGCCACTGTAGACCAGAGCTAGAATCCAACCATTATAGCTTAGAGTGGCCAAACCTTAGCCGCTACAGATAATATTAGCTAAGCTTTAAATGCATTTTGCCACCCATCTAGCCTAATCTTGGGTGGAAGTGGCAGTCTACATGCAATAAGGATGAGCGGGGACAAATTTGCATTCCTCCTCGTAGCCATTCTACATGGAAGACTCCAGTCTTGATTTAGACTTCAGTTAAACATAGAAAAACAAAGAGCTTCTCATGCTAACACCTAGTATGCATGAGGGATTTAGTCCTAGGGTTTGCAAATTGACCTAGGGCTTCAAACACTTTATAAGAAGCAAACCTAAAACCACTAGAGGACCTTCTGAGACCTCCTTTTATCAACCAGAGAGAGAGAACATCATACATTAGAACTTTGAATAGGTTGGATCATTGAGGAGAGCTTCTAGAGACTTGGAGAGCTTCCCTTGGAGATCGATTCTTGTAGTGGAGCCCTGTTGGATTGGAGGGCAAATATGAACATATAAGGTAATAATTTTAACAATAGTAGCATACTTGAGCCCATAGCCGTTGGATCAATAAAGAGAGATTTTGCCTTAGAGTCCGTTGTCCTAGATAGTGGCCTGTAACATAGTCTAGGGTTTTAGGTGTTAGTTTCTTTTATTCTGCTTTCTCTTCCATTTCATTAGCATAAGATTTATTTCAGTTATTCGTATTCATAGTACTAGTTTCATTGCATTTGTTTCCATTGAGATTATTCGTTGCTAACAGACTCATCCGGGGAGGCAATCTCAAAAATCTAAGCGTGTGTTGTTGTTTCATTGATTTTAGGGCTACAGGTTCATTGGGTAAATCCGCAACATACAAAAGCAAGAGGATCCCTCTAGCAATTAGACCTAGAGAAGAAGGCATTTGTAAGCCCTCATACATTTTCGTGTGCATCACCAAGAAGCCTGATAGAAGTGCGCCCCCTATGTGAGGGGATATTTTATACACCTGCTGCTCTCTTTGTGTGTAAAATAATGTATCAAACGAAGGGTATCCCTTATAGGGATTCATATGTAACTAGATCTTGGTAATATCAATACAAAAAACATTCATTCATTTATTTCTTCACATTTTGGTTATATATGCTTTGTGCCTTTCATTTATTGCATGTTTAACATTAAAGGATTCAATCGAATCGCAAGTAGAGTAGTTGGTAGACGGCGCGCCGCTTCATCGGGGTTGATACACCTTTAGACATTTGTTTCAAGGTAAATACTTTATTTGGATGTTTGTACATATATTTGTATCATAGAAACTCACAAAACATCCTTCAGTAAAAGCTAACTAAGGCCCCCTTAGGCAAATATCAAAGAAAACTAGAAGCCCTCTAGACAAAACTAACTAAAGTCCCCTTAGGAAAATCTCTAAGCATATATATATATATATATATATATATATATATATATTTGTACACATCTATACCATAGCATTGCCATATTGGGTATAGCATGCATTTGTCATCGTGTCATCCAATCTATCACATCTAATCATACCATTATATGTGCATTTAATCATTCATATTTCATTAACCTTTAATCAGTTAATCATCATTAGTTAATTAATATTTAATCATCCTCAAGAACATTTACAAAATATTTTATCTCAATATTATCTATCATTATTCCTCTAACATCAAATCACATGTGTATACCATACTCATATAATTTAACTCATCTATCACCTACAATTCTATGATAATTTATCTTTTTACCCTAATCAATCCTTAATAAAATTATTACACACATAAAAAACTAAACAACATTACACAGTTAAACTAAAATCAATTAATCATCACATCATAAAATTATAAAATTTGGTAATATGTATTAATAAACTCAAGAGTGTATGTACATCATGATCACAATACACATACAATCAATAATCCTTGTAATCATCTACAAGGATCCCCAAAAATCATAAGATAATCAACTCAAACATATAGCTCTAGGATCCCATGTTTGGTGCTCTCGCAACTCCTCCCTCTTTTATAGGTGGTGTTATCTACATTGATCGCTATAATTAGTGAGTCATAGACCTCAAGTAGGTCCATGATCACATTCTCATTAGTTACAATAAGTGCCTATATACTAATATGGCTACATGATGCATAGCTTTGTAGTGTGATGCTTATGCACTCTTCACTACCAAATCTCACTATTGATGGGCCAACTAGTCTAGCAATGCCTACACCACCTAACCTTATCCATATCCCTCTACTACTATTGTATATCTCATTACTACTACATATTAATTTGTAATCAGACTCTAGATGGTATATTACATCACAATGTTCTATGCTACTAGTTGGTCTCTCATTGTTATCCTCCCTATCAAAGTTGCCTATAAGCTTTCCACCTACCTTTCCAAGGCATCCTCCTCTACCTAGAAAATCAAATGAGTTGACTTTCTTGATCCTACCTCACTAATCATTCTCATTAAAAAATAAAGTAGTGTTAAACTTGTTACTATTGTTATTACTGTCATCTCTCTCCCTCTCTCCACCTCAATACCTCTTGGTAGTGCTACATAAAAAATGATGCTATCTATCTAGCCTTGCTCAACCTCTACCCTTGATTTTTAGGCTATGCCCTAACACTATGACCCTCCTTGATAGGATGGTATGAAACCAACTCTAATAATCCTATCTAACCATAGGATTATCTCACCCTAGATCAAAAATGACTAGATCATATAGATCCATCTCCATAATAAGAGAACTTGTTGCTATTGTTATTACTGTCATCTCTCTCCCTCTCTCCACCTCAATACCTCTTAGTAGTGCTACATAAAAAATGATGCTATCTATCTAGCCTTGCTCAACCTCTACCCTTGATTTTTAGGCTATGCCCTAACACTATGACCCTCCTTGATAGGATGGTATGAAACCAACTCTAATAATCCTATCTAACCATAGGATTATCTCACCCTAGATCAAAAATGACTAGATCATATAGATCCATCTCCATAATAAGAGAGAGAGAGAGAGAGAGAGAGAGAGAGAGAGAGAGAGAGAGAGAGAGAGAGAGAGAGAGAGAGAGAGAGAGAGAACTCCCATTCCCCTACAAATCATTTATCTCCCTCTAAATTGCTTCTAGTGTGCCCTTATGGGGCCTACTTTACCATGCCTCAAAATGACAATCCTATTTGTATATTGTTGGTGCCTCCTAATCTACCACCTACCTGAGCAACCTTGGTGGCCTCATCATTACTAAATATTTCCATGCCCATACTTGGAGTAATGTACAAAAAGTGAGTATCCTCCTACCCATGTAGACTATTATATGTAGTGTCTAATAGAGTCACACTAGAACCATATATCCCCATGCAAAAATTTTCTATTGGTCATGCATATTGACCACAACCTATCTAAATCCCTACTAGACCATCATTATGCTTATGTTATTAATTAAAACACTATAAAAAAGGTATATAAGATCATAGTTTATCTATCAAGATAACCTCAAATATAAGCAATATTGATGTCAATTCCTTGATGACTAGTAAATTTATGTCTATCAATCTCTATAAGTAGTACCTTTGGTCTTAGATGATGTGGACTTATACTCACCTGATGGGCACTGTAAGGATTATCCAAAAATCTTCTTAGCATGACCATCATCTTACCACTAGGTAGTAAGAAGGCATTCATATTTGAATAACATCTTTTCACCAATGCCATTAGTAGTTCTTGATCAAACTCAACCTTTGACATGAGAGCTACATGGTATAACCATATTACCACTAGGAGCTTGTGATCTACAATGTATACGAGACATTGAAGGGTTTCCATTCCATGTGGTATTCACTTGTAATCTAGTGTCGATAGCCTCACCTACACCTAAACCAACCAAGCTCTATCAACCTCAAAATTAGCAAATATATAGCAAAAATCTACAAAAAAATTATATAGGTGCAAAAGTACCACCAGGTGATAAAAGCACTACTTGAGGATGAAAGCACCATCATAGTTGAAAGCATCGTTGGGATGCAAAAGTACCACCGATACACAAAATTACTACATAATAGTTATAGTGGTGTGAAAAAGCACTATCCCTTTATTTGAGCATGCTTTTTGAGGCTAAAAGTGCACATAAATGATAGGTTTTTGATACTCATAGGCACTATTTCTCCTACTATTGGTATCTTCACCCAATATGCCCAATGCGGTGGGCATTCCTACTAAGCCATCAAAGAACTAGATATTTTCACTTCTTTAGAGATCTCTTTTTCCTCTTCTCCATGGAAAAAATGAATTTATTTGTATCCATATCCCTTTTATCCCTTGGTCTCGTAAGTTGTTTTTCACTATTTGTCCCTAGTTTTTCATCACTACACCTATGTGTATCATAATCAAGTCAATTTTCCTTGGTCCAACCTGATTTTCCTTTTAAAAATTGAGGGGTCACACCGGGGCATGACAAAATATAGTGTTGCTTGAAACATAATTTTTAACATCACTTCTAAGAAAATAATCATAGCATTGGTCATTTTGCATCACTAATCGTAATCAAAACCAAATATTCTTGTCTCAAAATTAGGTTATATGTTAGTTTTGACACATTTATTTTGTAATAAATGCATAAAGTGTTAAATATGGACACCCAATTTTTAGCACATGAATAATCTTAAAGTTTGAAAATATCCATTAATTAGCTAATCAATTGGTCAAATTGAATCAATATTCTTTGTGCCCAAATTTAGATAATTTATTACTCTAAAAATTAAAGCATTGGGGCATGAGTGAAAGTGTTGTTGGTGCTTTTGAGACCTTGGAAATACTTTTGCTAGAATATTGAATTTGATCTTTCCCATCCAAATTTAACCTGCATTGATCATTATGGTGATAGTACCACCTTTAAAGCACTATGGATGCTTTCACTCCACTAACACTTTTGACTATCATGTGCTAAAATAAAAAAGTGAATGTTGGTGCCTTTCAATACACCCACCATTAATGAATCAAATCCCTAAGATTTAGTTTATAGTTCCCACTAGAAATCCTAAATCTAAGATTTACCAAGGCAACACTTGGGAGAGCCCAATCCATGGTATTTTAGAAGTAATAAAATTCTATCAAAATATCTCTACAATCATAAATAATTTGTATTTATATATGGTAAAGTTATGCCAAAATATTACCATAATCCTATGAAGGCCATCCTTACAAGAATTCAAGATCTTGTTATTACAAGCATCTAAGCATTCAAGCTCTCTTCACGGAATCAAGTCTCTAAGCATCCAAGAAATCAAGCATCAAGCATTCAAGTCTCCAAGCACTCAAGCCTCCAAGCTCAAGATCTCAAGTATCCATAAGCAAACTAGAAAGCTTCTAACAAGTTTCTACAAACAAGGGAAAAACAACCTTAGCATCTTGGGTTGTGCTCTTTCCTCTTACATATTTTGGAACATCCTTTAGCTTTGTATCTCCAAGCTTTAATCATGTTGCACAGTAGATAGTTTTGCATAAACTACTTGCATTCATTTTAGTATCTCATTTTCCATTTTTATATTTGTTCCAAGAAAATATCTATTTCCTATCATCTGATAGATTCTCTCCCAAATTAAAGGTTTTCATCCTTTTAATCATCACACATTTCATTCTTGCATTTAATCTTGTTTTGCTACTCTATGAAGTGAAATAACCATCATATTATAGGTCTAGTGGCACTATCAATCTCTGGTTTTACATAGATATAAAGAGAAAAAGTGCTAGCTACTATAAAAAGTGTTAGTGGCTCTATCACTAACCTTGTGGTACTTTTTCCATAGAGCATTGACTATATGATTTAACATTTATATAATTTTTCTTATTTTTTATAAATAAGGGTTTGATTGCTCTCTAAGGGATTCCAAAATTCTCTTCTAACTTAGATAGGATCCTCTACTACTAATCTAATCTTCTTTTTTTATTTTATAGTAAAGTGAAAGTGCCATCATCAAGCAAAAGCATCAATGGCACTTCTATCTTTGTGGTAGAAAATGATTTTTTGTTTGAGATTCTTTTTCATTAAATATTTGTTAGCAATACAACTATACTCTCATAGGATCTAGCAATATAAAATATTCATACAAATGCATACATTCAATAACACACTTACTAAATAATATTATTGATGAATATTCAATACAAAAAATGCAAATACAATGTAATGCAAGGTTTGTTCTCACTATATTACTATATCACTACTACACCAATTACATTGCTTTGAATTTAATATATACATACATGGATATGATACTATTCAAATTCACAACCCTTGAACTTTCTACTTACACAAAATTTTCATCTCCTCACACACATGAGAGATATAACACTATATTTTTGATGGAAGAAATACCACATAATAATAAATCTCTTATTGACTCCATATATTCACACAAGGATAAAGACTCTAATGTTTTCACATAATAAATGAAAAACTCTTACATAACTCCATACTTACATGGCACCTCACTTACATAAATCCTCACTCACATGATGCCTATTATGTACTCAAATAATTACATTACTTTAAACTAAACTATTTACATGATACTTACAATAATCTTGCAAGTTACCAAATAATGCATTACTTCCAACACCCCCTCCTATTACCTTATTTGGTATGAAGGTTTATATGGAAAGGAATGGTTTTTGAAAGGATCCTTGAACCTTTTATAAATATACAACCCATGCTTTTATGGAAAGCCCACGTAAACCAAAAAAACCTATAGAGCAAACCAAAAAATAGGACCATCCAATGGTACAAAAGGAACTAACATAAAATGCTAGCCCAAGGGCCACTAGCTATGGAAGCCATAAATAACAAGGATAATTGGGACAAAAGGAGAAATAATTCAATTTTAACTTCATATGCCTCCAGATCTTCAACATCATTAATGTTCTTGAAATACCTCATCATCCATATAACTTGTTACACAAACATTTATGTTGCTTTCATAGACTTGCTCAAGGATTTGAGGAGATCACCTATTGTCTTCCTTACATTTTGGGGAGTTTTGAGGGGGTAAAAAGCTTTGAGATGCTCTTTATCTTTGCCCACTGGGGATGTTATATTATTCCTTGGCCTCTTATGGATGAGAGGGGTCAACTCCTTTGAGCTTTTAGAAGCAAAACTATCTTGAATGAAATGCTTAACATTAACCATATTGGACCTTAGAAATTTTGAGTGCCTAGTAGAATCCTTTGTATCTTCAAGGTATTTCATGCTCTCATTCTTTGCCATTGGATTAGCTTCTTGCTCAACCTTTTCCTCTTCAAATAAGTCTCCCTTCTATTTAGATGGGTGCACCAAGGAGGACACGGTAGGAGTTTTCTACTCCTTACTCTCAAAATTCTTTGGCAACTTTCCTTTGGCATCTACCTTAGGTTAGTTTCTCAAGAAATCCTAATTAATTAGAGCCACATTATTTCCATGCCTAGTCACATGATTGAATAACACTTTCATCAACCCTTGGTGAAGAGGAATATAATGGTTGCCAACTTGCACCTGTAACATAATTTTTTCTAGATATTTAAGAAGAAACATTAAAATATTTATGATTCTTTTCCAACATAGATGGTTCAATAAGACAAGGTGGAAGCTATGAAGGATTGTATCTTGCTTGTCTAGGATAAAGTATTGCATCACAACCAACACCACCCTATCCTAAGAATCCTTCAAGGACTGGTAGAGGTAACCATTTTGGAATTTCATCGGATGCTCACCTTTACCTTTAAATTACCTCAACTCTTTGGAAAGGGAGTGCTTCTCCCTATTGACACAATCACCCACCAATGGGAGGCCTAAGCCTCCATGATGACGGGTATTGAGATGGTGAAATCCATCCCTTTCACCCTAACTCCCCTTTCAACCAAGTGAACATAATTTGCATGGATAACTTGATATCAATCCCATTAAATTTCTTTAAAATTTCTAAGATTCCCTCTTTATCAAGGATATACACCTCATCATCCACCATCAGGGTACTTGAATCCACTGCCTTCATCCACCATCAAGGTGCTTCACTTGCCTTCATGTGCTTTCAATAATTTATTCTGGACTTTGTCTTTCTATTTTATCTTTGGTACTCCTTTAGGTTTGGGCACTTAACCGTTCCTTCTTTATCTCTATTCAAGAAGTATCTATTTATGTCACAATATACGTAGTAGTTGTCACTTATACCTATCACATTTATGAGAAAGTCATTACAATAATATAAATAGTTATTAATATCAATATTACCCTTGCTATTATCTGAATTCCATGGCCTATTAACTTTGAAAGTATTATCATCAAACTTATTATCAATGCTATCAAATGTAGAATGTAAAAATTCATTAGCTTTGTTATTTGTATGTCCTGTTCTAGCCCTAAATATTGTTTTAAGACTTGAAACCAACACTTTATGTATCAACACATATGTATTTGTACATCCTTTTCTATCCTCAAATCCCATTTTTCAAATGTCATAGCTGTTTCTTGAATAATGTCATAATACACATTTGTTGTTATATGAGCATTTATTGGTACCAAAATTTCTTCTATCATAAGTTTCATATTTTTATTTTGCAAAAATTTACTAGTGTCATGATGAAATAAGACCTTTTTATTTGTCATGTTATTGATCATTTTTCATTTTGTTCTTCCACTTCTTTCACCATTCTTGTTAACCATTTTGGTAGTCTTGGTGATATTTTTATTTGAATGAAATCACTGTAGGATATTTATTCTTATGCTCGATTTATTTCTTTCAACTCTCTAGATACCTTAGTTTATTCCTTGATTGTGTTAAGGTACCATCTAGCTTCTTTCTTGTTTATATATGCTATCTCATAGTTCATTTTGATTCAAAATTTTGAATGCTCTTATCTCTAATGTAAGTCCTCACTAACTTGTTCCTTCAATCAAATATGTCTTCAAATTTTAATATATTATTTCTTTAATACATTTTTAAAAATGTATCTTTTTAATTTTCTTGTCTGTGCCTCTTTTTTAATAAGCCTCTATATAAAATATTTAAAATAAAAATTCTTTGAATAATTCTCCAATTCTTTTGCTCACAAAAAATCTCTACACAAATTTCTTAAAAAAAACTTTCTTCGTTGTTGAAATCCTTTTAATTCCAAAATTAATATTTCAAAATCTTCAAACAATAATTATTTTTCTTCAATCTTCAAATTAATTCAACTTTCTTATTCTTCCTTCAATAATTTCAATTAAATCAAATAATATATTTTTTCTTCAAATATATTAATAATCAACTTTATTATTAACTCATTGAAAACAAAATCAACTTTATTCAATAAATCAACTTTTTCTTTAAATTTTTAATCTTCTCCTCCAAATATTTATTTTCCAACTAATAAACTCAATCTACAACTATTTCCTTCAATTTATTTACTCTGTTCTCCATGATTAATAATAATATCCTCTAAAATAATTCTTTACTCCATATAATTCTAAATTAAATACTCTATTATTAACTCCTTATATCATCCATTCCTTTCTTCTATATATCAAATATTTAAAATTTGTCGAGCAATGCCATGTTTATTAAATAACTCAAAAATTACCTCTATCTACACTTTTCCTAGTCCATGCTTTGACACTCTGATGTTTGCACCAGATTTGGAAAATGACTCTAAAGCTCCAAATATTTTTCTTCAATGCTCTTCTTGATGTCATCAATGCATGCAATAGTTACTCCAAATGTTACTCTTTCTAATTGGTGTTTTTGCACACTCCATTGATTTCAAACACAAACTACTCATATTTCTTATTTGGTTTGCACATTTGATGCTGCTAGTTTTTCTCCTTTATTTCAACTCCAAATTTTGCTATTCTCCATTGTGTTTCTTCCCACTTTTATTTCAACTTCATCTTCATTGCTCCAATATTTTAAACCTCACATAATTTTTCATGTGTGCACTAGAAAATATTGCTCTCGGCTAACGTTGCTCACTTCTCCAATATATTAAACTTCATGTATTTTTTCATGTGGGCATCACAAATGCTACTCTTATCTAATATTGCTTATTTCTCCTCAATTATCCAATACTATAATACTACAATCATGGCTAACACTGTTCCTCTCTCAATATTCCAATACTCTCCACTAATAGCCAATGGTGGCTCTGACCAAACAAAACCAGTTTAGCTCTGACTAAACACAACCAGTATGGCTTTGACTAAACATAACTAGTGTAGTTCTGATACCACTATTAGCAATCCAACTATACTCTCACAATATCTAGCAATATAAAATATTCATACAAATGCATACATTCAATAACACATTTATTGAATAATATTATTGATGAATATTGAATACAAACAATGCAAATACAATGGAATGCAAGGTTTGTTCTCACTATATTACTATCTCATTGCTACACCGATTACATTGCTTTACCTTCAATATATACACACATGGATATGATACTCTTCACATTCACAACCCTTGACCTTTCTACTTACACAAACTTTTCATCTCCTCACACACAGGGGGGATCTGACACTTCATATTTCTAATGGGAGAAATACCACATAATAATAAATCTCTTATTGACTCCACATATCCATATAAGGATAAATACTCTAACAAATGCACATATGAATGATAAACTCTTATATGAATTCATACTTTCATGACACATTACTTACATAACTCCTCACTCATATGACACCTACTATATACTCAAATATTTACATAACTCTAAACTAAACTATTTACATGATACTTATAATAATCTTGCAAGTTATCAATAATACTTCCAAAAACATTTAGGACTTAACCTTATTTTTTATTTTATTAGATTAGCCATTTCTCTTTATTTGATAAAATAAGCAAAATAAAAAGAATAAACTAGTTTATTATTAATCATTTAGGGGACCAACTAAATCTTTAAAATTTAACATTAATCAAAATTGTATGTGGCTACACTTAGGATTTATTTATTGCATTCTCTTACATATTTGCCTCTAAAATAAAATCAACATTTAATTCATCATCTAATTTTTTTTTTAGTTTAAGATCTTATTGTTGCATATGTATGATACATTAGGTTTATATTAGGGTTAATCTTAGTCAAAGAAATATCTTAGGAGAAACATAGGTGTTCTTAATTCAATCCATCAAACACTAATCTCTAATCTAACAAAATGCCCCTATCCTTGAGGTGAGAGAGGAAAAAGACATGGAAGTTTCCCCAAAAGTTCCTTCATAATCTCTTTTCAAATCCCTCCTTCATAATCTCTTTTCAAATCCCATAGGGTTATTCAGATACCTCAAAGGTATATCATATTTACAATCCTTAGAGGCATGAGATTGTGATCTAGAGAGACATCATCCTCATTGAGGTTCTTCTATGTAATCCTTCCACCCCACCACCTAAGCTTTTGGAACTTGATTATTTTGGCCCTTTGACTATATTTAATTCAACTATTTCTTCTAAGATTTTGATTTGATCTTATTCCTATTAGATCGAATTATTCATATTCTCCTTATTTATCTTCATCCTTGAGTGGTTTTTCTTTGGTTATTGATTTGAACCCTTCAGAAGTGGCACCATAGGCAAACTATATTCTCAAAAATTAGGATAATATGAGTAACCAATTTAGAATACTTCAATATTTGATGATGAGGTGAGTGGTGATGAGTTGGATTATTTAGCTTTTGATTTTGAGTTCATACGATACACATAATTCTTCCTTAATTTATCCTTCTAAGTAGGTTAAGATACTATTGAAGGATGCTCAACATATTATGTCTCTTGAGAAATATATATAGGATCCTCTCACATTATTAGGCTAAGGAAAAATTAGAATGAGAAGATGATATGTTGGTAGAGTACGAGGCTCTAATGATGAACAAGATTTGGGAGATGGTACCTTTTCTAAGAGAGAAGAATGTTTATTGTAAATGGATCTATAATACCAAATACAAAGTAGATATTTATATAGAGAAGAAAAAGGTATGCCTTATTACTAAGGGGTTCTCTCAATAGAAAGGAGTGGAATATTCTGGGACTTTTGCACTAGTGGCTAGGATTGAACTATTTAGGATGATCTATCCATTACTACCTCCTACAAATGGAAGGTACATCATATGGACATGAAGAGTGCCTTTCTATATGAGGAGCTTTAGGAGCAACCATATAATTTCATCCTTAAGGTACCTATTCCATTTTTTTATCATATGATTAAGGCCTTATATAGACTTAAGTATGATTCTTGTGCATGGAATGGGAAGACCCATTCTTTTTTCCTCAATTATGAGTTTTAGTGATGTGAAGTTGAGGATGAAATTTGCATCAAACCTCAATATGGGAAACATTTGGTGATTGTATTGTATGTTGAGGATCTTATAATTATTTACAACTCTTCTACTATGATCTAGGACAAGAATTAATAACTTTAATCCACTTTTGATATGATATATTTGGAGCTTTTATATTATTTGTTAGGGATTAAAATTTATCAGACAATTTATAGCAACACTATTTCTTGGTCAAAGTATACTTTGGAAATTTTTTAGCATTTTAGGATGGTGGATTGTAAGCCCACTTAGAGTCCTTATGCCTTAAAGTCTAAAACTTCAAGTTGATTGCACAATTGGATTTACAATATTTTTAAAAACGGATGGAAGCAATCAATTCACTCAAATCTCATACAAAAAGCATAAAAGGAAGTAGGAAATAAAAGAGAGACATAGATATTTTGGGGTGCCTATAGAAATCATAAATAATCATTAAATAATTCATAGATACATTCATAACACTCCAATAATAAAATGAGGAGTATTGAGGGTATATATACCAATACCAAAATCCTAATTGCATGATAAAGTTTAATATAAAGCTGACATAAGAAGATGAATTAGGGTTAATTATAATTTATCAAGTGATTTTAACCATAAAAAGTTCAAATATAGCCCATTGGACTTAATAAATGTTACAATAAATGAATACATTGTATAATGAATGCCCTTATACCTATCAATATTATATCATACAATGTCATCCTTGGCCATAAATTAGATTACAATTTTAACAACTCCCATAATCTAAAATAAAGGGCCCAAGGAGAGAAGACATCAATTAAAACAATATATTCCCCTCAAATGGATGTTGTAATGGGTCTTTGTATTGAGGTAGATCCTTTAGAATCTCACATATCATCTAGAAGATATACACTAATCTTTAAGAACTCAACTTGAATCCTTTACAATTTTAGTAAGCAATTCTTTGTTGTATGTCCCTCCCTCTTACAATATTTGTAAGTGATATTTTACTTCTTTAAATAACTAGCTTGGCCCTTGATCCCCTAGGCCTTAGTCTCTTTATATTTGAATTCCTTTGCACAAGTCTGTATTTATGAAGTCCCACCATAATTTTTCATTGCCACATAAACTAGAAGAGAAAGAACTTATCAAGAGTAAGAGATTTTTGAGAGAATCATATAAACCATTAGGTTCAACATTTGACAAGAGGAGGAGATATTAGAAATGAAAATATTCATGCATTCTACATCATATTTCTTTTTGCCTTCAAAATATGCAACATCTGCCCTCAATGCCTTGAATCTCATAATATAGTCCTCAACATTATCAAACTCAACTAGTTTAAGAGATGATTGCTCCAATTCCAAGAAACTTACTTCAGTAGTATTTAATTTCCCAAAATATCATGTAAATTTGACCATACAATGATAGGTTCACTCTCCTCTTTGATGTGGAAAAGTAACTCTAGTTCAATCACCAAGGAATATAGGCCAAGAGCTTCATCTTCTCTTTGATGGTGGGTTTATTCATAAAAAACTATTTTATCCTCTTGAAATATGCACCATAGTATCTTAATAAATAATAGGCTAACCATTCACATTGATCAAACACTTTAATTTTACCCATTAAGATGAGTAACCAAGGCGTTCTGATCCATACTACATAATTTAACCACAAAGATTACAATAGTTTGTGAAATGATGCCACCAGTACATAGAGATTGAAAAATCATGCAATTAAAAAAAAAAGTTCTCAAAATGCTTCTGCATGAAAAAGTTATGGACTCTAACATTTTCTCCCTAATGGACCCAAAAAAAAAAATTAAAGTCTCTAACCTTAGAAATATGATATCCAATCGCTCGCTGCCACTTTTTGTGCTATAATTTGTTGGTGCTTCCCGTTAATATCCTACCACTTTAGCATTTATTTTTCTATGTGATTGCAATAGTTGGAGCAATTTCATTAGTTTAGATAATATAAATGTAGAAAAAGAGTTTGATGTGGCATCAAGAGGCCCCATTTCACTTTATATCAATTAAAAAATTTGAAATATGCCTAAACTAATCAAACCTTGGTCTATCCTATGTTAAATATGATGCACTAGCCATTTTTCCACAATGATAGATGGGAATGAACAACCGTAATTTTATTTTTACTCTTATTATTTGCCTTAAAAGTGTCACAAAATGACCATCAAAGGGTTCGATAATGGAACCTTTTCTTTTTTTCAGCAAAAAAAAAAAATAAATTTTATTAAACATAAACTAGATTACATAGACATGAGGCCTTCTATACACGGGCTATAGCCTGGAATTACCTCTAGGTATACATACCTATAATATTATGAAGGCTAAATGCCCAATTAGAGAATAGACAAAAATTGCACAAAAAAACATTTCTACACCAAACCATTAAACAACATATTAGAGTAGGAGGATGACTCAGTGCAATAAGATAAAACCATAGGTTTATTTTCCTTGTTTACCACATATCCTCTCAAAACCACATTTGAGAGGTCTTAATTTCTATTGGAAATTATAAATTTTTTGTAGCTCCACCAGATCATCATGCTAATATCCACTATTATTTGTTTATCCTATCTCCACCTTCCCACGTACATAGTAGTTTAAAAAATTCCTAATCATGAACATAAGAGTTTCCACACTATTACTTATTTCTTCCCCATCATTGGGGTAGTTCGATAATGGAACCTTACTCCTATATAATCAATCCAAAAACTAGTGTGCCACTACAACTTGATGTGACAAAGAGTAATCAATCAACCTTCTATGATAATCAAATGAAAGTCAGGTTCATTTCAAACCTACAACCTCATGAATTTAACCATTAGCTTCAACTATGATTCTATAGTAGTGTTTGAATATGATATGGATCCTTTAAATTCAAGGCTAATAGACTTGTTATGAGGAGAACACTTTTTATCTTGTAAAAATTAGGGATGGTGGAGTGAACCTACACATTCTATCTACTATACCTTGGCATGCCATTCCTTAGCTATGATGGAATCTATCCCATATGTATGGAGGCCTCCCTCTTCCCTATAAATAAGGGATTTGTATGTCCAAATTTATACACTAAAGCGAGGCACGCACACCATTGCATGCCCACTTTAAAATTTGAATTTTGTTGCTATTTATATAGATTGTTCATCAACCTTATGCTTCTTGCATTCAATAACTTGAGATCAAAATCCAAATATCTAAATAAATTCTTCAAATATTAAAAATATTTTTATTTAGTTCTTTTGAAAATGGATATGGAAAATAAAACCTCTTTTTCTTTTGTGCATAAAATGCTTATGAGACAGAAGAAATAAATGTTCAAGGGTTTGAAAGAAAAATTAGAGGCATCAAACTACATTTCTAATACCATGTTGGAATTCATAATATTTTCTAGAAATAAATAGAAGCAATTCATCCATTCAAATATCTCAAAGAAAGTGTAAAAGGATGAAAGAAAGAAAAGACATAGATTCGGGGGTGTTTATAGGCACCACAAATAATAACTATATGATCTATACATTCACAACACTCCGATAATAAAATTAGGAGCAATGATGGGTATTTATACCACTACCAAAGTCCTAATTACATAATAAAGTATAAACTAAGCCAATATAATAAGAGGACATAATGTTAATTATAAATAATAAAGTGGGATTAACCAAAACAAAGTTAACCCTGGCTTGTAGGGCTTACATAATCAAATATTACAATAAATTAATATATTGTACAATGAATGCCCTTAGGCCTATCAATATTACATCACACATTTTCATCCTTGTCCACGAATTAAATTATACTTTCAACATACACCATGCCTTTGGTTGATTTCATGCTATATCAATCTCTTGTTAGATGAATTATATATCTTACTAACACTAGACTTGATATAACCTTTTCTATTAGCTATTGTTTCAGATATGTGTAGACATCTTAAGAGAGTCATTGGATAATTGCTAAGAGGATCCTCAAATACATCAAAGGGGCCTATCTTATGGTCATTCACTACTCCATTGACTCTCCTCCAATTTTGGTAGGATTTTTATATGTTGATTAGGTAGGTGATATAAATAAGTGGTGCTCCACCATAGTATTTTTGTTAAATTTAGGATCTAGCCTAGTTTCTTGGTGTTCCAGATGCCAATCCATTATTTCTTAGTCCTCCAAAAAATTTGAATACTATATTTACAATGAGGTAGAAGAGCATCTTAGGTGGATGCTTATAATTTTGTAAGAGATTTGCACTTCTTAAAGATCTCCAATCACCCTTCAATGTGACAATCAAAGCACCATCTAACTTATGTACAATCTAGTGTTTTATTAGTGAACAAAGCACATAGAGATATGGATGCACTTTATGAGATAGATTTATGCATATGAGATGCTTTATCTAGTGTTTATAGCTTCATTAGAGAAGGTAACAAATATCTTGACTGAGGTCATACCCAATATCATTTCTATGTACATAAGAGAGCTTCTTGGAGTTGGAGAGGATCCCTTTAGGGGGGTGGATAAGTAAGGGTCTCTCTATGTCCCTCATTTACTTAAGAAGGTATGTTGGAATGTGTGGTGGTTAAGCTTATTTTGATACCATGACTTAATTATATACTTATATTGGTCATATTTATCCTTTGGGCCTATGTAAACCTTGAAAAGGTGCTTATGTAAATTTTTGTAGAATTTTACTCCTAATTTTTTATCTCCCAACCTTGACCTAAAGGAATAATGTATTAGGGTATAAATACCACTTCAACCAAATTTTTATATTATTTATTAGGGTATAATTTTCTCTTCTTTTAGTGAGATTATTTAGTATCCACAAACACCCCATCATATTTTGTGGTATATTTTTTACTATGTATTTCTTTGCTAAGAAATATTGGATAATATTTTTTTTCCATTTATTTTTGGAAACTATAACTATGTGGTAGTCTAGACAACTAATTTTGTAGTCTATATAACTAATATGGAAGGTTAGGTAGTGCAACACATGGTAGGTGAGGTGACCATCCATATAACTAAGATGGTAGGTGAGGTGGCATGACATATGATAACTAATACAAATGTTCACATGGTAGATGGATAGAGGGATAATATGGTAGGATATATGATGAAAAATATGATAAGATATATGCCACTTGTCCTATATTTATACAATATTAACCAAACAAAATTCTACCAACTCATTGAACATGATGAGTCATTTATATAGTTAGTAGTAGACTTGGCATGAATTTTGAAGAAAATTAGGATGTGATAAGTGGTATAATCATTTATAGATTAAATTTCCAATCAGAACATGATAAGTGGTGCATTTTAGTTCATTAATACCCTATCTGATGACCTACACAATTAGTTCATAGGTGATATTTCTCTAATCATAACAAATGACATTACATTATTTATCAGTATGCTTCCTAGCTAGTGAATGCTTGACACATCCTCATCCACTCACAAAACAACATACGGTTACCTCTAATTCACTACAAGCAATATTTTTTTAAGTTTATTCAAAGGTTTTAGAGGTATTTTGTTTGATTTTAGGGCCAAACTTCCAAGGACCATAACTTTTTCGTATTGAAGCACTTGGAGCCCATTATAGTTTTTTGAGAGCATTGGTTTTGTTGTTTTTGTATAATAACAACATGTAGGATTTTATATCTTAGTATTAGAGTCATGGATCACCATGTGCTCTTGTTCAATAATCCAAAATATGCTACCTAGAAAATCAAGATTAAAGCTTTGCTTAGTAAAAGGTTTTACTCAAATATGTGAATGAGTGGTCTTGTGATATTGATACTAAAGAAGTAAAGTAGATCTGAAATAATAATAAGGATGAGGGTTATGGTGTTATATTACTTCATGTTAAAAATATCTACAACACACATGTTAGCAACACCATAGACCATAAAGTGTTGCTTGAATGTTTTTAGGGGTTATGTGATTGTATTTATTCTACATAAATTAATAGGTTGGAGGCTTAAGCTTATAAATTTATCCATGGAATCATATTATATTATTTATGAATATATTAGTCACTTCAAGAAACTAGAATAAGACATCCATACTATAAAATAACTACTTGAGAAGTGAGGATAAGGACATGAAGCTTTGGAGAAGGAAAAGAACATTGAAATCCTAAAAATTAGCTTCAATAATAGTTTAGAGACATGAAATAGTTGCTATTACTTTTTGAAATGATTTGCACATACTTCCCAAATTCCCCTACACCATCAATTGATCATGTATTTAAGTACTATTTGCATCATCAAGCTAGAAGATAAATGCATAAGGGAAATTCTATTTTTAATTAGGCCCATACAAAGGAAGCTATTTGCAAAGTTCAAAATTAAAAGAAGCTAAAAAATAATGAGAAGGATCCCAATAAGCCCTTGAAAAATCTTACATGTAAGTTTTGTAAGGAATTTCAAAAAGTATAATTTTGTTAGATTCATATTAATAATATTTAGTAAGCAACAAGAAAGGGGGTTTTTATGCTACTCTCTTTTATGCACAAGGTGAGGATAGCTTCAATGGAAAAAATTCATAAGCACTTCCAGCCATTCATTCAACATATTATACATCCACTTATTTCAATGAGTGGGTTGTATATTCAAGGTAAAGTAGGCAGATGATGAAATACAAAGATCTCCTATGGGGTTACAATAAATTGTATTCAATGGAGCATGTTGTTATTGGAGATGACTCTTCATTGCAAGTTTTAGGATGTGGAGAAATCAACATTGGATCTTCTTCCTTTAACAAGGTACTTCATATTCCTAATATTGTACCTAACATCTTGTTTATTTATTATATTACTCATACAAATAAGCTAGAATTCTATCTTGATTGATGGATAATTAAGGATATAAACAATGGGTTTAAAATTATTACTTTAGTCTATTATGATGAATTTGACCAAATGTATAAGTTGGGGGAAAATACACCCTCTTTTGTTTCATTAGGAAGAGATATTTTGTTGCTATAGTTTCACATATAGATAATGAAAGTGAAAAGTAAAATTATAGGCTTGGGAATCTTATCTATGGATCATTTAGATGTATGAGTCACCATCAAATTGCTATTGGACTTCCACACATATCCCCTCTAGGTGGTGCACATGAGGAATGTGATTTAGAAAAGCTTCATAGGGATACATTTCCAAAAGGGATTGTGATATAGGCCTATCATCCCTTGGATATCACACATGGTGATATTTGTGGACCTATAAGTACATAATCTATTTTAGGAAATAGGTACTTCCTCCTTTTTATTGATGATTTTTCTATATATGTGTGGTTGTATACTATTCACACTAAGGATGAGGTATTTGAGAAATTCAAGACATTCAAGGATCTTGTTGAGAAATAGTTGGGGAAAAATAAAATGTCATAGGATATATGAAGGAGGTGAGTACATAAATCATTACTTTCATGATTTTTTAGCTTCTCATGGTATTGCATATCAATAGAATTTTTACTATATTCTTGAGCAAAATGGTGTGGCTAAAATTAAAAACATGGTGATCATGAAGAGGGAACAATGTATGCTTTATAAAAAGGGGATGGAGCATCAATTCTATTATGGGACCATAATTTGTGTATCATACATCATCACCAAGGTTTCCACCAGGGCTATTCAGGGCACGACATCTCTTGAGAGGTTTACAAGAGATAAGCCTGATGTGTCTTGATTATGTATCTTTGAGTCTTTAGTAGGGGTTCACATACCCAAGGAACTTGAGAAGGAGGTATCAAAGAGTCACAATTTTTTTTTGTAGAATAAATAGATAACTCAAAGGTATATTTCCTTTATGACCCTTAGAGGCATGAGATTTTGATTTAGAAAGATATCATTTCTGATGAGGTCCTTCTAGGTGATCCTTCTTGTCTACCACCTATTTTTCTAGTAGATGAATATTTTGATCCCTTTACTATTTTAGATTCATCTATTTATTTAGATATTTTGGTTGGATCTATTCCCATTAGAGTAACTTCTTCATCTTCATCCTTGAGTGGAGGTCCATTGCCTATTAATTTGACTTGTCAAGGGCAATATATCTAGTAGCACCTTATTTTCTAGATTTAGGACATGATGAGTATGATGAGTTAAGTAGTGGTTTTGAGTTGGACTATTCATATTTAGTTTTTAATGTTGCTTTATTAAAGAGTACACATAACTCTTGAATTTGTCCAACATCCAAATAAGTTAAGATGATTTTGAAAGATTCTCAATCAATTTTATCTAAAGAGTGATATAAAGGTTGATCATTCTTAGGATCCTCTTATATATTATTAGGTGAAGGACTAGCCAAAATAGAAAGATGGTATGTTGGAAAAAAATGATAATTTGATGAACAACAGGAATTGGAAGCTAGTTCCTCTTCTAGAAGGGAAGAACATAGTTGGTTGTAAATGGATCTACAAGACCAAATATACTTTATATGGTAAAGTGGATAAGCACAAGGAATTATTTGTTGCTAAATAATTATATCAATAGGAGGAAGTGTACTATTCAAAAATATTTACACCTATGACTAGGATGGTATCCATTAAGATGATCTTATTTATTGTTGTATGATGTGAAAGTTCCTTCTTACATGGAGAGATTTACAAGGAGATCTACATGTGGTAGCCCCTTGGATTTGAAATTTAGGGTCCTCATCCTTTTCTTATATGGAATAAAGAAACCCCATTTGCATGGTATGAGAATATTCATTCAGTTTCCCTCAATTATAGGTTTTGGTGATGTGAGGTTGCACATGATGTTTACATTTAACATCAAGATGAGGAAACATTGGTTATTGTTTTGTACATTGATGATATTATCATAACTTTTAGCTCTCCTACTTTGATATAGGATATAAATTCATGATTCTATTCCTACTTTGGGATGATAAATTTAGGACTTTTGCATTACTTTTGAGTATTTAGATTGATAAAAATGATTTTAGCATCACCATTTCACATCCCAAGTATGTTTTGTATCTTCTTCAACATTTTAGGATGGAGGATTACAAGTTTGATTATATTCATTTCACTTTAGACCTAAATATTAGGGATGATTGTAGAACTCCTTTGGTGGACATTATGTTGTATTAGTCTCTTATGGGATGTCTTATCTATCTTACTCACACTAGACCCAATATCGATTTTGCTATCAATTATTATTCTAAGCATATGCAGACACCTTGAGAGAGTCACTAGATAGTGGTTAAGATGATTCTTCGATATTTTTGAGGCACTTATCATATGGGTATTCACTACTCTATTAGCTCTCCTTTAATTTTGATAGGATTTTTTAGATGTTGATTATGATCATGATTTGAATGAGTAACAATCCACTATATACTTTATGTTCTATTTAGGATCCAATCATATTTATTGGTGTTTTGAATGCCATCCACTATATCTTAATATTTTATAGAAGCTAAATAATATGTTGCAAATAAGGAAAATAAGATCTTAGGTGGATATTCATGCTTTTGGGGGATATTATCATTCATAAAAATTTTCCAATCACTCTTTAGTGTGATAATTAGAGCACCATCCAACTTGTTCATAATTCAATATTTCATTATATATTTGAATGCATTTTATGAGATGGCTTCAGGCATGTGGAATGCTTGATTCAATTTTTGTGCCTTCATTAGAGTAGACAAAGGGTTTCTTAACCAATATCATACTTGAGGTCATGTTTGTTCACATGTAGAAGGTACTTAAGGTTTGAGAGTGTCCCTTAAGGGGGGATGATAAATAAGGGTCTCTCTCAGTGTTTCCATTCAACTTAGAGGGATGTTAAAATATGTGGTTTTTAATATTTTCTTACGTACATGACCAAATTTTGTATTGTATTATTCATATTAGCCTTTGGGCCCTCGTAAAATTTGAAAAAGGTATTTTATAGTATATTATTATTTTATTCCTAAATGTAGGTCTCACAAACTTGACCTAAACATAACTTATATTTGGGTATAAGCACCCCAACATACCAAAAAATTTGTAATTGGTTGGAGTATAATTATATTCTTCAATAGTGAATCCATATATTATGTGTTATTTGCTTTGTGTGTATTTCTTTTTAGTAACACTAGGTAATGTGTTTATTCTTTATAGGAAACAACTATGAAATTCAATAGAGTGTTAAAATATGTGGAAGTTAACATCTTGGGATCACCTCAAGAATCACCTTTGATGTAATTGACATGGAAAATAATTCTTTATATCATATACAACATTTTTGAAACTTAAATAATTTGTAGATAATAGTGGCATGTTGGTGTATCGCTCCAAATTTTTTGCATCCCTACCTTCAGGCTATAGGATCCGCGCCCGGAAGGAGGATGGGAAAAGGATGATGCGGTACCTCGGACGAGAGGACTTTGCGAAGGTCCCGCCTCTCAAGGGAGGTGTATTTTGGTGATTTTTCGACGGATGGTGGGTTCACCAGGAAACATTTAATGGCAGTTTCCACGCCTAGGTTTTGGAATGTGTTTAATGAGTTCGTTTTAACCTTAAGCATTCATCCTAGGTTTGGCCGAATGAAACTAAATTAAACTATATGAAAATGCAATTTTTCATGAATACAACAGACAGATTTGAAAGCAGAGAACAGAGAATTTACAGGAGGAAAATGGAGAATACCTGATCCGGATGTCTGAAGAAGATTCTGATTTTGAAGCAGTCCCGATCGTCTGAGATTCGACAGAATCGTCTGCAATCAGACGAGATCGTCTGAGATCTGACGAATTCGTCAGACGAATTCATCAGAAACCTGCAAAACAGAGAATAGATGCAAAATGCAAGAGATAACACTATGCTAACAGAGGCAAATTACACCAAATGATAATATGAATGCTGAACACTATTCAAGAACAGAAATTAATGCAAATTATTGTGCTTAAATGGCAGATCATAAACTTAGCATGCAATCTAAGCTAAATGGGTGAACTCCAGATGCAAAATAGGATAAAAACTGAATATATTATCTAATTTGCAAAACAAAATAACAGAGACAAAGTTGAGAAAAGCAAACTCCAGGCACTGATTGCCTCGATGTGGGCTGCAATCGAGATCGTCTCGTATCAGTATGAAATCGTCTCGAATTCGACAGGATCGCCTCCGATCTGGACAGGTTCGTCGACGACGATAGGTGCTGGCTCCAGTTGAAAATCAATGATATACCTGCATCAAAATTGCTATGGGACTAATGCAAAAATAATATTATGATGTTTTAGCGTAGAGGGATTCAATTTGCAGATAAATTCAGCCAGGGGTTGGGGAGGGAAAATCCTAGAAGTTAAATAGGCTTAGGGGGAGTTGTTGGGAGGTTGGAGATCATCCCAATTTGGGAGATCTCCAACGGGGGAGGGTCCCAACGGCGCAGACACGCTTCGCCCGGATTGGAGACCCGTTGGAACAGATTCCAACTATGCAAATTCAGTTTTGCGACAAGATCGTCTGGACGACCTAGTCCAGACGAAATCGTCAAATCTGAGGCGATATCGTCTGATCGGCGACGATATCGTCAAACGGTCAAAACAACCTCTAAAAATGGCACGAAAAAGGGGGAAACGGATTTCTCGACGGTTAACGGGCGGTTTGGGAGGTTAAATTTGATTTTTAAATTATTTACTAAGGTGAATGTAAATATTATAATTTTACTGCGCCAATTTTAGGGTGCTACATTTTGCCCCCTCTTTAGCGAATTTTTCGAAGAAAATGCGTTAAAGATGAGTTCTTCTCGATCTACGAGAAAGCAAAAAATTATACCCATTTTTAGGTGACGATTCTTGGTCGAATCGTACGACAGCTTACTATGGTGCCCCCTCCGTGTTTTTACCCAAATCGAACGTTTGAGGTAAAAACGCGGAAAAGCAAAATTAATTTGAATTATTTTTGAATGAAATTATGTTTGATATATGATATGTTTTTGATCATATGACTTGTGTTATGTGTATGTTTATGATGCTTTTATGTTTGATTGATTGATTTGATAATTGGATTGATGATTCATGTAATTATGTCGTTGGAAATATTATAATTTGAATGTCATGCTAGTAATATTTTAAATGAAATAATCTGATGTAACAAATTGGTTGTTTGTGATGAAAATGTGATAAAAAATAAAAAGAGACTTCTAACAATAATTTCAAAGGACATTGTCGCTATTATAGACCATTTCATGGAGTCGCTGCTCACTCGGTCGTCAAGCTAATCCCATTTATAGAAATATTGTTAAAAGTAAAAAGAGTGCTTAAGAGACTGTCTTAAGACTTTGGTGCAATGATGCAAATGATGATGATGATGATGATAGTTTGTTTTCAGATTTTCATGAAAAATATTATGCATGAAATATTTTAAAATGATTTTTGCTAGGCATAAATTCCTAAGTGTGATAAAATTTGTGAATAATTCCTTAGGAATTATACCATCATTGCAAAGTTAAAGGTTGACATAATGATATGAAATAATGAAAATGGGTTTGATTTTGAAAAGCATAATTTGTGTAACATAATGAATGAAGTCATATGGTTTTTATGATTTTTGATAAATGGGGAATAAAAATTGTTACAATGGTTTGCGCTAGGCATAGAATATGTAGGTATAGACTTATACCATCATCGCGAAAATCCAAAAAAAAGGTTTTATTGCATGATTGATTATTGATGAACAGAAAATATGAAAATGAGGACTTGCGCTAGGCATACAATTCCAATTTTGGTTTTGGAACTATACCATCGTCACGAAAGTCAACCAGATATATATGATTTGATTTGTGTATTTTGAAAGAAATTTTTGATTTTTCTATGATATAGTTGTCTTTGTGAAAAATAATTGTACTTGATTTATTCCCAAACAAGTTGCAAAAATAATATTTCAAAGTATTTTGAAGACAAAAGTTAGATTTATAAGGAATCCCATGTGCATATGTGAATTCATTTCCGATCTTGATTTATCATAATGATAGACAAAATCTCTCAAATACAAATGTGTGTGCAATTGCATTGTTCATTTACCAGATTTGAGCAAGATACTATGATACAAGTGATTTGAAGAAACCAAATAAGTGTTCATTAACCATGATGTAGATGCATATAACCATATTAGACCACTATGTAGATCGGATTATCAAGAGCTAGCTAATCCATAAGCGGACATAGGTCTGTACAAAAGAAGGTCGCTAATGTGACGGACATATCGCCACGCTAGGAGTTACCCAAGGCCAAGCAAGTTGGGCACAAACCACCTGTTATGGGGCTTACCTCACAGTTTTCGAATAATTGAGAATTCCAGGGATTCAAGCTCATCAACCCTTCTTTTCTTTTCAAAGGGTAGGGAAAGGGATTTTATTGCTTTCTTGCTTTCTTTTGAACTTTGCATATTTTTCTTTTGTATTTCTTTTGCTTGATAATGCTTGGAACATTGCTATAATGATATAAAAGAACATTTCTCTTTTCTCTTTTTCTTGAATTTTTTCTTTTTCTTTTTCTGTTTGTTCTAGGGATACTTGCTCAGATTAGCTGTAGAGCAAGGGATTTTTATTCTGGGTAGGGGTGAGCTTGTCCTTTTGCCAATTCTCAAAGATTCTAGACCATGTGCATGATAGGATAGCAGGGGAAACTTTTCACTCAAGAAATCAGTTCTACTATGTAGCAAAACATGGAAATTACAAATATAATCATTTTATTGTGAAAAGATGTGCTTGGTTTAAGTAAATAACAAGATCAATTCTCTATGCTCAAACTTTATTTAATTAAATTTTGTGAACTTTGATATAAGAGAGATTAGTAATCATGCCAGATAAAATCAAGATATTTATTTGTTGTGAGTGTGCAAGTGAGGGATTCAAAATAAATGCTAATTTATCCAAAATAAGTTGAAACATATAACTGCAATAATTGTAAGAAAATATATATAAATGATTTTTGAGAAGTTTTGAGAATGTTGACTCTCTCTTTCTTCTGTATATTGTTTTGGTTTCGAAAGAGTCAAGCATATAGCTGTTTTTAGATTTTTATTTTGATTTTAGTTTTTGAGCAAAAGAATTTAACAAGTGCTTTAAATAAATGCAATAGATAGTTTTTGAAGATTTTTGGAGATTTATGAATGTTTTTGGTGTTTTTGAATAAATTGAAAGAAATACAAGATAGTAATTTTGAACAAATATATACATGGATGAAATGACCAAATTTATGCATAGTAACGTTTAAGATGTAAAATATTCATGGGTTCTTTAAGTTCTTTACCATCTAAGGTAGATAATTTATATGCTCCTGATTCAAATTTAGCAGTAATGATGTATGGTCCAAGCCAATTGGGCTCAAATTTACCTTTAAGTTCCTTAGTTGCATTTGTATTTTTTTAAGATTTTGAGGATTTTGATTTTTTTGTATTTTGATTTTAATTTATGAATTGAAATTGGTGGTATATACAAGATGATCTATATACACTATACAAGGTTATTTGAGTATAGCATGTCTAAGGTTGCTTCAAAATCAAAGGAGGTTTTGAAGGATAATCTGGTTGAGGTGAAGGTAAGAATAGAAGGTGATGAATAAAAGGTAGTGATAACAAAAGCTTTGTTATAATGTAGAATAATGTAGCAAAAGATTTGACTTTTATATGTGTAAAATTGATCATGTTACAAAATAAAATGTCAGAAGTATAAGAAAGTTCTTCATTCTTATCATTATATTCCAAGTCTTGATAAGATGGAGAAAGTATATGTGAAAGATATGCATGGGTGTTATTTGGTAAACAAGGATGATCATATATGGATGAAGAAAAGTGATGGATAGAAGATAATTGTGATAATAGAGAATGTATAGAACTTGATGTTTCAATCGTTAAATATTCTTCAAATGGTGTTGGGTCACCATGTATGGTAACAATTTTATTTGTAAGTTCAAACTTCAAACATTGGTGAAGAGTGGAAGGGACAACCCTCATCGTATGAATCCAAGGACTCTGGAGAAGTAGGTTGTAAGGTGAAGGACAATATCCTACATAGAATAAAGTATCCAGGATCTTGGATCCAATATTAAGGGGAAGAATTATAGTACCTTGAGCTTCTTGAATTTCATTGTTAAAAGATTTTATAATAACATTTGATTCATTAATATCTTCTTCCTTTGATTTGAGTTTTTGGAATAATTGATAAGTGCATAAATTAAGAGAGGAGTCATTATCTACCATGATAGTTCTAACAAGTGTTTCTTTACTAGATCCGATAATGTAAAGATAGGAGTCTTCTTGTGGAGTAGAGGAAGGAATATCCTCATCATAGAATGAAATATGGTTAACCTCAAGAGGGTTTATACCATTAATTATGTTCTTAGAGAAAATATGATGAGGAACAAATTGTTGGCTAGGTATTTTGAACAAAATTTCCTTGTGATAAATTTGTAATACTTCTAAAAGGGATATCTTTGCTTGAGGATTAATCACTTGTTGTTGGTTATCAAAGTGGATTTCAGATTGAGATTTTGATTCTAAAGATGAGCTTTCTATGCTTACATTCCATTTTGGATCATTCTCTAGAGCCAAAGATAGTTTTGAAGGTTGGTCAAATGAGGAATCCATATCTTGAATATCGGATTGAGTTGATTGAACTTGAGGTTGCTCATTTGTAGTTTTTGTTACAATATTAATAATATCATCATGATGGGACACATTAACATGCAATATTTGATTGGTTTCTTGTTGTTGATAATTGAATAGGGGTTCTTGGGAGATCCCCATGTCTTGATTGATTATTGGTATTTGTTGTGTAGGAGTTTGATTGTTTACTGGAGATTTATAATCAGTTGTAGATTGTAATTCCTTTATATTAAAAAGACCCTTATCAATCAAATCTTGAATTGCACATCTTAAATCTTTACAATTTTGTGTCATATGTCCATCTACTCTATGATATTCACAATGTAGCTCAGGTTTAAACCAATCTGATGTGGTATCAAGTTGTCTTATGGAAGGAAGTTCAATCTTATTTGTGTCAAGTAAATACTTGAGAATTATATCCATTGGTTGATTGAGCTTAGTAAATTTACGTGATGAAGGTTTTTGAGAGGTTTTTGATAAATGCCTTAGGAATTTCGTCATAAAAGGACCTAATGGTTTCTCACCTCTACTTTCTTTATTATGGGTAGAATGATGATAGGAAGATTGCGATGTAGGAGGTGAGTGCATGGTAGAATTGGAAGAATAAGTATTTTCTTGTTGAAATGGATGTGTTGTATTGAAAGAAGAGTATTGAAAAGGTGGTGGAGGATTATATGTGGATTGATAGACATAATATGGATATATGGGAGAATAGATAATATCATTATGAAGAGGATTGGCAAAGGGATTGTCTTGTTGGGTTATGGATGAAAAATGAGAAAAGTGTGATGGAGGTGGTGTTGAATAGGGATGAGGTTGGTCATAATCAACAAATGTATTTGGCTGAATTCTTCCAACATTACTGATGGGCTCATATTGATTTGAGTAAAAACTCATGGTTTCTTTAGTACTTCTAAAAGTAATATTTAGCATCTACTATTTAGAATTGAATCTAAAACATACAAACTTGAAATGATGATTTTGTTTTTGTTTTTCTTGTATACATATATTATATTTTTTTTTTTTTTTTGTTTTCAAAAGGTTATGATGCATTCACGTCGGGTTCACCAAAATGTATCGCTCCAAATTTTTCGCATCCCTACCTTCAGGCTATAGGATCCGCGCCCAGAAGGAGGATGGGAAAAGGATGATGCGGTACCTCGGACGAGAGGACTTTGCGAAGGTCCCGCCTCTCAAGGGAGGTGTATTTTGGTGATTTTTCGACGGATGGTGGGTTCACCAGGAAACATTTAATGGCAGTTTCCACGCCTAGGTTTTGGAATGTGTTTAATGAGTTCGTTTTAATCTTAAGCATTCATCCTAGGTTTGGCCGAATGATTCTAAATTAAACTATATGAAAATGCAATTTTTCATGAATACAACAGACAGATTTGAAAGCAGAGAACAGAGAATTTACAGGAGGAAAATGGAGAATACCTGATCCGGATGTCTGAAGAAGATTCTGATTTTGAAGCAGTCCCGATCGTCTGAGATTCGACAGAATCGTCTGCAATCAGACGAGATCGTCTGAGATCTGACGAATTCGTCAGAAACCTGCAAAACAGAGAATAGATGCAAAATGCAAGAAATAACACTATGCTAACAGAGGCAAATTACACCAAATGATAATATGAATGCTGAACACTATTCAAGAACAGAAATTAATGCAAATTACTGTGCTTAAATGGCAGATCATAAACTTAGCATGCAATCTAAGCTAAATGGGTGAACTCCAGATGCAAAATAGGATAAAAACTGAATGTATTATCTAATTTGCAAAACAAAATAACAGAGACAAAGTTGAGAAAAGCAAACTCCAGGCACTGATTGCCTCGATGTGGGCTGCAGTCGAGATCGTCTCGTATCAGTACGAAATCGTCTCGAATTCGACAGGATCGCCTCCGATCTGGACAGGTTCGTCGACGACGATGGGTGCTGGCTCCGGTTGAAAATCAATGATATACCTGCATCAAAATTGCTATGGGACTAATGCAAAAATAATATTATGATGTTTTAGCGCAGAGGGATTCAATTTGCAGATAAATTCAGCCAGGGGTTGGGGAGGGAAAATCCTAGAAGTTAAATAGGCTTAGGGGGAGTTGTTGGGAGGTTGGAGATCATCCCAATTTGGGAGATCTCCAACGGGGGAGGGTCCCAACGGCGCAGACACGCTTCTGCCCGGATTGGAGACCCGTTGGAACGGATTCCAACTATGCAAATTCAGTTTTGCGACAAGATCGTCTGGACGACCTAGTCCAGACGAAATCGTCAAATCTGAGGCGATATCGTCTGATCGGCGACGATATCGTCAAACGGTCAAAACAACCTCTAAAAATGGCACGGAAAAGGGGGAAACGGATTTCTCGACGGTTAACGGGCGGTTTGGGAGGTTAAATTTGATTTTTAAATTATTTACTAAGGTGAATGTAATTTTTATAATTTTACTGCGCCAATTTTAGGGTGCTACAGTTGGATAACAGGAATGAGGAGATGACTCTAGAGGCTGGTCAACACCTAGAGAATATTATAGAGAATATAGGAATAAGTGGTTCCTACTTAGATAATTTTACCACAAAATACAAGTTGAATTATAGACAAACAAAGAATTTATATAAATTAATGGTGAGGATTAATAACGACTAATCCAATTACATAAACACTATTAACAATGACTAGCTTAGTTGGAGGATCAGTTCTTTGGATTTAAAATTTTACCATATGAGGTAGACATCAATTGTTGGGCATAAGGCAAATGTGAGTTGGCATAAAAATGAGTTCATCAAGATATAAGAAGAATGTCTTAACTAGGATGATATGTTCCTATAATGACACCTTTTCAATTTAATGGATTGGGCAAGCTAATAGATTTTATTTAAGATATTAAATAGACTCTTCTAGAACCAACAACATGAATTAAATACATGGATAGGATATTAGTGGGCACTCCTAATAGATGGTAGGATTCCTTCAAGATAGAAATTCAACTTGGAAAAATTCAAACTATTGATGTCTTAAATATTTATTATGTCAATAGATGAAATGGTGATAGACTAATATAATGGAAACATAAACCTATCCAATCACATAAACCTTTGCAAGAATGTCTTGATAAATATTAGAATCACAAATTCAAGCAGATAGGTACAAATATTCTATTGGACCTTGGGTCCCATTTCCAAGGCATGGTATATAGAATAGGATTTAAGACATAATACAAGGAAGTAGAAGATCTAGTGAAGGATTTATTCATACTTTTTACTTTTATAACCTAGAATATCAAACAAGGGTGGAATTGAAGATAACTAAGGAATTTCCATTAATGCATGATGATAAAGCTAAGGATATATTTGATCCTACATGAATTAAATCTAGGTATCTTAAGAAAGTAAATTTATGGCTAAAGAGTAGATGCTCTAGATCAAATTCATATTACCAATCATAGATTGACAATGGTTGAGAAAAAAACATCAGAAGAAGAGGAAAATAACCATCCACAATAGATTAAAATTAAAATAAAAGAGGAAGAGAGATAGGACAAATCCAAGAACTATATTGAGAAGGATACTATGATAAACCTCTAAAAGAAATATTTGTCAACATTGCTATGGAGGTAAAATACAAAATGACCAAAATTGCTAATTATGTTAGGGAGGAGGAAGTTAACAAAGTAGTGGAATTTATAACATAATACTAGGACCTATTCCCTAGATATATATTGATATGAAGGTGGTTAAGGAAGAATTAGAGGTGATGCATATAAAGACTTATTCTAAAACCAAGTCAATAAAATAAAGATCCTACTACCTTACTCCCAAAGTTAAGAAAAATGTTAAGGCACAACTAGACAAAATATTAGTAATTGGTGTCATCTCTTTAAGCCATAATGTTAAATGGATTATCCCTATAATAATCCAAGATAAAAAAATGGGAGAAGTTATAATATGTATGGACTTCAAGCCAATATGGTGTATGATATTAACCCCTTTCCAACATCCTTCATAGAAATCATTTGTAGATTATTTTTTGGGTCCATCAATTAAATATATATAATGAGGACCATCCCAAAATAATATTTAAGATAAAATATAACTCATTCATGTACAATGTGATGCCATTCAAATTGAAGAATGCAGTGGCTTATTTTTTCAAGAGAATAGTCATTGCATTTAAGGAATACATCAATGATTTTCAAGAAGTCTATTGACATGATTAAAAAATCTATGGGCTCTTAGAAAATAATTCTCAATATATGATATTAATGTTTGAGCATTACCACCAACTTTAGATAACACTAAATTGAAAAAATATATTTGACATTGTAGAGGAGGGAAAATTGCCCACAATGTACGATTATCAATTGGATTTTTTGGGATATGAGGTGATTGCAGGGGTATGTTGTGCCCCTACACTTAGGGGCTAGGGATTGAAGGGTTTACCAAGAATGATTTTAGGACTCGCTCCAAGTCTGGGATGGAATGTTTGATGTGTTTATTTGAACAAGCATTTATATTTGGCCTTAAGAAAAAAATATTAAATCAGGGCAAACAATAATGCAAGCAAACAAGGAGCTATCCCTAAAATGATTCTTAATATCAATGAGGACTAAAATACTAACTTTACAAGTAAATAATTTTTTTCTTTTCAGTAAGGGTTCGAGAGAATGCATAAACAAAATTAATCTAAGATGTAAAAATACATGCTTTTCTTTATTGATGCCTAGAAATAAAATATTTCCTTTTTATTTATGATCTAAATCTTAAATAGAAATGGACTTAAATGAATGCAGACACCTCACAAATAGTCTAAAAGATATATTAAAGTGTTTACTCAATTCGATGATTGATCCTAGCCAAATTTATACCCAAAATGTCTAACAACTTCAAAATATGCAAAACAACTTCAAAACCCTTGGAAAATTAATCAATGTTTGGGGGCCTACTTACACCACTAATAAATGAGCTTGGAGGCACAACAATCAATCCCCTTTGGTCCTTTTAGCCAACCGTTCAAAAAAGAAATAATTATTGACCTTTGGAACAATTAGAGCAAGATGTAGCATATATGAAATAAAAAAATAAAATGTAGATAGAATGAACATGACAAAAAGAAAGTATGCAAGATGCAAACTAGGGTTTTGGAAGAAAAATCTTACCCCCAAGCCCTAGTGGAAACAATTCATGCCTGGTAAGGGGTGGGCATGAATTTAGCTTACCAAATTCACACCCTATATGGATCAGGCATGAATTTGGTTTAGAGTAATTTTTGGCCTATAAAATACCAAAAATGCAATGTAAAATATTTCTAAAAGACTAATAATGCAAACAAAAACCCGATTAGCTAATGGAGAAATCAAGGAGAAATGAGAAAGTGAAGGTAATGACCAAAATGGTAGACCTCTCCCATCATTAAGGCTTCTTCACTTTTTCTCCAAGAGCAACTAATCCCAAGAAGCACAAAAGTAGTGACCGAGCATTCCCATAGTAGAAGAACACTTGAAACTATTAAAAGTGAGATCAAAATGAGAGAAAGCTAAAATTAGATCTGGGGCAAGAAAGAGGATCCAATACTCCTATTTATAAGAGGTTTGGAGGGCTAAAATATGGGAAAACAAAAGTTAACCTTGGGCAAGGGCTGACATCACAAAAATCCAATACAGGACGAGTTTTGAGAGAAAACCCTAAGATTTCCAAATTCATGCCTTGTACTTGGTGGGTGTAAATTTGGCATACCAAATTTTTGCCCCATAATGGACGGGTGTGAATTTGGAAAGGCTAGAAAAAAAAGGTAAAAAAAAAGGAAAAGGGGGTCAAACTTACACTTAGAAATTTTGAGTGGCTTCCTAAGGATCTAAGAAAAAATGACTCATTTTGATGGGTGATTTTTCCATGTCTACATTTTATCCCTTCTTTGATGGATTTATGGCTGAATAAATGCATCAAAGAAAGATAGATAGCTATGATGAATAACAACAAACAAAAAAAAGGGTGACTAGTTTAGAATAAGGGACAATGCAAAAATTGTGTAATTCTAAACACTTTGGATTTTTGCATGCTAATAAAGACATTAACACTATTAATGGCTCTAAGGCTGGGGTGTCCCCTTGAATTTTAGAAGGAATGCAAATTTTTTTGAAGAAACTTAAAATAAAAAACATAGAATAAATAAAAGGTAAACAAAGAAGAAGAGAAAAGAACAAGAGGAGAGAGGGAAAAAAGGAGGGAAAAATAAAAAGAGGAGAGAGAAAGAAGAATAAAAAGAGAAAAGGATGAAAAATGAAGCCATTTTCACTACGAGAAGAAGAAGTAAAGAGCTCTAAAGAAGAAAAGAAGAAGGGCCCTTCCTACACACCATGTGACCATTATGAGAGACAACCATCACTACAATAGACTAGGCATGGGTACGGATCTAAACCTAACCCTAGACTAGTCTAGATTAGGGTTTTAAGCAAACAATTTATTTTTTTTGATTTTTTTAGCAATTTTTTTAGAAATTCATTGTTAGGTGTGAATTCGGTAGTTGGGCACAAATTCGACTGTACAAAAGTGCCAAATTCATGTCTAAGGATTTTAGGGTAAGAATTTGGTAATTTGTTTTAATTAATCAATTAATTAATTCATGTGTATTATTATGATGAAACTAATGATCATTTGTTAATGTTTGTGATTGCAGCATAATGTACTCAAGAGTAGAGAGTGACGATCAAGTAAACTAGAGGAGGCTATGAGAGTAGTAGTGAACTAGGATATCCTATAGCATGTGGGGCTAGTACATCTGGAAGAGATACCTTGAGTTGAGGTAAACATGGTGTTACTAACAATGCTAGTCGAGCGGTGGTATCTGGAGTTATCCACCTTTTTATTACCAATAGGGGAGATGACTGTCACATTGGAGGGTGTGTGGTGCATCTTGAGGATCCCCATTAGAGGGAGGATGATTTATAGGGTACTAGTACCACAAGCAACATCAAATATATTATTGAGGAACCCAACACATGAGATCCAATAGAGTGGTTTTCATGTAGATGAGATGCCACAGTGATATGGAGTTGGGATACTGACTTTTGTACTCTATAGGGTAGTGGTAGGGATACTAGTGTGTGTCATAGGATAAGGAATAACCTACCATGGGTATTTGTGGGAGAAACAAAATACATACGATACCAACATGTGAGGTTCACATGAGGACCATATGTGTTGGCTTGCTTATATAGGATATTACACAACATCATGTATAAGTGACATACATGTTGGTCTATACAATGTTGCTCTAGATGTGGTGTTAGAAGCACATAGCTATTCATAGACCACATGCATTGCTAGGGCCATTGCCCAAATTAAAGTGACTGACAACATATAGGTGAAGCCAACAATTTGAGCATGTGTAAAGAGCATATGCAGGTGTCTTACCACTAGGGAGGTAGATAATAAATGAGTTATGAGAGCACAAGATCATATGGTAACTGTGGCATATACACCCTAGGTAAGCTAAGGATGCAGAGGAGCTAGCTCAAGTTTTGAGAACCTAATGAGTCACCATGGAGAAGGGTAAGTGAGAGCTATATAAGTTTTATTGAGTACAATAATTTGATATTCTCTAAGGGATTCTAGCTATTGGTGACTACTGGTTCAGGTCAGTTTGGAGGGATCCATCAGGAGTTGGAGGGAACCTTGATTTGGGGGCAGCATTTTGCTTAGCGGTGAATATTCACAAACTGAGCAAATATTAGCATTTTTAAAAAATGCAAATTTGCGATTTTGGGGGACCCTAGATGTCGGCCATTTAACTTGAAATTTCTAGGTCAATTTTTTTTTTAAGTGTCAATTCACCGTGCGTTGATAATAGTATTACGTATTTTTTTTAAATTCGCTGACACTCCCGCTTAAGTCATGGACCATTTTCGCCAATTTTTTTTTAAATTTTTAAATCATCTTGCTAAATTCGCTAACTATACCACTATATATAAGTAACAAGCCAAAGACAGTTTTCATTTATAACATTCAAAAAATAAAACTCTAAAGCAAAAATATGAAATAAAATATTTGATCTATTACAGATTCCATCAAACTTCAGCGTTGTGCATAAACCAATCGATTTGGATCAAAACTATACTCAGACTTCAGAGTTCTATACACAGATCAATACGGTATAGTTCTCCACTCAACCCGATGATCAGACATTATATCCACTCGAATCGATAGTCGGTCTACTTGTTCCACCTGGATAGATAGTTCCAACCGGGCCATTTGTTGGACTGCATATTCCACCTAGACCGTTGGCTAGTGAGCTTCTTCCACCCAAATCAATTTTTGGACATCTTGTTAAGCACAGTTTGATGGCCAACATATTATTTCTACCTGGATCGATTACCAGTCTTCTAGTTCCACCCAGACCACAAGCTGAATCAACCGTTTGCCCAGATCGACTGCCTGTTGGACCATTTTTCCACCCGAACTAACTATTGATCCTTATTTCCTACATGAACTGCCCAGTGGATCTCTTTTCAGACGGACCTTTTCCTACAGTAGGTACTATGTTTCTCTTTAGACATTTGAATATGTGATCTTGTGTTTTTTAGTTTTACAGAGAATAATAGTTATAGCAATTGTAATAATAAGATCTATTTTTTATCATCTAATTTTTGGTTTTTCTTTAGCTGTGTTTTTATCATTTACTAAAAATAAGTCAATGCTCTATTCTCCATTTTTCCTCCTATTTTCTATCTATGTTAAAACTCTTTGATTCTCTATTTCTATTAAGATCCCCTTTTCTGTTATAAGATTTTTAAATAGGTAAATATTGTGGTTCTCTATGGACATAGTGATGCTCTACTTCTTGTCCATTTTGTACTAGAATTTTATATTTTTCAACATTTGTATCTTTGATTGTATCTCTGATTAAATTGTATTTGAAATTCATATTGACTGGTTTTTTGCTATTATTAGTTACAAGTACTATCTCCAGAAAATAGAGTATTTAAATACCCTAAAAAAATCACAATAAAGAATGACTGGAAACAACTATTTATTTTCTTCCAACCATATATACGTTTATTCTAATTACAATATTATCTTATGGCTTCACAGAAGTAATATGTCTTCAAAATTTTATTACTTTTTTAAATTGAAAAATATTTTCTTTACAAGTAAAACGTCACCTACTGGCAATGCAAAGAAGGGGACCAAATCTGATAAGAGTATCCTGAATTATTTTAGTCATACGTTGAAATCAAGTGAACCATTGACATCTGTGCAAATTCAAGGTACAAATGATTTTTGACTACTTAACAGTTAGGTGTATTTGTTAGTTTAAATAATGCTTTCTTCCTCAAATGGTTAGGGTACCTCTAGCCATATTGCATGATGATATAAATCATATTTTTGTTTGTTAGCTTATTTTGTTAAATTAAAAAATAATTAAGAATGGTATTGTATGCTACTATGCAGAATACCATGTGAAACCTGATATGCCTCCACTTGAAGATATTCATCACCAATATATGAATTCTAATGAAAATTCTCTTAATAATGACATCCAACAAGCACTTGAAGATAATCCTCAAAATAACATAGTTGAAAATGAAAGCAATAAATCAAATACATTACAAACTTCTTTTGAAAAACTTTAGTGAATTGGGTGGACTTATCTAAACAAGATTATTCAAAGGCGCTATAAAGGTTATTGGCAATGATAAACCAAAGGATGATTAAAATATATGAAGCAATTAAGGACTTGGTATTAATGGAAGATTAACTAGTACCTAGGGTTATAGTTATAAGAATAAAGTTTCAATAGCATGATGAGGAAGCAAGGGAGCTATTAGAGAAAAAAGTGATGAAGCTATTGCTACAATAAAAAATTGTACGAAGGATGACCATATGATAATTGTCTTTATTGGGATGATCATACCTTTGATAGATATTTACTAGCATACAATGAATAATAACAAAAATTGGAGTTGTTTTTTTTTCATAGAATTTGTACAAGTACATCCAAAAGATAATCTAAGTACCCTCTTATTCTTTGATTTTCAATCTAAGGAATAATTTTTGGTTGGTTTGAGATGAGCCAATACATAAGCTTATGAAAATATTAGTAGATGGCCCAAGATAATTGGTGCCACCCCCTATGTTAGCACCTTAGGATGGCATCAGCCTATTAGGTTGGCACCATAGTTAGTGTCTAGTTAGTTAGTAGCTAGTGTTATGTTAGTCAGTGACTAATAGACACAAAATTTTATTGGGTGCCTTGTCATCCCCTATATATAGACTAATATCATACTCTACTATTATGTGACATAAAGAGTTAATAACATTTTTGTTGATTTTGGTATAATCTATGTATTTGTATATTCTATGCCTATCTATGCTTATTTAATTTTTTGGTAAAACTAGAGGTGTCCCCTCACCTATTAAATATTTCCATGAACTAACAAAATAATTGTTTTTCTCACATATAAGTATCTTGCTTCATTCCATTAATTTCTACTATCTCTTCTGAATTGTTGAGCTTGGATTTAGTTTCCTCTTTTGTTTTAAATATTTTATGAAAATATGTGGTATTCAAAATATTCATTTATCTCCTTTAGTTATTTTATCTTTTGGAAAAACCTATATATACATGATTGTTTAAACCTTAGTTCATCTCACCATAACATAACCATCTAGAAGAAATTAATATCATGGAGGCACATATATTAAAATATATTTGGATGACCATTATTGAATAGATAACACCTCAAGAGAACAAGTTTATTATCTGGTCTTGATTTTAATAAATTATTTAAAGATATTGTATATTGTTTGCAACTGTGTATTAAATAACATAAATCTATCTAATATTTTTGATATATCAGTTTTCCCAATGTGTTTATTATCTTATGTAGACCAAGAGCTTGAAGGAATAAATTCCAAAGGTCATTTCAATTGACAAATGAAGAAAAATATTCCATTTATTTACACCATCCAAGAGTATCACCATTAAATTTTAATCCCCCTTAAGAATCTATAGATCAATTATGAATGATCATAAAAACTAATATAAATAAACCTAAAGTCCTAGCATCTATAATGAAAAGTAATTGTAATTAGTGTATATACATTTATAACCCCAAATTTGATATTTTTTTCTTTCCTACAAGAATTAATAGTAACTTGATTACTTTATTCTTCTAGAAATTGTCCATCCTATTTATGTTTATCCCATATTGTTGCAATACCTCCTAAAGCTTCTATAACAAACATTGCTACACAATCCCCCATCTTTCAAATATTTTTGAATACATATTTACCACTATGCATTTTTTCTTGCACTAAAATAGACTTAGAGCTATAATAATCTCTTAATTATCTAATAATTTTTTTAGGGTCATTATTCATACCCTTAATACTCTAAGATAACATTTTGATTATTAATTTTTATTCTTATTTGTAGGATTAACTTAAATTCTTGTTAACACTTGTGATATTTATTTTTGGTTTTCCAAGGCAATATCACTTTGAGTTTTTTCCCTTTTTGTTATTACTTTGAGGGTTTTCTTCTCCTTTTTCTATTCTCGCCAACACTTTCATCCTTATCAATCTCTTTGATTTTCCTAGCTTGTTCATAATGAGAGTTATCATATCCTTAGAGAATATAAAGTTTAAATAATACCCTCAAAATGTTGCTCTAAAAATTCTAAGTATAAGGACCATCCTCCATATTATTTACTTTCTTATGTTACCCTAGAAACTCTTGTTGGAATATCTATAATCTAACCTTATTAGGCCAAGGTCCATAGTGATCAAGTGCTTACAAATATTCTTGATGTAGCCTATGAGCATATTTATATATAACTCTACGATAAAATTTATTTAAGATTAAAATTTTGATACATTTTCCCTTAGTGTTATTGGTTAAACCATCTCTATTATTAACCTTGATTAAAGGATTTAATACATTTAATATATCATAATTTAACCTTCAATTCAGATTATGTTAAATCAATGTTAGCATTTAATGGGGGATTATATATCACTATAAATACCCCAAATAACTAATCAATTATATCAAATAGTGATGTAATATCATGGGGGAGTCTATGGGCACTCATCCCTTATTTCTATATTGGCTATTCTTATCTTTTTTTTGTATATATCTCTTCTATTTTTGTTTCTATATATAGTTTCTTATTTTATTTCTAGTATTTTACAATATGATATGTGGTGAATATATGCTTAAGATGATTTCTAGAAAGTAGTATAAAATCCAACATAACTTTAGAGACAAAATAGAGTGTTGTTATTTGATTACAAAAAATAATTTTTTCTATCGAAAATTTAAGGGGCAAGTAATAAAGGAGCATTTTTGTTCCTTTTTAGAGGGAAAATTAGAAAATTCAAAAGTTTGAGATTTTTAAAATTTGATGCCAAAGGTTGCACATCAATTCCATTCAAATTTGTACACCATTTTAAAAAATGGTGTTTGTGCACTATTAAAAAAAAATGGTGTTTGCGTAGTATTTAGCTTTCTTCATATGAGCACCAAATCATGTAGTCAATTTGGTAGGAGATAATCAATATTTTTAATGGGTATGTTGACTATTTTAGATGTGTCAAGAGATCCTATACTTATGGCCAAATAAATTATCTTCATTCACAATATATTATAGATTTGAATTCTCTTGAATCCATCTATTACTATTTTAAGTATGTGTGCCATGTGGGGGTCAAACCTTCTATAATATTTATAATAGATTCCTATAAATTTGAAATACAACTTAGCCATTGGCATGGTAGTTATGCACTATTTTTCTTTGGATAAGTGTTATGTTTAAAACTTACTAAGGTTAAAAAATACCTTTGACTATAGATTAAACAAAAGGGATATCAAAGTGCAACATACTTGCTCCCTAAAATTATTTGTACAATCTCTTTTATATTATAGTAGATATATTTTTAAACCTAACCTACTCATTGTTGTAGTGGTTGGTATATCATCTTATTCATGGGAGGTCTAACATTCAAACCCCACCAAGGCAAATAGTTTATCTCATATATATCCTTTTTAACACCTCTCTCTCTCTCTCTCTCACCTTATGAGACCAAGTAAGACCTAACTCCAACAAGATAGTTGGATTGTCTATTGGTATACTTATTTACATGAGAAGTTATATATCTGAAGCCTATCAAGATCATCTATTTCTTTTAATAGTGTAGTAAATAGAAGGGAAGTTAGGGTGCAATGTACATGCTCACTAAAGTCATTTTAAAACTATTCAAACTACTACAAGTTTACTTAAAATCTATTCTACATGTTGGCATAGTGATTGGTATACTCATTTTCTTTCAAAAGATATGATGTTTGAATCTTCACTAGAAGAACCATTTTTTGTGATCTATCATCAAATATTTTTGGCCCATCATAATGAATATGATGTGTCCTTAACCCAAGATGAAATTTGGATTATTTATTGCTATTATTTCTTACATATTAATAGGTTATGTGTTTGAGCTATTAAATTAACACAATCCTTTTTATTATACATTTTATTTGAGATCCTTAACATTTATTCAAGTAACATAAGCCACTTTTGTGAATAGTTAAAGGGTTTTAAATAGTGTAGGTTCAAAATTTGATTCATGCTGAGCATTTTTATTTTGGCCTTTAAATAAGAGGGATAAGAAAACAAATTATCTCTTATGCCTTATGTTTTGAAGGCTTTGAGAGGGAACTTGGCTAGGATTGCAAAGGCTAGGTCACTTCTACTAGGTATGAAGTTCTAATCCCATCAAATTAGTTTAAAAAAATTATTATATATAAATGGAACTCCAACTAATCAAAACTAGAAAATTATCAATAATTAACTCATCATTTTTAGCACAAGTGGCAGATGATGTAAAATATTTTTCAAGTGGGAGTTAGGTGGTAGCATTTAGTCAAACATATTCTAGTGACATGGTTTATGGATTCCACCTATCATCACATGATATGTGGAAAGCTATGATTGGTCTATTTTAATCATAAGGCTTGAAGGATTACTTTTTACTTTCTTTCCTACTTATATACCCAACCTTCTAGAGGCCATAAATTTTGTATACAAAAGTATTTTAGGTCCATTTTTTAGAGTAACATTAGTTCAAGGACTTGTTACCATCTTGTACATGGTTTTTTAGCTATAAGAGGAGTAGAATTTGGATGAATAGTGTAAAGTATACCTTGTTCTTGTGGGTCCTTTTATAATCATTAGGGATGATTATTTAGAGATCTTCCTTTTGCTTGATTGTTCAATTGCTTTATTTTGAGTTTGAGGTTATATTATAATTTTTATATTATATATTTATGGTATTATTATGGGAAGCTAAACATATTGAATCCATAACGTAGATTCATGACTTCATGTTTGAGGAATAGTTGATCTAGTTCATGTAACTTTGCTAAGATAAGAAAATTTAATTCTTGATGAAGATTCATTGGTTCATTTAAACATTTATTTTTGGGGGAGATGTACCATTCCTAATGTATCCTATACTTGGACCCTAATTTTAGATTCTGGGGAGGTTTTGGAATATCTATACATTGAACTTGTTAGGCCAAGGATGATGGTGAGGAAATGCCTATAAACACTCTTGATATAGCCTAAAGAAAAGTGATATGCAATCCTATGAGCATTCTATACATAATAATACTTTCATTCTCTATGTAAGCCTACAAGAATATTCTATGTAAGCCTATGAGAATCTTTAGATGTAATCCTATGGGAAACTTTATGTAATCCTATGAAATTTTTTGATGTATTTAGCCTTAGTGGTACTGGTTAAACCAACTCTATGGTTAACCTAGATTAAAGGGTTTAATACATTTAATATATTGTAATTTAACCTCCATGTTAGATTATGTTGGCTTGAAGTTAGCATTTTATTGGGAATTAGATATTACTATAAATACCCCTAATGACTAACCAATTGTATAAATTTGTCAAGTAATATCATGAGGGTGTCTATGGGTGTCCATCCCTTATATATATTTTGGATATTATTCTCTTTATTTTATCTATATCTCTCCTATTTATATTTCATAATATGCTCTCTTACTTCTCTTCTACTCCTTTAGAATATGACTTATGACAAATGTATGCTTTGGATGATTTATAGAAAGTATTATAAAATACAACTTTAAATTGCCATGGATGTCCTCCTTATTCCTTTATTTATTATTCTACTACTAAAACCCTAAATAATAGTGGATAAATTGTATGCCACTTACATTTATATTACAAGGAGAGAATTTTGTACTACTACAAAAAAATTAAGACAATTTACCTAGATCAAAATTGATCACTTTTGTATTCTTTATGTTAGAATGCCTCCATATATTCCTTCATACCTTTAATTCCTTTTGAATTTATACTTAAATATTGTAATTCCTCATCCTTATATCCTTATTTCTTTTATCTCAGGGTTGATCTAAGTGAATTGTGATGGTATTTAACATCTAATGATGTATAGGGAATTTATTTACTATTTTTTGGAAGTGGAAAATCCTTTATCTAATCAAATTTATATTGTAATATTATCTTCTAGATTCACCTTGAAGTTTGTCTTATAACCATAATTTTATTTCTTTCTCCATAATTTTTACTTTACAATCACTTTCCATGAGTCTAGTTTTAGATACCTAAAACACGTCATGTTTAGGAGACTACTCATATAGGTATATCCGAAGGCCATATGACTGATCTTGGACATTTCCAAGAGCCAACAGTGGTCCTAACCACTTACTAGGGGTAGTTATGGTCCATTTTGGTGTGGTCTCTATCAACCAGAGTGGTCGCCAACACAGGCCACTAAAGCTGAAAGTGGCCACTGCTAGTTGCTGCTCTGGAAAGCGGCTAGCACTAAAACACAAACTGGTCATGAATGTGGATCCAGATCACATAATATTATTGCACTTGCATTAGATTCAAGTATCTTTTGTTGTGGATCTTCCAGAGCTCCTCCTGATTACCCCTTCCATGTAAATCTATGACTGGGCCTTCCCATCTAATGGTCAGTTCCATGTAGATCTGGATATTGGATTCTCTGAGAAGCCAAGATCTAGATCTGGATTTGGATCTAGGAGGTCTACATATGCATCCTTTCAAGAACAAGAAACCATATGGAACATCTAAATTTTTATGCAACAAAGCCCTAGTGAATTGGAAAGCAATTTTATATCCCCTTGAGGAGTAACAAAGTGTTGTTCGATTGAGCAATGATAATGCATCATTTAAGCATTTAGTTCCACACAAGCTTCATCGCCAATCCAAATCTGGATATGAAGGTGACCCTTGAACATCAATTCAGATGAAGGATCAAGTGTTGTAGCCCCTAGTTCATGAGGTATAATGTTTCTGTTCACGATCTCTATCCTAGACAGTGGCCTACAAGCATAGCCTAGGGTTTGAGACACTATTTCTTGAGTTTTAGCAAGTTTTATTATTGCTTCATATTAGATTAGTATAGATCTATCTTTTCCATTGCATTCGTACGATATTTTCTTAATTATTAATACATTTTTGCTTGTCTTTACATTTTTATGCTTATACGTCATTTCATGTAAATATTCAAAAGAAGCCTCATCATGAGAGACCACATATGCTACCGATCATTCTATGTTATTTCTTGTATGTAGACCATAGGTCCTGGACCAATTTAAAGCACCCCTGGCATCAGATTCCTCCAAGCAAGTGAGAAGAAGGTATTAGTAAGCCCTTGAACAAATTCGTGTTGACTCCAAGAGGCCTATAGAGTGCACCATCCTCTTTCAGGGGCTTTCTCATATTTGTAATCATTGTATCAAGTAATCGGTATCCCTAAGAGGGACCTATATACAACCAAAGTTCCAAATGAATTAATGAAAAGATATATTATGTTTTGTTAATTCTGTGCTCTTTACACTTTTCATGGTTTTATGCTTGGTCTAATGATGCAAGTAGATTAGGTGCATTGCTTCTTGGGATCATACACTAGTCATAATATTTATGGCATTGAAATGCAATGTTTTTGTAATTCACTTGTTGATCCCATTCCCTTGATTTAGATTTAATAATCTAAAAATCAAAATTTTAAGTTAAGGAAGATCTAAAAAGTGTTTAATTTAGAAATAATAGAGTACAAAAAATCAGAAAACATAAATATAAGAAACATAATAGAATGGTTTTATTTCTTGGAAAATAGAGTACAATGCAATCAATATTCCAGAAGATATATGAGGCTATAAAATTGTATCCATTATTCATGATTTTTATAGCCATACATGCATATCTAGTTATACAACATTATAGATGTGTGGAAATCCACCATATTGTATATGGAAGGTTATTCACATGGAAATGTAGTGGTTCACATTCCATAAGCTAGAAGGTCACCCTCATAGAAATGTGGAGGTTCACCTTGCATGAGTTACAAAATACATAATAAATGATAATTATGTACTTATGACTTATATTTTTTGTATTTTATCTTCTACTAATATGTCAACATGACTAGAAATGCATTTTGACTATGAAAATCGAAAAATAGAAAACTACTATTTTTAGTCAATATTTTATTTTGTATTTTGAGGGCCTTTAAGGAGCTTTTCCCATGTAGTTAATATGTAATAAGTTGCTTACTAGTTTTTTTGTTCCCCTTATAATATTTCAAATGCTTCTTGAATGGATCAAAATATAATCTTGAGCATAAAGTTATGCTCCTAACAATATGGATATGATACAAATTAGATTTTTAGGCATAAAGCATGTCTCAAAAAGGTCATGTGCCTAGATCATTCATCTACCTTGGAAATCAATGGTCCCCATTGCATTAAATTTTAACATAATGTGTAGAAATTATTTCTTTATCTATTTTTTTGTGATCCGTTTTCTTTGGTGACCAAGTTATTGCACCTTGACCATTCTGTATATCTGAATGAACTACCTCACGACAATACTAAATCATGTATAAAAAAATTGACCCTCCTTCATTACTACTAAACTATCTAGTTTGAGATGTCCAACTATTTTTCTACTACAAAAGTTTCCAACAAAGGTGAAAAATAAGGCTTGAGAAGTTCAATGTTGAGGATTAATACAAACCAAGATAAGATTTCCAGATTAAATTTAAAGTATTATTTTCCACCAATTTGGTTATGGTGTATGGTACATAACAAAGAGATATAATATTATTATGGGGTATTGCAAGTATCTTTTTATAAAGATATAAATATAATTTATCTCCAACCTTGAATGATGTGGGACTTAATGTTGGTTATGACATTATATTTCTCATTTGTCTTCTCCAAGAGGTCATGGATCCATTATTGAATATGCTAAATATATTTTATAATCTATGCTCTATTTTATACTTTTTTCCATGAGGCAAGTACTCTTGGTACAAAATATGCCTAGGTGGATGAGTTGCACGCTCAAGACCTCATCCAATATTGGATGACCCAAAATTAGGGACTTCTAAGTCAACCTTTGGAGTAGGCCAAATCCTACGATCCTAGCTAAACTAACTAAAATTGGGGTGTAGACTAAAGTAAGGGATGCATAAAGTTAGAAGCTAAGCTTAGAATGGTGCAGGTTTAGAAACATCAAAAGACACAAAGTATGAGAGTCTCACAATTTAAATAAAAGTAGACTACCTAAGAAACCAACTTAATTTTCTTATTACAAAGCATTTAATCATAACAAACACTAAGCATTATCAATCATTATAGGAACTAATGAATAGAAAATCTAGGAAGAAATCCATAAAGTACAACAAATGTAACAAAATAAACCATTAATATAGCTTTAACATAAATGCTTAATGAATTATTTGGCATACATACATGTTCAACAAAAATCTAAGAAATAAGCCAAACAACAATCCAATAAGATGTGAAACACAATCATCATATGAATGAATTACATTAAGGTATATATAGTTTTACAATGCATTATGTTATATTATCATGATTTCCTATAGAGCATATTGTAGGCCTATCCGAGTAGGCATAGGAAGTGGTTATTGCATTTAAGTCAGGTATGCTTAGTTGCTTTATTCTCACTTTGCTGACATGTGTGGTAAGGATTTCTTTTATAAAGTTGGCTTGCATGTTGCATCATTAGATTCTAACCATGTAATGATGAGCCATTCATTTTTTATGCTTGGTCAACTGAGTAGAGGTAATTGTGTGATGGGGGAGGCTTCAACCATTGAGATATTATGACAACAATGATGTTTAGTGGTTAATTAGCATGTGTAACCTTGCTAACTAGGATGATTTCAAAGCATACATGCAGAAGATAGCAACATGAGGGCATATTACTTACTGTTGGATGGTTTATCTTTGTTGAGTGTTGTTTCTTCTATTATTTCTTCATGCTATATTTTTTGCATTTCTTCTTGTCGGGTGTTGGAGATATTTTTCTCTTTTGATGACTTCATTGTTTGAAGAGTTTGCTATCCATATTTTTTCATGCATAGTATTGGACGTCAGGTTTCTTTACTTGATTCTTAGTGCTTTATTATTGGGTCTCCTACCTTGGATATATTTTGCATCCAATATTTATTTTGGTTTGTTGGGCGTTTAAGCCCCTATTGGTCTTGTAAACAATCCCACCTTTGTTACCTAAAGTTTTGATTTTGGACTAAGGATATTTTCCTTTAATCCTAGTGGAGTGCTCAAAATTTTGGTTAAGCACCCTAATTTTTTGTGTCATGTGCCCCACTTCTAGTGGAGAACATGAAGATATTAAGGGGCGTGCAAAGCTGTGCACCCCACTTTTGTGTTGTGCACTTTGTTCTATATGGAGCGCATACAAATTTGAAGGGTGCACAAAGTCGCGCACCTCATTTTTGGGTTGTGTGCCCCACTAGTGGAGCGTACGAAGGTCTTTAGGGGTGCACAAAGTCGTACATCCTGATGAGCCATAGAATTACTCATTTTTTGTACTCTTTTCCTCGTAATGTGTGGCATATATTATTATAGATATAATTTTTTTATGGAAATTATATATATAATTAAAAGTTTATTTTGCATGTTCTCTAATATTTGTCTTTAAGTGCAATTTGTGTAGATTTAGTGAAACTTGTTGCATTTTGGCATGTTTTTGTTGAGGTCCCACTTAGACTTGGCACTTGCAATTTAATGAAGGAAAAACATCTACAAAATATCGATGAAGAGGTACGAAGTCAGGCACCCAAATTCCTTTGAAGCACCTAACTTCCATTTGACACTTAACTGTTAGGTGCCTACTTCTCGTTAGGTGCCTAATTTATGTTAGGTGCCTGCTTCCTATTATGAGAGAAGGCACCTGCTTCTCGTTGTATGGCAGAAGGCACCTGCTTCCCATTCATTATATGATGAAAGGTGCTTGATTCCCATTGTATGATAGAAGGTGCCTAATTCCAATTATACGATGAAAGGTGCTTGCTTCCTAACTTCTGCATACAAGGTGCCTGCTTTCCAACTTCTTCAACCACGGTGCTTGATTTCCATTAACGCAAAACTTCAACACAACTCTATGGTCGATAAAACAAAGTGAAACTTTGGCAAACAGTGTGAAAGGATTTCCAACATTGAAACCAAACATGGGAAAATGTTAAAGGTGACTCATCACCCATATTCCAGCTGATACATAAATAATTTTTGTAAATTGGGCAAATAAATATCAGCGTATTTTGGAAACAGAATACGCTGAAATATCATGATATTTTGCCTGATTCCTCCAATCAAGCAAACATTTGTAACAACGAATCATTTTCCAATTCGTCCTAAAAATTGTAACAGGGTTGGCTGTATACCTTATAAATATGCAGGCCACCCCTGAAAAAGACCCCCCAAAATTTTATTATAATTTTCTTCTTTTGGAACTGTTAATAAAATCTCTACATATTTTCCTATAAAACATCTTCTAAAGAATCCGGTGATAATTTTACCATGGGAAGAACCTGCTAGAAGCATGGACCCACTTACAACAAAGTTCTTCCCTATTTACCCTATTTTTTGTATTTTTTTTAATAGATTAATTTATTCCTATGTTATTTCCCCTGTTTTCTATAATTTCCAGCAAGGTAGTCATTTAGATTTTAAACATTTTCAATCGTATTTTCTTAGACTTAGCATGAGATTATTGGTTTAAATGTAAACTCCAAAGAATACCAAATACCCCCAAAACCATAATCCAAGGGACTCATCTCCGAAGGAGAAATTACAAGCATAGATTTTGCATGGTTGCTCACAAGACTATGAGCTACCCTAGGTTGACAATTAAATGGAGGTAATTAATTGAATCATAGAAAAATTAACCAATGTTTTTCCCAATATTTTGGCACTGTTGTTGGGGACTAGCCATTGTAATTTATTATTCTAAAGGAAGCATAGTTATAGTAGTTTAGAGTGTTTTCTTTAGAAACCTTCATCTAAAAATTTGTACGAGTCCACCTAAGAACAAGGGACCAGATGGTCGTTTTGTCAAAAATAAAGAAGTTGTTTTTCAAAATCCTTCTACTTCAATAGAACCTGAACCTGAGACTAAAATATCACCATATCAATCTCCACCTGTGCATTGGCAAGAACACCCACTATTTGCATATGATTCTTCTAAAACAATCTAGAAGAACCTTATAGCAGGATCATAGATAAGTAGAGTTTAATCTTAGGAAGATCTATTGAATGCTGAACATTGGTAGGCAGTATTAGACAGAACTATCTCAAATGTTGACTTATCCATCCTTATGAAGGATAAAAGAAATAAACTAGAAGCATTGATATCTGCTTTGAATGAAGCAAGGGTAGAAACACCAGTAGTATGTAGAATGGTAGAAAATCTAGAGGAAACATCCACTAGTTTTAGTTTTCCAATAGGAGAGGTAGGGGGAGATCACAAGATGAAACACATATCTCCTGCCCACCTTCCAACCTTTAGAGGACTACCAACAGAATATCCAGACCTATTTTTGTTCAAATTTGATGTTTTATGTAGATATGTGGATTACACCACATATGCTCAAAAACTGAAATTATTATCTTCCACCCTTGATGATCTAGCTTTACGCTGGTTCATTAGCTTGGGGGATAACTGGATAAATACTTGGAAATAGTTGAAGAAAATTTTCCTGGATCAGTATCAAGATTTTGGTAGAGCAAGAGATGCAAGAGAGGAAGTACTAGACATGACATAAAAGGAAGGGGAATCTATGGAAGAATACTGGTATAGGTTTATCTTCAATTTGCAAAGATCACCCCATTCAAAACTAGGAGATAGGTCCCTAAGAAGCATTTTTCTAAAAGGACTAAAAAATGAATCCTTGGAATCTTTAAACATGATCTCTGGGGGAGACATTTACCTATACAAAATGGATGATATTCGACAGTTGTGTTGAAATTTATCAAGAAGAAAGGGTAAGTTAACCCCTATAAATGTTAAGTAGTCAACCACTATCACTAAAATAGAAATAGGCAACATGCTATAAGACCTTAAGATAAATATTTTATCATATCTGGCTCTTAAAATGGATATACTCTTCTACTTCAAAGAAAGAAGTAGGAGAATGAGGTAACATTGGCCTACTTTTGTCCTAAATGTAGAGGCAAACACCCCAAAAATGAGTACCCAAAAAAAAAAGTTTGTGTATGTGTTGTTTGTAAGAATGATCATAAAATGAAGTTATGTCAACAATTAATGAAATCTAAAGAGGAACCTAAAGTAGCAGAGGTATACTTCATGGGTAATAGGAGGAACTGGCAATAGTCTTCTATGGGTAACAATATGCAATCAGGAATGTCATCTTATAGGGGCAAAAATTATCAAAATCAAGATCAAGCCCAACCACCCAACATGGGTTGGTATGGTCAACAACCTTGGAATCCATTTCCCTATAGAGAAAATCCTTATAGCCCTTATCCTTGGAACCAATATCAGTAGCCTAGGTAGCAGTGGAGAAATAAGAATGCTTGTTTTTAGTATACACAACATACTACTCCAGCTCCACTATAGCCAAGCCTACCAACTCTTCCTGCTCCAAGGATTCCTTAGTTATTAGCAAACCCAAACAACAAGCAGCAGCTAACCTATCAGATGGAAATGAGATGTACCCCAACCACTCAACATGGTCAACAACCTTGGAATCCATTTCCCTGTAGAGAAAATCCTTATAGCCTTTATCCTTGGAACCAATATCAGTAGCCTGGGTAGCAATGGAGAAATAAGAATGCTTGTTTTTAGTATCCACAACATACTACTCCAGCTCCACTATAGCCAAGCCTACCAACTCTTCCTGCTCCAAGGATTCCTTAGTTATTAGCAAACCCAAAAAACAAGCAACAACTAACCTATCAGATGGAAATGAGATGTACCCTATGTATAATATTAAGGTAGATTGCAATCCTATCCAATTAAGGTCAAGAAAACAAGTAGGAGTAGAAGTCACTCCTCTTGTAGAAGAAGAGGAACCAATAGAAATAGAGAAATGGGAATCACCCATTATAGAAGAGGTAGAAGAAGCTTCTTGGCTACCTTCCCAACTTCGTAGACCTTCACCTTGTCTTGTTAAGAGATTTAACCGAACCCAAGAATCAACACTTGTACATAACAAAGAGGAGGTTCCACCTTTCCTTGAACATTCAGGCAATTTCCCAAGAGCAAAATAAACACGCAAATATTTTAGCCTCTCTTAGTGTAAATTATTCTCCTGTGGAGTAGGTAGTCAGAAAACCTAAGACTTTCAAGGTGATCTATAGACCCTCAGTCCCTGATAAGAACCTCTATTGGCAAGTGTTTTATAATTACAAGAAAATAGTTAACTTTTTTATTAAGGAAGTTACTAGCGTGGATGATAGAATGCTTTTCGAAGAGGAGATGGAGGGGATGATTCAACTAAAGAACAATCATATTCCTAGGGGACTAATTTCACTATAATGCCTATTCGACCAAAAATATAGGGCTGAGAAGCATAAAATCAAGGTATATATGAAGGAATATAAGGACTTGCATCTAGAGATTGAAAAGATCATCAAAATTAGAATTGATTGCACGTAAGAAGAATTAGAAGATATCAAAAACTTGTGTTACAATCTCCTTGAAATTGTTGCATGGAGCTATCAATATTTGAAGGGATATGAGAAGAACATGATCCAACACACCATCGATTTGTAGGAAGGAGTAAAACCTTTTTAGTAGAAATAGCAGTCTGTCAATCTCAAGATCGAAGTGCTTGTGAAGGTGGAACTGTTAAAGATACTGGAATTAAATATAATATATCTAATTAAGCATTCAACATGCATGGTGAACCTAGTGTCGGTATGGAAGAAGAATGGAGATATTCAGTTATGCATCAATTTTCAAAACCTGAACCAAACATTTCTAAAGGATCATTACCCTTTACCTTATATTATTTAGATCCTCCATGTGGTTTCTGGAGCACAAAGATTCTCATTATTGGATGGTTTCTCTGGTTATAACTAAATTTGGGTGAAATATGAGGACCAACACAAAACGACATTCACTACCAAGTGGGGCGTGTTCACCTATCAAAGGATGCCATTTGGTCTCTTAAATACTGGCGCTACCTTTTATAGGGCCATGGACATTGCTTTTGGTGAGTTATTAAATAAAATTATTGTAATCTATCTTAATGACATGAATATATTTTCACATCGTAGAGAAGATCACGTTTCTCATTTGAGGCATGTGTTCAAAAAATACTATGAGTTTGGGATTTCTATTAATCCAAAAAAAGTCAATATTTACTGTCAAATAAGGAAAATTATTGTGTCATGTGATCTCACAAAAAGGATTAGCTATTGATCCCAAAATATATAAGGCACTCCTGAATCTATCATTTCCAGCCAACAAAAAGGACCTACAATATTTCTTTGGTCAGATAAACTTCATTCGTAAAAAATAATCAAGCTCCTAAAAAATAATGTAGATTTTAAATGGACCGAGTCAAGAAGATGATATTTTTAGGAGATCAATAAAAGAATCATCCAAGATCCAGTGTTGATCAATCCTAATTATTCAAAGGACTTTATTCTCTATGTTGTGGGTAAGCAAGAGAGTTATGCTACCATTTTGATGCAGAAGCAAGAATATGGAGATGAAAAGTTAATTGCCTTTCTAAGCTAAGTTATTGCACCACATTAGGAGAAGTATAATTTTATTTAAAAACATGTGTACACGATGATGAAATCCTTGAATAGATTCCAGCACTTCATCTCACAAAGAAAAATAGTCATTTATGTTATACACCCTGATGTCCGAAACTTCATTCTCTACAGAGAACTAGGCGATAAAAGAGCAAGCTAGGTCTTAAAAATTCAATAATATGATGTGGATATTTGACTAACTAAGCTAGTTTATGGATGAGCTCTTTGTCAAGAGTTAGCCAAAATCACAACATCTAAATTATTGGATATAGTGCAGAAAGAGGATATCAGTGAAAGTGTTAGTGTAAATTATAATGTGAGTGATCGTGATTGGACAAAGGACCTTTTTGACTTATTTAATTTTGGGAAGTATCCACCACACCTTGATGCTTCATAGCGTCATAGGTTCAGTCTACAAAAACTCAAATATGTTTTATTACCTAATGGGCTATTCCAGAATAATATTTATGGAGTTCTCATCATGTGTGAAGGAGTCAAAAAAGGAAAATATATTGGAGGAGTTTCATTATGGTCTATCTAGTGGCCATTATGCAGGAAAGACCATGGCCTTGAAAATTATTCGAGCTGGTTACTTTTGGCCTACTCTATTCGTCGATGCTCATAAGGTAAGTCAACATTCTGATAACTATCAGCAGTATATTGGAAGAACCAAGAAAGGAGCATCGCCCCTGTACCCAATTCAAGTGGAAGTGTCCTTTCGATAGTGGGGCCTTGCATTCATTGGATTCATTGATCCACATTCTCCCATAGAGTATAAATACATTTTAACAATGACTAATAATTTCACTAGGTGGGTAGAGGCTATTCCTACTAAAAAGGTAGATCAAGCGATTATCATATCTTTCCTGGAGGGACTAATCACTCATTTTGATGTCTCAGTCTCTATTGTGAATGATAATAGAACTCCATTCATCGGGTCCAAGATTACCAAATTTGTCAGTACATATGGAATTTATCTTAAGATGTCATCCATTTACTACCCATGGGGAAATGACTTGGCTGAATCTACAATTAAAAACTTGTTGCGGATCTTAAAAAGGAAACTGGGAAATAATAAAAGGAGCTAGCACCTGTTTTTGAATCATTTTCTTTGGGCAGATCGCATATACATAAAAAAGTATATTAAAACCTCTCCATATTCTTTTGTATATGGAAAATAAGTAATATTACGTACCCACATTGAGCTTACAGTGCTCCAAACATTGCAATTATTTAAATATGAATATGATAAGTGTGATCCAATGGGTGTGAGGTTGGCACAACTATTGCAGTTGGAGGAAGACAGAGAAAAGACGTATCAAGCATTCGTTGATCACACTAAAGTAATGTAGAAGTGGTTTGGAAAGAAGTTAACCGAGTGCAGGTTTTAGGTGGGAGACTTTGTTCTTAAATGGAATGAGAACAAGACCAAGCCAGGGAAACACCATAAGTTTGATGCAATTTAGGAAGGCCCATTTCAGATCTTGGTGGTAAATTCAGCTAATGCATATCATCTTTGGGACATGGATGGTTGGTATCTTCCTATTTTGATAAATGGCCTTCATTTGAAGGACTATATTCAATGATTAGAGTTTAAGAGGTACCATATTGTAAATATGTACAAATTTTATTTTTAGTATTTTATTTACTTTAAAAGAAAAGAAAAAAAAAAAAAAAAAAAAAAGAGAAGTGTTCCTTTTAAAATTAGTTTCGCTCCGAATTTATTTGTATGTTGAAAGAATTTGGGTAAAAAGATACAACGTTAAAAAATTCCCAAAAAAGAATGTGCCTTTGAAAGACATATCATACATGGTTAAAAGCAAATACTTTCACCCCTCCTAAAGCATACAAACGTGATTAAATAAAATATGCTTTCAGGCACCCTCGTTCAATGAGGGGAGTGCAAAGCCTTAGTCACCCCTTTGAGAGTGAATATAAAAAAATGAAGTGCCGAGTCAATGCACTATAGAAGAATTCAAAGTCGTGTTCACCCCGAAGATGGGGCGACACGTTCGTTCACCCAAGTTTGGGGTGAACACGTTGATTTAAAATACATGTCACTGGTTTAAAATATTATTACAAGTTGATTAAATGCGTCTTCGCTTGGTATGGAGCGATGAGAATTAAATATGTAAAAAGCATAGGCACCTTAGTTTTTTCTGGCAAAAAAATTTCAAATATTAATGCAAGGCACCCTTAAAAGAACGAAAAATCTAAAAAAAATAGTAAAAGTCCTAAAAAATGGTTTTTTTTAAGAAAAGCATTTTTTTCTAAATCTGGGCAAAAAAGCAAAATAAAGGAGACTTAAGAGAAGTCCATTCGTCAAGGAATCATACTAAGAAAGTCGAAAGAATTTCGGAGCGAAAGAGAAAAAAATTCAAGTATATTTTAGAGATGTTTTGCCCTCATTATTTTCAAAGCACAATGATTTTTTTAGAATCAAAGGAAGATATTGAGTGCCCACAAGGTGATTTCGCTCAAAAAAAGAAACAAGTGCACCTCAAAATGCTTTCACCCCATTAATTTTTATAAGCACATGATTTTGAGATCACTCTTGCGAAGGAATTTTGCCCTTGAATGCATGGAAAATATTGGGAAGTGTGCATGCAAACCAAGGAATGTTTTGAAGATATTTAATTTAAACATGCACCTAAATTTGCATAGGAGGAACATATTGTGTTACCAAGGAGCAATAATATGTATCATTGGTTTCCAGATGGCCGATTTGTTTTTTCGAGTAAGATTTAATTGCTAGGGCACGTTTTACAATAAAATTATGTGGCAATGGAGGGCACACTTTCCATGGATTATTTGGCAATCAATAGGAGATGATACCATTAAAACATTGGAAGTAGTGTCGGACGAGCGAATCAATACACACTTTCTTCTGAAATCGTTCGAGAGGAATCTAAAATTTATTGTGGTGGTTGGTGGGGCATTCTATATAAGATGCAAGGTAAAAGCTCCATAGTTTATTTTTCAAATTTTTACTGCCCCTGTATTTTCGAATTTTTGTTGTAGAAGTTTTTAGAGAACATTTAGAGCACTCATCGAAGAGAAATAATGGGAAAGCAAAATAAAGATACTACAAAGGCTGTAGATTATAATAATTCAAGGAAAAGAGAAGGAGGATCGAAATCCAAGAAGGCCCAGAGGAATGAAAATATTGATTTGGATCCATACGCCAACACAATGGCAGAAATTGAAGACTATTCAATTACCCACAAAGGCATAGAGAAATTTTGGCAGGATGTAGAGTTTATGATGAATTAGGGGTTGACGTCAGGAAGTTTTTTGATAATGCCATATCACTCATAGTTATTTTGGTACTTGTGTTCACATGTACACCCTTGTCTGAAGCTGGTGTAGCTTATTGCTCGATTTTACGATCTAGTTACAAGGACGATGAAGAATGCAAATAGGAAAATACTTTTTACCATCACCTTGGAGGAAGTACACGAAGCGTTCACTTGTGGTTTGAAGCCTCTTTGTTATGTGATTACCAAGAAGTTACATATCCATGAGCAGGAGGACAACTATGTCTCCACAGTAATGATGCGTTAGTTCATAGAGATGTAGTTGATTAAGGAGCCACATATGGGGTAGCTTCTAAACTTGCCAAGGCCACTCAACGTAATTTAAGAGCTTGGATATCTACTCAATGTTGGCGTGGATTGCGGGTTTACCTATAGATTCTACCATTCATAAGTGGTAGGTGGCATTAGCGCAATGCATTTTATAGGTTGAATTTTACTCTCCCCCAACCATGAGGCAAGGCACCAATCTGATTCTCTTCGATTGGGCCGATTTTATTTCTCGATTGTTGAATTTTCAGATGGAAAAGTTGCAAACTAGGGAAGATACGTCATTCAGACACACTTCTTTTCTGGTATGGTATTTCTTTTTTCACCTACAACAACACTTCTCTTTCATTGTAGTGAAACAAATGGATGAGAGGGGTGAATTTTTACCAGTTTATATGTGAACTTCCACCCCATCAAGTAGGGAGTCATTTTAGAGTTTTAAAAATTTATTTTTGGGGCTTGCAATAGAATTACTTTGTGATACATGTGAAAGAGTGCCATGGGAGTTAAGAGAAGTAGTAGTTGCAGGAGAAAAAAGAGATATTTTTTTGCTTACTCAGGGCGTGGTCGTAAGAATTTTGGGCTTTATAGGTAAGCCATTTTTGTTGCCATTTTTTACCACCGAACATATTTTTTCTATGGAGGTGGTGCACCAATAAGACTATGTGAATGATGTATACATATTAGGCCATGGTAAGAAGACGAATTGCAATATACCATTCAAGTTTGGCAGTATAGAAGTGAGCTAGGTAGGGCATAATCGATTACTCACACTAATGCTGCTAGATTTGGGGATGATAGAATTACCATAACATTGGAGGTATAACCTATTGGGAATGATTTTAGAAATTGTAAAGGCCAATTCGTTTCACTGTTGTTCTCATCCTGACATTGAGAAAAGGTGAAATAATTTTGATGGACCCAACATGGATTGGCACATTGAAGGCATGACGACACTCCCCCCATGGCATGACTTCTATGGATAAGAAGATGAATATAATCCGATGAAGTATAAAAATTAGATTCCTCCACCCGGATTATTTAGTCATGTAAAAGAAAATCAGCCCTTGTTTTTCGAGGAGAAAATTATAAATTGGTGGATAATGCGAGTCCACCGAGGAAAGACCACGTCTCCTTACGGGTTGAATATGGATGAGGTATTTTCGGACATCTACGATAAGTTTGTTGATTCCTATCAGCCCATCACTTTTGCAAAGATCTTGCCCCGAAGCTTCCAATATTTTGATAGTGGTGAAAGCGAATAAAGAGGAGAATGTGTATCAGTCAAAGAAGAAATTCTAGAGGAAGAAGAATAATAGTATGTGTTTAGACAAATATCATAGTGGAAAAAGATAAAAATTGAGGAGGCACCTACGTTAGAGAAGTAGAATATTTGGAATGCACCCCCATTTCCCAAAGCTAGCACCATTTCCTCCTCTACTGTTGAAGTTTCAGTGGCTGTAGTTTCCATAGTTCTAGTTATTTTGATAATGATTGTTAATCCTCCACTAGTGATAGAGGCTCCAATGATGGTTGCGCAGATGTTTCCAATGATTCAAGAATAAGGGAAGGACCAACAGTTAGAGAGCTCTCAGGTGGATATCATGGACATCAAGGAGAACGTGAATGTTAAGGAGAGAGCAAAAGAGCAATAGGAAGAAGTTATTTCATATCCGCTCCCATCACCGCATCACACGATGTCCACGCTTGAAGGTATATCTTGTTTTCCTTCTTATTTTTTGGAGCATGTAGTGACTACCGATTCACTCCTAACAGTTTATGTATCTATCTCTCCACCTTTTGGTATGCCCTCCATTTCCATTTTGCTTCCCTTTTCTTCCCTTCCTGAAGTCACTATTGCTTCTTCTTATCTCTCCTTTTATTTGTCCTCCCTTTCTTTCAGTTCATATGCATCAGGGCCAAACCCATTTTCATGCCCTTCCTCTTCCATTCCCGCTACCACTTCCACCAAGGTTGTAAGTATGCAAGCTCCTCCCAGAGTGAGTGTAACTACAGTTAAACCTAGCGCCTCCATCCATTTCATCATTTTAGTACCTCCTCTTCTAGTTGTTTCATCTACTTTCTTTGATCCTGACCGCTCAGAAGTTTTGATACCATTCACACCCTTTTTGGAGCTACAAGTACTACCCGACATTCAGGTCGCACCAAAAAATCTCGACATGGAGAAAATCAATCGGGTGCACCTGAGTTCATTATAGTGGTTGAAAATCATGAGGTAAAAAGAAGTTATGGCTAAAGCTCGGTCGCTCAAGAAGGTTGCCTTTGATCCAGTCACCATGGAAGCTCACACAACTAAAATCACTCCCTTGGTTCAGAAGCCACAAGGAGAAATATTGTCGAGTGATTATGTTTGTGAGACCATAACAAAGGACCTCACCAGGATCGATCCTATGGAGAAGATAGGCAACATATAGGTTGATATGAGTTCCGTATACTTGCATGGTGAGTATTATAAGCATAAATATTTTGATCAGGAGATTAAAATTATCAAACTCAAAAATACCTTAGCCAAAAGTAGAGCACAAGAGGAGAGGACAACCATAAAAAATGAACACTTGCATCGATAGGTAGGAGTGCATTTGAAGGAAAGGGATGCAACAAGGATAGAAATGCACTCATTCCAAACATAACTAGAGGCCATACAAAATCAACTGGTGGAGAAGACCGTACAAGTTGCAGGTTTTTCTTCAAAAAGCATTAAGGAGGCACACCTTCGCTCAACCCAGAACTATGAGAAGTTGGCCGCATAAGTAGTTCAAGTGTTGCATTATTTATGGGTAGCCATAATATAGATTTAGATGGGGTAACAGTTGATAGATACCACTGAGGAGATGTTGGAGCCGCACATGGATATGGCTGTGAAAATTGAAGCTTTAGCTAATTCTAGCATACATATTCACCACCTAAGCGAAATGGATCATGCCTGGTTAGCGGCTAAGGTCACACTGTGTAGTTATTTTCTAAGGATGGACCTAGTGAGAGAAGGCCATAAAATCCTCAATACCATTGAGTGAGAGCATACTATTTCTATGACTCATTTTGACACTCTTGTCAGCTTGGAATTTTTGGATTTTACAAATGAATGGGGTGAGTTTCTACCGAAAGAAAAATTGGAAGTGACCTGGAAGAATTTTGTGGAGGATACCTTAGAAATTTATGCATGGGAGGATCCCATCACAGAAGCATAGGTATTTTCTCTAATGCAAAAATTCACCCGCATGGAGCTTTCGTTGTTTGAACTAGCCCAACAAGCAAAGCACCTCAACTTAGAGGATGTCCAAAATCTTCGTTTCATTTACGAGTCATTGAGTACTCCTTGCTTATTTACCACTCATTCTTGGGAGGAGGCTATCACAATTTATGAGATAACTTCCAAAATCCTCAAGGATGAAGAGGAACGTGCGGCAGTAGAGCACACAACGATAGAAAATATAGCAGAAGAAGAGAGTGGGTGGATGTGATCCAAGTAGCATTTGAAGCCGAAGTCATAGAGAAAGTATAGAAGGAGGCATGCATAAAGGCATCCACATAAAAAGTGCTAACCAGTGTAGCCAGTAAAAAGACTCCATAGTATCCCAATGGATAAAGGCATGGGATCACTTGCATCCATACGAGCTGGATACCCCATGAGCTATCAGAAATGTTGGTAGTTTTGTACTTTGCCACATTGGGGTTTTGATATAATTTTGTAGAAGCATTTTTTATTGTAATACGAAAAAATATGTTAATCTAATAATATATTATTTTGACCAAGTTGATATATTGCAGTTATTTTATTTTTCTTTCCTTGTTTTTATACACCTTTTTGGCTTGGAAGTAATGGGTGTTTAAGGAAATAAAGGCTAGAAAATAAATTGGAGACTTTGGTTTGCGTCGTCCATAAAGTCGTTGAGGAGGGTGCGTAAAATATTAAGTGCTTGAAGTGAAAATTTCTCTAAGGAATGAAGATGCGTTCACCCCAATCAAGGAGCGAAAAGCCTTGTGCAACCTTCGTTGAAGAGGAAGAAAGGAGAGAAATGGTAAAATGGAAAAATATTTAAAGTAACTACGGTGCCCAAATATGAAGCTTGGGAAAATCACATTGACCCAAAATTTGGGGCGAAGGCTTAGTTTACCCCACTTAGGTACGAACGTCCTTTAAAAGAAAATAAAAAAATATGCCCGCCCATCACAAAGGAAACAAGTTTGATGAAAGAGGTTTGTTCACCCCAAAGTTGGTACGAAAGCTCCATTTTCCCTAGCTTTGGGCAAACATCATTAAAAGCGCGATGTTGAAAATTCAAAATTAGGTTCATCCTGGTTGAGGGGTGAATGCTCCCTTCGCCTCTCCCAGGGGTGAACGTCCCCCTAAAAGCAAAGTCACGTGAACATGCTACAAAGTTTAAAGTCAGGTGAATGCATTAAGGGCTGAAGTGAAATTGAAAAGTCAACATCGCATTCACCCCAAAGGGAAGATTATTGAATGTAAACTTAAAAGAGAACGATGTAGATGTTAAGGTTTTTTGCCTGGGATAAGAATAAAAATTGTTTCTATGACAAAAAAAGGGATATGATCCATTGAATTTATAAAGGCGTATTATCCACTATTGCACACTTTGGAAAGAGTAAATCTACATTCGCTCATTGTCCAGATTGGGTGAAATATGCTATCAATGTCATCATGAGTTTTCTAGATGTGCCGAGGGTAGGTCAATAAAATGTATTAAATGATGGAAGCGAGAAGTAACTCAAATTGTGGATCTCGAGCAGGGAAGGTAGCAATATTTAAAATGCAAGATGATTTTTATGATTTCCAAAGAAGGAGCACATTTTCAAGATGACGAACATCTCTAGTCAACAACCAAGCCTTATAATTTTTTGTGCACCAAATCTAGAAATGAAAATTTTGTGAAGGAATTTCATTAGAAGCCAGATCACTATTTCAAGAGGATGTATTTTTAATATTTCTAAGGAATAATTTTCTCATATTGGTCTCTAATTTGTAAACATTATGTCTCCTTGCGTATTTAATGAAAGAGGCAAAATCCTCTATAAATACTACCCAATTCTCATTGTAAAAAAAGAGGTTAGACATTATGCGAGAAAACTTCTCAAGTTCTTTGCATTAATAGAAGATACAAGGCTTCTGAATTTACAAGTGATCTTGTGTGTGATTTCCTTCTATTCTATGCATTTATATTTTATGCTCATGTTCATCGTCTGCTGTTAAATTTAAATTCTGCATCTGAATTTGAATGTTGTTGGTGAGGGAGTGAGTTATGGAATGCAATCCTAGAGGTTGTTTTTGTAAGGTCATAAGTTAATGCTATTGCCTTCTCTTATTACATGTTGTTTTAATACTTGGGTGGAATTCTTGCTGCTAGTTTATCCCCAATCCTACATCTTCGACCTATGGCCATATTTCCCATCTCTTTCTATTTTTCCCAATTTCTTTCCTACAAATCTAGTCTCAAACCTATTTAGGATTAGTAAGGGAGCCAACCCCCTCTAGAGATTGGCATGGATGGTATTTATTTCCTCTGGACTTTCAATGTTGGCAATGTCTAGGGTGCACAAACATAGTTTTTGTTAATTAGGTAGATATTTGACAAAAAAATACCTAGGCTATTCATAGAATACATGAAGAGAGGACTAAATAATCATTTCTTGATCTATCTTAAAAGTGATGAAAATTAAATAATATTACTTAAAACTATGGGGAAGTGATGGGCATAAACAAAAATGGTCATTGGATGAGAAAAATTAAAGGATAAGCCTTTAGATTTTTAGTAAAAAATGTATTTTTAATGACCATAGAAGGATATAAAGTAAGGTGAAGAGCTACTAGAATAACTATGGAGGATCAAACCCTATTCATTTTTAAACTTCAAAAAGTGTCAAAGATAATAGCTTATGTTGGGATAGTTGATCAAATGGGACTTAGGTGGGTAGGCCTTTGATTCAATCCCCTCATGTATTAGGCCTTTGATTCAATCCCATAATATCTTATTGAGAAGACAAGAGGTTATCATAGATAAGGAGGAGATACTTACCCCATATCCTACAATCTCATAGAAGAATACTTCCCATGGATGAATTATTTTGTAGAGGATTATATGATATAGTAGAATAAATTCTATTAGATGAGGAGAGAGAGCATTATATAGGGATGCGTAACTAATTTAGTTGGGGCAGATGATAAGTCTTCCAAATGAACAATTTAATACCTATTTGATTGAAAAATCTATAGTTTGACACAATTGATGATGTTTACACTCTTTGTTTTTTCATTTGGTTATATGGGATTGAAACGGGCCCCACCCATATTACATCATCACCACATAGTGGTATTATAACAAATATTGGATATTATCCATGTATCGCTTGGCAATATTCGAACCTTGGTCTCCTCCTTGAATGTTGAGGAATCTAACTAGTTGAGCTAATGCTACTTGATTGATGATGTTTACACTCTTGTTTTAGGAGAAACTGGTAATATTTTATTGTTTGTTAATATATATATAATTTAGTAGTTTTATGGAAAATGATTGCATTATATAGGTTTATCTACAAATTTTTTGATGTGTTTTGGACATTAGCAATATTTAGTTTCAATACTCGTACTATTTACGATAAGTTTTTGTAAAACTTGGTGACTTGCAAAGTAATATCAATAAACTCATAGAACTAGAGGAACAAAGATATATTGTATATAAAAGTTAACAGGGATATATGAAGAAGATGAAGTGGTCATTTAAAAAAAAAAAAAGAATAGTAAAGTAAATTTTAAACAGGTGATTTAGTATCAAAATGGGTCCTACAGTATTCAAAGAAAAATATGAAAATTTTGACCATATTTAGATGTGGCTACAATAGTATGTAGTCTTGTGTAAATTTCTTTGAGTTGAGTACATTAGATGGAGAGAAATTGGAAATACCTATTAATGGGTAGTATATCAAGAATTTATTTTTTTGATCCTAATATATGTGGTCATGAAGGACACAAATGTAAATTATTAAAATAAAAAATATTTTAGCTCTAAGAACCCAGGAAGGCATTTCCATAGAAGTTCTATGTTGAAAACCAATTTGGTAAGATTGGATCCTCTATTACCTATAGGTGACCATAGTCCTTAAGTAGGATCCTATGCTATAATATTTTACAATACCATTTCTTTTTCTTAAAAGGAATTTTTTCTTTTGTTTTTGTTTTTCAAGTTTTCAATAGATTTTAGTTTGTCTAGTTCATGATTTTTCCTCCATAGTTGGAATAACTTGTAGTAGTTTTTTGGAAAAATGAAATTTCTTTATTATTTATTTACTATCATAAATAAGTATAATACTCATTATATTATATCCTTGAATATTTTATTGATTAAATTATAGCAAGGGATATTATTAGGACATAATTTGGCTAGGACAATTTTAACTAGGAAATATTTGATATAGAAGGAATGCTAAAGTTATAACATGATATGAAATGCTAGGAAATTAAAATTTTATGTGGATATTAGTGACATAAAATGAAATATTTAATATAAATTTGAAATTATAATTTAACAACTTAGCCTATCAAATTGTTAAGACGTTGGGTATACCACTATTTTAGGAATGCCATCAAGAAAAGTCACATGGGACACATACGTAATTACATAAATTAATTTATTATGGAACAAAGGTAATCATAATATCTACTGATATTTGTTGAGAGAAATATGAAAAACATAATAGAGAAGCCAATACTAAGTAGACTAGATTGTACATGTGGGGACACTGATAGAAGTGTAAAAAACAATCAAATACCAAGAATATGAAGTAGAATGTGAAGCTGGATAGAATCTTGAAGGATGTAGGATGTATGGCCTATTTTGATAAAATACAAGGCATAATGAAGGAATCACCCTTAAGTTTACTAAATAATTACAAGGAAATAGGAAATAATATAGAAAAATCAAAGTTGAAGTCATAGAGGAATCCATTGCTAATGTTACGATACTATCGATTGAGGAACTTGCTAGTAAGTATAAAAGCAAAGCTGAAGTAGGCACTTACCAAAAATATTTCCTATGATAAGTTGTAGTTGATATCATGTAAAATATAATTAAGAGTGTATCACTACCAACACCCCAAGATGAAGTCACCTTACATAGTCTTAGGTATACACTTATTAGGGATACCATGATTTTATTTTTATCATTTCAAAATTACATCTCATTTATGCCATGGATGGAGGATTAACCTTCCATATTTTCTATTAAAATCCTTGGAGAAATTTTCCCAAAAATTTTAAATGAGAAAAGAAACTAGTTTTGTCCATCATGGGCTTATCTACATTCTTATTAAGGATTCCCTCTTTGGGTAGAGGCTAGGGTTTCAAGTATAAATTTTATTGAAGTTAAAAAATAAAAAACAAAAATATAGAGGGGCCTAAAGAAATTCAACCTATATAGCCCCTAAAACCATAAAACCCAAGTAGGCAAAGCCACTAAATGGAGATTCCATAGTGCTAAAAAAATTGACTCATAGCCCTGCTATAGATAAGTCTACAAATAAATTTATAGACTATAAGAGGAATTCACCTTAGTTAAGGGCAAAGCCACTAAATGGAGTGAGATAAAGAGAAAATATATAAGGTATAGGAATAATATATATTAGTTAGAATTGAAGAATCCAAGTGGAATATAGAGGTATAATCTTATGAGTAGGGATATGTTTCTCTATAAAATCATGAAAATTATATTAAATCTATTAGAGTATATTATCATAAAACTCTAGGAGAGTAGTAGAATAAGCTCATGGAGCTAAATGAGTTCAATATAAATTTTTCCAAGTTGAAAAAGAAAGATATAGAAGTTAAAAAACTAGCAAAACTCTCCACCATTTCCAAACTTACAGAGGAAATGGTTGTATGTAGACCCATTGCAAGGGTCTATTCTCTATACTTGAAGGAATAAAGGTTTAAGATGGAATTGGAATGAGCTACTAAATTTCAGCCCTTGAATTATGAGAATCAATTTAATATTAGCTAGGTTTAGATTCTACTTCCTAAAAAAAAAATCTATTTTGTAAATTTCATTTGCATAACTTCTTGCTCCTTGAGTGCACAATATTAAATCCAATGCCTTTATTGGAGACATGGTCATTAGAGTCTTCTGCTCCAACATTCAAAATAAAATTATGAGACCTAGGCTATTAATAGAATATATGGAGAGAGGACTAACTAATCCTTTCTTGGTCTACCTTGAAAGTGATGAAAATAAAAATAATATACTTAAAACTATGAATAAGTGATGGGCATACAATATATAGTCTTTGGATGATAAAAAGCAAAGGATGACCCTCTAGAGGTTTGGTAAAAAATGTATTGTAAGTGACCATAGAAGGATCTAAAGTAAGGTGAGAAGCTACTAGAAGAACTATGGAGGATCAAACCCTATTCATTTTTAAACTTTAAAAAGTGATAAATATAAATATAACTTATGTTGGAATAGTTGATTAGATGGGACTCAGGTGGATAGGCCTTTCATTCAAGCCCCTCATGTCTTGGAGAGTGAGTCTTAGCAATGGTATAATATTGAGCAGACTAGAAGTTATCATAGATAAGGAGGATATACTTACCCCATATCCTACAATATCATAGAAGAGTACTTCCCATGTATGAATCACTTCATAAAGGATTATGTGATATAGTGGAACAAACTCTAGGAGATGAGGAGAGAGCATTATATAGGTATGTGTATCTAATTTAGTTTATGGAGATGATAAGTCTTCCAAATGACCAATTTAGTAAAGCCTCTTTGATTGAAAAATCTATAGTTTAACATATATTATGATGTTTACACTATTTTTTTTGGAGGAAATGGTAATGTTTTATAGTTTTATAAAAACAATGTATAATTTAATAGTTGTATGGAAACTGATTGCTTTATATATATTTATCTACAAATTTTAATCTGTGTTAGACATTAGCAATATTTGGTTCCAATACTCATACTATTTGTGATAAGTTTTTGTAAAACTTGGTGACTTGAAAAGTAGTATCAATTAACTCATTGAACTAGAGGAACAAAAAAATATTGCACATCAAAATTCAAAGGGATATTTGAAGAATATTAAGTGGTTTTACCCAATAGAGGCACCAGGTTAGGATATTTTAAGAAGATTAAGGGATAATAATTATCCCTTTATACTTTCCTAACCTATTGCCTCTATCTCTAAAATAGTTGACTTCCTCAGCTAGTTAGTGCTTTTCATGAACTAAAATGTCCTCGTCATTAAGGAGGTCCATCACCTCAGCTAGCAAGGGGGGATTGATAGTGAAACTAAGGCTGCACACCATGACCTTCCTATCATACCATGACTGGACCAACTCAAAGGAGATATCATAGTCGCTATCACTAAATTTATGGAGGAAAGGAATAAACCCAAAATTGTTGATTATTTCCTCCATAATAGAAGCAAGCTATAGAATTTTCAATTTCGAAAGTGCCATTGTTGATAAATACAACTACACATCACAACAAAGAACACTACTAGAGAAGAGCAAGTTCCATAGAATTTAGAGACTATGATTTCATACTTGTTTAAAATTCTCATGACTAAGGGCATAGGGGGCATAGTTCCATTGATGATTATTATCATTCTAATAAATTTTCTATATCATTGGCTCATGTCCTAGGATGAGATCAATAATGATGTTGCCAATGAAAAATAAGATTATCACTTCACTATTTCTAATGAGATGGACAATATTACACGAGTTGGGGTGGAGGACTAACCAAATGGTATTTTAGGAACTATTTCAATTGAAAATGGTCCACATGGTGATAATAATACTAACAAGGTGGTAGAGGAGCACAAAGGACCAAGCATTGAAAATGGAAATAGGGCTGACATAGAGATGCATGGGGACCCAATAAAAACTAAGAGACTAGCATCTGAAGGATAGGCCAACCTTTAAAATCCAAGGAAAACATGCTAAAAGGATGAAATCAAATTGGTTGGTAATGGATCATAGAAAAAGAAAGGTCCCACAACACAACCAACTCGATTCAACCTTAATACATTACCACAAAAGGGCATTAAAGGAAATTAAGACCATCCATCATGTGAGAATCATGGAGGGCATGAGGGAAATTAGTATGCCACACATGAAGAGAGTCTTAAGAAAGGACCAAGTTTCCAAGAACATTCATTGCTTTGTTTCCATCCCTATAAATATGTTGGATGATGTGGCTACTAAGGTTTAGTAAGGATCTATTGGACTCCTAAATAAGATTTTAAATATTCCATGATGGGGATTGAGAATATTTAAGATAATTAATAATATTTAATGGATCTCCCTCTATAATAAGGTTTGTGGAAGAGATATGGGAAAGGAGGGATAGCACTTGGTAGAGAGATCTAGCTTCAACAACATGATTGGTTTGGAGTCCTAGATTTTTGGCATAATCTAGAATTATTTTCATATCTAAAACTATTTCCAACCCCCATGGGCCTAGGATTGCCTTTAGAAACTCCATAAAAATTGAACTTAATCCAACCAATTGGTGGAGAAGTATAGTGAATAGAAGCTCTATCAATAAAAGTTAGGATTGGCATAGAAGGACACAAAGAGAGATTCAAAGAAGAAATAAACCTAACCTCAAAGGCTAAACCAATGGGATTAAAGGGAGATACCAACTTGGAATTTTCAACACCAGTAACTAGAACCCAAATTCAATCCAAATTTACAAAAGATGGTGTAGGAGTTAGAAGGCCCAAATATACTTGAGATGGGGCCAACAAAAGGGATTGGGCCATTGGGAGCAGAGATATAAAATAGAATTGGGATGAGAGCAGGCAACACTAAAAAATTTAAGTACTGAATGGAGGACATTTAAAGATAAGGAGAACTCAATAAAAAGGTGGTGGGAGGACTCTAGGTTGGAAATACAAAGATAGCAATGAGTAGAGATAGTCATCCCTCTCGACAAAAGATTATCAATAGTTAAAATTGTATTCTAGATGATAAGACAAAAGAAGAAGCTAATCTCAGGGATGATATTATTGAGTCAAATGAGCTTGGTAGGAAACCATTTTTCTTTGATACCTTTAGATAAATACTAGGCAAATTTGATAAAAAATTGCCCATCCTTGTCAGCTTTCTAGATGATATGGTAATTAGCACAAACACTGGGAATAACATGAGTTCTAAGTAGATTGGAGAGGGCTCTCATATCTTACTTATGATTCTCATTCATATCTCTCTCAAGAATATTTTTATAGATATCTCTCTGACTAGAAGAGTTGATGAAGTTGTAGACCTTATCATCAAAGAGATAATCTATTATGGGCTTAATGATGACTAGATTGGGTTCCTCCATCAATGAATGATATTTTAGCTAGGGGTACTTCCAATAATATATATTCCTTCCATTTCCTAGCTACCACCTTAGTCCTTTGTTGATGAGAGGTTTGGACTTAAGAACTAAATTCCAAAAGGCTAACCCAAATGGGAGGGGATCTTCACTCAAAAACTTGTTGTGTTGTAGGTATTTGATTTTTATGATATCAACCCATGTTGAGCTATCACTCATGAGAATTCTCCAACCCTATTTTAATATGAGTGCCAAGTTTATCTTGCCCACCTTCTTGAAACCCAATCCACCTTGGTATTTTTTGGAGCATATTTTATCCCAAGCAACCAAAGGAAATCATTTGTGATCTTTAGAGCTAGACCACAAAAATCTATTTTAAATTTGCTCAATTCTTTAGAAAATGGAATTTGAAGCTTTGAAGATGGAAAGAAAAAATATTGGGATGCTTTGGAGACAAGCTTGAACCAACGTTGATTTCCTTGCTTAGCTTAAAAGAGCTCCTTTCTAACCGGTGAGCTTCTTGTGCATTCTTTCAATAACATTGTTCCACAAACTCTCAAAAGGTCTATCTGAGAAAATAAGAAGGTTGAGATAAATGGAAGGAAATTTTGAGATGGTGCACCCAAGGATTTTGGTAATTTTGAGTTGCCTTCCAATAGGGCATTAAGGAAATAAAGTTTAATTTTAATGAAATTAACCGTTTGACCCATAGCTTATTCATAGATATTGAGGATGTATTTGATGGCTTTGGCTTAGGGAATTGAGGATAAGGTGGTAAGGATGGTGTCATAAACAATTTTTTGGTGAGTGATGGGATTAAGGATGGAAGAGACCTTAATTATAGAATTGGATCCTTGTAAATAGGCAGCTTTGAGGATCCTTCCTAAATATTTAACAAGAATGATGAAGAGAAAGGAAGAAAGAGGATCCCCTAGTGGCTGAACCATTATAATAATATAGAACCACGTGTTACAACACCAATATATCCAAGTCGGCTATATTTCCAATTATCATTTATTCATTGATTTATTATTATGAATAGTGTACATTGATTTAGAATCTATCATAAATTTAATTATCTGTCATCTGTGTATTCACAAAGGACTTAGCCCTCCTCAAGTGGTAAATAAATGATTAATCTTCTCTTCCAAATTTGTGTCATATTGGTTTTACAAAGAAATTGATATCAAGTGGTATCAGAGCACTTTCCAGGATAACACAAACTTGTCATCATTTCAAAAGTCGATACAGGTTGTAGAACATTGTTCACTTTTCGTCTAAATATTTTTTTGAAGGATTTGCGTTAGCAATAATTTTTTGGGAGGATTCCTATTCATACAATTTGGGAGCACAATATCCAAGAATTCAAGTGTAGTAATAGTTTTAACTTTGGTGGCAGCATATTTTTTTTGTGACATCTAAATACAAATATGGAATTTTTATCACACCTGAAGAATAATTTGTAGACATATTATAACTCCTATGAAACCATTGGATGTAGCTTTAGTGGTCTCTCCATCCATAGCAAAGAAAAACCATTCAATGACTTAATATTTCAATTTTTTTTCTATACTTTTGTGGAAGTATTTTTGGAAAACCTAAAATTTAAACCCTAAATTTGTGGTCATAAGGTAAAATTGCTTGTCTTAAGATAAAAGTGGTTTTCATACAACATTGGATAAGATAACCAAAGTGTTACTAGGCAAGGTGATTCACTCAAACTTCTCGAAAAGGTGATTCACTAAATCATCTAGACAATGATTCGTTCTAATAATACAATCGTCAAAGAAGGTTGTTCATGATTACTACAAGCATAATATTGGTGACATGCTTCATTTTCTTATCCACATTTTGATGATATGTCAGTTCATCATCTGTAGTCCATAAATTCATTGTCCAAGTCTACACCTCAAAGTTATCTCCATGTGTGTAAATATTATCCATACGAGTCATCCAAACCCAATTAAGTCTCATTCGTATTAATAGCGAGTTCAGTCAGGCCTGACAAGTCATAAGTGAGTGTTTCACATGTTAGTTTTTCTTCATATTGACCATTAACTAAGTCACGTGGGTATCGAATAGTTGTCTTGCTCTTCATAATAGAATTCAATAACACATAGTAGTCATTGACATAAAATAAAACTGCCATAACCGTTGAAGGCCGAAATCTAGCCCACCATAGCCGTTGAAGGTTTAAATTTTACTGTTGGAATAAAAATAATCATTGAAAACTAAAATCGAACCATGGAATAAAAGTAGTCGTTGAAAGCTCAAAATATAGCCATTGAATGAAAAATTCAAATTTTAAATTCATAGTGGTTGGAATTAAGTGTCAATTAAAATTGACAACAATTATTTTTTCAAATTAACCAAATATTTTGTAGCAAATAACAAAAATAAATTTACAAATAAAAGTACATGAGAGACAAGTGGAACAGAGGACCAAACAGAAGATTACACAGTGCTGATATTCCAAATGAAGGACCATTAAATTCACCAAGAAGACCCCCATGAAATAAAAGTATGCAACATAATTCTCCTTTACGCATTAATAGTTTTAATCCCAATCACTCTATCCTTAACTCCATGGCTCCTTCCAACTCATCCCACGAGAATATCCAATATGAGGAAGTCGTAGTCCCTTCTTGCAACCAAGAATTACAAGAGTGTTTGTCTAAAATAACTAGTAATATGAACAATATGTCATTAGTTCTCCAACAACTAGTAAAGAAACAAAACCTTGAACCACCTCCCTCTCCAACTAATTCCCATAGACAAAATGATACTATGGATCAGGATTCTCCCATAGGTCACAATGATCTTAACTCAGATACAGGTGAAGTTTCTCAATGTTTGAAATGGCCTCCAGGTGTTACCGTTCCATGCACTGATATGCCCATATTTGAGAGTGGGGATCCAGGTGCTATATCATATTTCTAAAGTCGAAAAGGTTTCTTACACCTCTTCCAAATTGGGTATAAAATATTACCAGTGGTTTTTTTGGTAGCAACATCAACATAAACATACCATATTATGGCCAAAATTTAAAGATATTTTCCTCAAAAGATTTCATGAAGGTTTTTATTCTTCTTATATCGTGCACCAATTGGATCTTAAACAAAATGGTTTTGTCCAAGATTATATTTCAAAGTTCACAAGTCTTATCACATATACAAAATATGTAAAAGCTTTTGTGGTGGTGTTTGCTTTTCATCATGGTCTAAAGGAAAATATTCAACTCGAAGTGAACTTACATAATCCCTACACTTTGGATGATGCCATGAGGATCACTAAGATCACTGAACGAAAATTTTAAAATTAGACATCTTCTAGACGAGATTCTAATGCTTGTCCTCAATATCGCAACTATTTATTTTACAAAAATAAACAATCATCATGATATTTATGCTTTAAATATCGTAATTATCATCCTAGAGATCAAGCATGTGTACCATATAAAACCTTTCAAATAGAGTACAAAAATAAGGATGAAGAGGATGAAGCAGAAGATATCACTCATCAAGAGTCAGTCATGTATATAGAACAAATCTCGATAGATACTAGTGAAGCAACACCAAAAGATGACATGATGGCTATTTTAGTATATGCTCTTATGGTGATAATATCTCATCATACAAATAAGGTACCAGGATTTATTAGGTACAATGTATTAATGTTTTTATTGATTGAGGGAGTACACATAACTTTATCGACATTAAGACTGCTAAAGCATTGAACTTTTACATCAATACAAACAATCAAGATAAGTTCCAAGTTTTAATTGCAAATGGAGAAAACACTCAATGTGTTGGCAGAACATCTCCAGTTGCAATCTAAATGGGAAGTTACACTTGGCAAGAAAATATCTTCATTATTTTTTTGGTAGATAAGATACTATAGCATTAATACCGGGTTTTACAGGTTGACCCAAAACCTTTTACGTATTGGGATTTTCTGTCCTATCTTCCTTGGAAAAGGATCCTAGTCTCTTCAACAATTATTTTAATCCTCCAAGGAGGTGTTTTCCAATTATTGAGGATATTTATAACATGCATAGAGTCTCCTTCTACGATAAAATTGTCTTCTAAGTCTTGATTCAGTTGAAGACCTCTCCACATAGCTCTAGCTTCAGCTTCGTTGTTCGTCCTTGTTCCCAAATATTCAGAAAATGCAAGCATTATATTCCCATTATGATCTCCCACAATGCCGCAAGTGCCTGCTCTTCCAGGATTGTCCTTAGTCGCTCCATCAAAATTAAGCTTAAACCAACCCATAGGAGGTGGGGACCACTTAACATTGGCTCTGGGGTTGACTACCCTAGGCACAGACTCATCTAACAAGGTTAAGCTTAAATATTGAGCAATCGTGGTCTCTTGTAGATGAGGTTTAAGACTATCAAAAGGGATAAGGTTCACATTCTCATTGGCAAAGGATAGGATCCTAGCAATTATAGTTTGATGATCATGGATAAAATCATTAAAGACTCTATGGTTCCTTTCTAACCACACCTGCCAAAGATAGTGATTGAGACAAATTTTTCACTTGTATCTAAGTATTTGGCTTGAAAATGGGCAAGGCCATTGGATGAACAAATCAAGTATGGTGGATGGTTTAACCCAAGAAATATTAAAGGCCTAAAAAACTCCACTTAGGACAGTTAAGGAAAAAGGGCACTCAAGGAAATTGTGATAAATGGTCTCCCAATTAGCCCTGCACATATAACATTGATTAGTGATACAAATACCTTTACGCATCATATTATCAATGGTTAGAATTATTCCTTGGATAACCAACCATAAAAAGACTACAATTTTTGGAATTAAATTTTTTATCCAAACTAAGTCCTTTTGGAGGATAAAATCCTCATCATCAAGCAGAAGCTTGTAAGTTGATTTAACAGTGAACTGCCCATTTTTCGTAGGAGCCTAGGTCTTGATCTTCCTTGGGTCTCATGGGGATAAACTGTTGCCTGAGAATATTATAAAGATCATATAATTCCACTTGAAATCCTTGAATCCTTATTTTTTTCCACTTCATTCTGCCTCTGTGCTCAACCATATAATCGGAGACTTTTCTGCCAATGAGTTCTTCTGTGATATATCTGATTCAGGCTAAGTTAGGATATTGTGTCAGTGGTTCATCCTTAGCCCACCTGTCATTCCAACAATTTATCCTCTCACCATTGTCTAAAACCCATTTAAACCTTTTTTGATGTTTTCCTTACAATTGAGATTTGTTTTCCAAAAAGCAAAACCTCTAATTGGAACTGAGTCACTTAGAAATTCCATATTTTGAAGATACTTTCATTTGATGATAGATGTCCATTCATTTTCTTCACTAGAAATGAGGTGCCATGCATGCTTAGCTAGTAAAGCTAAATTCATATGAGCAATTCTCCTCAGACCTAAGCCCCCATTTTCCCTGGGTCTGCACAATTTGGTCCATCCTACAAGGTGTATCCTTTTTTTCTCCTTTGATCCAGTCCATAAAAATTCTTTTTGGAGTTTCTCAATTTTCTGGAAAACCTTCATAGGGGCTTTGAAAACGGAGAGGAAATAGACTAGAATGCTCTGAAGAGAGGCCTTAGTGAGGGTCAACTTTCCTGCTTGAGATAGAAGTGACCTTTCCATCCAGCAAGGTTTTTTTAAATTCTTTCAATAACCCTATCCCACATTGACTCTCTCGGAGAACCAATGAAAAGAGGGAGACCAAGATACGAAGTGGGGAGGTTTGCTATATCACACCCTAAAATTTATTCAATCCTTCCTTACCTCTAAATGGGGGTGTTCAAGAAATATAACTTGCTTGTACTAAAATTAACTTTTTGACTAGTAATGTCCTTGTAGAGTTATAGGATGTATTTAATTCTTTTGGCCTCAACCATCGACACCTTAGTCAATAGAAGGGTATCATCGATGAATTGTTGGTGAGAAACAACCCTAGTGAGAGATGTTACCTTGATTCCTGATATTAGCCTTGAATTGCAAGCATTTTTTATGGTTCTACCTAAAGCTTTTGCCACAATGATGAATAACATGGGGCTGATAGGGTTCCCCTGCCGAATTCTTCTGTGACTTTGAAAGTAACCAACAATTGTTCCATTAACCAGAATCAAGAACCATGATTTAAAAATGCATTCTTTGATCAAATTAACCCATTGGTGGTGAAAACCAAACTTAAGGAGGACAACAATCAGAAAGTCCCAATTTAGCCTGTCAAATGCTTTATTCATATCAAGCTTGAGGGCAAAAATAGACATGTTAGTCTTATGAACAGAGTGCAGAGCTTCATGAACTATGATAACTCCATCTAATATTGATATGCCCTGGATAGAGCTTTCCTGGCATGGATCTATGATGCGGGGCAGAACATCTCTCATTCTATTTGTAATGGCTTTAGTTAGGATCTTGTAAGAAACATTGCATAGACTGATTGGCCTGAAGTCAACCATAGATTCAGGGGTTTGCTTCTTAGGAATTAGAGAAACAAAAGTACAGTTGATACCTTTTGGGATATGATTGCTTTCTTGGAATTATTTGATAGCAAAAATTACATCCTCACTTACGATGTCCCAAAAAGGGGGAAAGTCGTCGGGTCCCGGGGCTTTGTCTAGCTCCATGCTAAACAAGGCTTCCTTAATTTCCTCATCAGAAAATGGAGCTAGAAGCTTAAGGTTTATATCCTCATTTATTATGCTAGGAATGGATTGCAATAGAATATCTTTGGCCTCCTCATTGCATTGTGATTCCTGACCAAGGATAGAATTGAAATAAGTTACTGCCTCCTTTCTGATTTCTGTTAAGTCCTAAGTAATAGAACCATATACTTTTTTTTTTAATTTTTATCTTGTTATTGCTTCTATTTCTAAGCGTGGTGACGTGAAAAAACTTGGAATTTGAATCTCCATATTTCAACCAAAGAGCCCTTGATTTTTGCCTCCAATAGATTTCCTCACAAGCCAAAATGTTATGAAACTCTGCTAGTTTTGTCTGTTCCTCTTGCCTAGTAGTTTCATCAGCATCACCATGTTGAATCCTTTGATCAATTATCTTCAAACTTTCAACAACTTGTTTTTTATTTTCAAAGAGGTTTCCAAAGACCTCTTTGTTCTAAGTTTGAAGCTTTTCCTTAACAAACTTTAATTTTCCAACAAGTTTAAAAGCTGCACTACCCTTGATAGGTTGCTGCCACCACTGAATTAAGTTATCTCTGAAACTGGAATGTTTGATCCACATAGATTGAAATCTGAAAGGTTTCTTGAAGGATAGATAATTAGGTATCTCCAACAAAATGGGATTATGATCACAGGCAATTTTAGGAAGGGCTTGCATGGTAGAATCACCGAATAGAGTTGTAGCCTCCTTTGATAGAAAAAACATGTCAAGCCTTTCTTGAATGAGATGACACCCTATCCGTCGATTGCTCTAGGTATAATTCACTCCTCTAAGTTTTAAATCCATCAACATGTTGGAGTTCATAAAGTCATTGAACTCATCCATGCTCCTGATAAGTGGTCCATTTCCATCCATTTTGTCTGAAGGGTAAAGAGGAGTGTTAAAATCCCCAACCAGAATCCAGGGGATATTATGGAATATTTCATTCATATTGCCTAAGTACCATAGTAGAGCTCTCCCTTGAATTGAAGTCGGGGCATAAATATTTGAAAGAAGCCACGACCTGTTGTTGTTTATTTCCTTAAATAAAACACTAAGAACCCTGTCATGTTTCTGAATAAGGGTGCCTTCTACTATCCTAGGATCCCACAAAGTCATAATGCCTCTAGACGCTTCTCTGGATAATTTGCAAACCATCTCCCCTTGATTCTAGTTTTTTTTTGCTACTTTTTTTTACTGAATCTCATCAGTTTTTGTTTCTTGCAATATGATAATAGTTGGATTTACATTATTTCTTATTGCACTAACTTCCCTGTGCTTGGGCAGGCCATTGAGGCCTCTCACGTTACATGAGAGGAACTTCATTTAGATTGTTTAGGATTTCTTCCTCTCCCCCTCCCTTGAGGGGGTTTTCCTAATTTGTTGTCTTTAGAACCCAAAATAACCTGTTGAAACAAGGTTCTCTATTTTCCATTGGCAATGTCATTATCAGTTTTAATTTTTTGATGCTCAACATTTGATATTATCCCTCTTCTTTTTTCACTGCCAAAATCTATAGGAGACTTCACATTGCTCCTGGTTTGTTTAGGACTAAACTAGGGGGAGGCAATTTGTTGTAGAACCGGATTGCCATATTCCTCAGTCTGAAGAGTTTCACATATCTCCACCCCTACATCTAAATATTCTCCTTTTTTCCTGTATTCCCCTGGTCTGTGGGATGACCCCTTAGTAGGATTCACCTGGATCCTAGTGATGATGTTAGGGAGATGAGATTTTTTATTTTCCAATGCCTCAACTTTCTTCCTAAGTTCTTCAACATTAGGGTTTGGCTTTGGGATGCCCACTAGGCTTGAAGTATTTTTAGCATTGGGGTTTAAGGATCTCGACTTGGATGGGGATTCTAGAGATCGGGTATTAGGGTTTGGCTTTGTGATGCCCATAGGGCTTACAATAATTTCAGCATTAGGGTTTGAGGATATTGACTTGGATGGGGATTCTAGAGAGTCCGAAAGGTTAGCCTGAAGGTTATGGGCTTCCATGTCTTCCGATAATCCTCCTACTCCCATATTGGGTAGAATTGAAAATTTATTTGAAACTAGAGGATTGAAACTTACCTGAGTATTTTGGTTGCCAACAACCTGTTGTTTTCCTTTATCTTGTTGGGACCTTACACCCTCTCTTTTCTTTTTTTTGTAGATATAGTTTGCCTAATTGAAATTGCCTCTACTAGGGAAACTCCTCACATTTCCTCTGTCTAGCATTCCCTACTTCTGCTTTTCTCTATTCATTGCCAAGTTAGGGCACTGATTGCAAATATGTCCTTGATTTTTGCATTTTGCACAAAATGTCGGTCTTTTCTCGTATTATACCAATTTTTTTTTATAGTATTCTCCATACTCTAGCTCCACAAACCTTGGCAATTCATTATCCAAATTAGCATTTATGCAGATTCATGCATGAGTCATCCTTGTCCTGGCCAAGGTAGCATGGTCAATGGAGATCAGGTCCCCTATAGTTCTGGCTATACCCTGCAGCTAATATTCATTGAAGAACTAGGCAGGTAGACTCAGGAAACAAACCCAAATAGGGGCAATGTTAATATTTTGCTTTTTAGGGTCAAAATATTCACCCCATCGTCTGAGAAAAATGCTTCTTTTGCCTAGAAACCAAGGACCTCCTATTAAAATGTGGTTAGCATCCTCCATATTGTTAAAACGGATAATGAATAATGCTCAAGTTAGAGCTACCAACTCCAAGCTACCTACTGGTTGCCATTTACCCATCGCCCAAGCCCTAATAGTCTCCATGTCCGACCTACCTCCCAAAAACTTGCCTACCAGGGAGAATTATTCCATTGAAAGAAAAGGGCTCATGGAACTTGTCGGGGCCGAAATTTTATTATTTACTAGAACTAGGGGCAAAAGAGAGAGAACCTCCTTTATTTTTCCTCTAAGAGTCTCAACAAAAGATAACCACTTCTTAGGCCCCGCATTGTCCTTCGTATATTTTTTGTCGGGCTCTTTTTTAGGAGGGTCGGGCCCCTGTGTGATGCCCGCATCCAAATCTATCGCAACTTGACTACCTTCCTCTGGATCCTCGCTTGATCCATGCTCGAGGTTCCCACCTGCCCTTCCGTACCTGCTCTTCCTTTTCCGCCTTGGTTGAGATTCCTGCCTAGAAATTTCAAACCCTCACTCCCGTCACACCTGCTAAACCTCAGCTCACTCATTCCTCTTGCTCCTAAATAAAATATATTTTCACAATTATGATAATTGTTTTGAAATTTCTTCATTATGAACTTGGGAAGTTTAGATGTTATTCTGGATGTCGAATGGTTAGAAAAGCTAGAATTTGTTAGTTTTAATTTTCAAAAATTATATGTTGAATGGAAGGAAAACGAGAAGACTATTTGTCTCCAAGGAATTCAATCTCCACCATCCAATGTGGTGAGTTCACACTGCATGAAAAAGATATTTAAGAAAGGAGGTTATGGATATATAGCTCAAATCAATTGCATGGAATTTCAAGCATGAGATACCCCTGTACTTCCCTCAAAAGATCTTCAAGATATTGCAGCTAACTATGATGAAGTTTTTAGCAAACCAAAAGGGCTACCCCCTAAGCGATCATATGACCACACCATATATTTGGTTCCTATAAGTCTTCCTCCTAATGTGCATCCTTATCGATACCCTCAACCTCAAAAAATAGAAATTGAAAATATTATCCAAGAAATATTAGAACATGACATCATTCATCATAGCACTAGTCCTTATTCATCACCAGTGGTTTTGGCTCCTCGTAAATATAATTCTTGGTGCATGTGTCCTAATTTTCATCCCCTCAATAAAATCATGATCAAAGATAAATTCCCTATCCCTATCATAGATGATTTACTATATGAATTGCATGGTGCTAAATTTTTCATAAAATTGGATCTATGTTAGGGTTTTCATCATATCCGAGTAAGATATGAGGACATTCCCAAAACTGCTTTTTGTACTCATGAAGGTCATTATGAGTTCTTGGTCATACCTTTTGGTCTCTCCAATGCCCCTTCCACCTTCTAAAGTCTCATGACCCATGTTTTTTGTCAATTTCTTTGCAAATTTGTCTTAGTCTTCTTCGATGATATTTTGATATATAGCAAATCTTAGAATGATCATTTAATGCATGTGGGGAAAGTCCTTCATGTATTACATAAGGAGAAACTTTTTGTCAAATGCTCCAAGTGTTCTTTTGGTGTTTAAGAGGTTGAATATTTAGGTCATATTGTTTCTCATGAAGGCGTTAAAGTGGATCTTAATAAAATTAAAGCCATTCAAGATTGACCTTTACCTAAAACTATAAAAAAACTTCATGTTTTTTTGGGTCTTACAGGTTATTATCGCAATTTTATTTGCAATTATGGTAAAATTGCAGCTCCTCTCACCACCCTCACAAAAAAGGATGCTTTTCACTGGTCTGATGTTGCCACTCAAGCATTCATGGCACTCAAGGAAGCTATGTGTACTACTCTAGTTTTGGCAACTCCAAATTTTCACAAACCATTCGTTATTGAATGTGATGCTTCAGGTATAGGTATTGGAGCAATATTAATGTAATATGGTCACCCCTTAGCATTCAAATCAAGAAACTTTTAGGTAAAAATTTGGAGAGGTTCACATATGAGAAAGAAATATTGGCTATTCTACATGCAGTCAAGAAATGGAGACATTACTTACTCAACAGTTGTTTCATCATAAAAATAGATCATAGATTTCTCTTATCCAGAACAAAACAAGTGTATAACAAAGTTATTGGGATATGATTACATCATTGAGTATAATAAGGGTAAAGAAAATATAGTAGCAGATGCATTATCCTATAAATATGAAGATGAAGTTTCCATAAATGTCATTTTGGGTCCTTTTTTCTCAATGGGTTTCTCAACTCCAAAAAGAATGGTTAAATAACACCGAAACTGCTCAAATTATTCAAGATATGACTAAAGGATCATCAAAGCATCATTATTTTTTATATATTGATGAGGTGTTATGAAAGAAAGATCACATTTATATTCCACAAAGTTCCATTATTAAATCCATGATCCTTGAAGAATCACATGCTTCTCCATCAGGAAGGCACTTAGGATTTTTGAAAACATATCAACGGGTGAAACAATATTTTTTAGAAAGGATTAAAATCTGATGTCAAAACATTTGTTGCTAAATGTGAAGTATGCCAATGCAATAAGAGTGAAACAGTCAAGTCTCTAGGACTTTTTTAATCATTACCAATTCTTGACCGTCAGTGGGAACACATATCAATGGATTTTATTGAAGGTCTTCCCAAGTCATAAGGTAAAATAGTGATTTTTGTAGTAGTGGATCATCTTTCCAAGTATGCTCACTTCAGTGCTCTACAACACCTATATTCAACAAGCAAAGTGGCCAAGGTATTTATTGACTCCATTTTCAAGCTACATGGAATACCCAAAACTATTGTAAGTGACCGTGATACCATCTTTACTAGCAATTTTTGGCAAGAGTTATTCCATATCAGTGGTACCAAATTAAATATATCGTCTGCATGCCATCCCCAAATTTATGGTCAAACTAAAATTGTTAACAAATGTTTGGATACCTATCTGCGTTGCTTTGCTCAAGATAAACAATATCAATGGAGTCACTGGCTTTCATTAGCAAAATGGTGGTATAACACCTCTTACCATTATTACCTCAAGATATCTCCATTTGAAGCATTGTATGTGTTAAAATCACCAGTAATAATAGATTATGTTCCAGGATCTTCCAAAGCATCTCAAATAGATGATTGGTTCCAACATTGTCAAACAATGCTCAACATTCTTAAAGATAATTTGATCCAGGCACAAAATCATAGATATGGTAACAATATTCACATCATTCAAAATGATAATTCAATATTGGAGATATGGTTCTCTTATGTCTGCAACCTTACAAATAGTTGTCATTGAAGATCAAGACTAGTCAGAAGTTGACCAAGATTTTATGGTCCTTACAAGATAGTTCATCACATAGGTGAAGTAGCATATCAATTGGAGCTTCCTCCCTCATCCCGTATACATCTATTTTTTCATGTTTCCTATCTAAAAAAGGTGATTGGCCAAAAAGTACACACCCAGATAGAGCTTCTAGTACTTGATGAAGAAGGATGTATAAACCTTCAACCAGAAGCAATATTGCAAATCAGATCATGTCATCTTCGATCTCATCACATTAAAGAATTTCTAATCTAATGGAAGGACCTACTAGTAGAAGATGCTACATGGGAAACATAAAGTACTTTTGAGTCATTCTAGATTTGAGGACAAAGCTTTTCGAGGAGGGAAGCCATGCTACAACACCAATATAGCCAAGTCGGCTATATTTCCAATTGTCATTTATTCATTGATTTATTACTATTAATAGTGTAGGTTGATTTATAATCTATCATCTATTTAATTATCTATCATCTACGTATTCACAAAGGACTTAGCCCTTCTAAAGTGGAAAATAAATTATCAATCTTCTCTTTCGAATTTGTATCACATTGGTTTTATGAAGAAATTGCTATCGCCACATAGTAGATAAATATTATTGAATAAAAATGATCCAATATTCATGTATATATTTAAAAAGAGACCAGCCTACTTATTTTTAAATACGAAGTGAATGAATTCATGTATAGTGATGATTCTATCAATAATGAGTATTCCTTTAATGGAGTTTCCTTGAGACAAGTCTATAATGAGGGGAAGAATGTCCCTCATTCTGTTGGATATGATCTTAGACAAGATTTTATATATAAAATTGCAAAGGTTGATGGGTTTAAAATTAGAGAGGGACTTGGATTCAAGATACTTAGGAATTAGAGCAAGAAACGTAGAGTTAACATCTCTAGGTATAAACTTATTTCTCTAAATTTCTTGTATAGTAGCAGTAATGTTAAGCCCCATGATGGTCAAAAAAATTTAGAAGAAATGAGGAGGAAATCCATAAAGACCAAGAGCTTAATCAACTAGCATGGAAAATAGGGCATTCTTAATTTCCTCTTTGGATAAAGGGCTAAGCAGACAAGAATTAAGATTTGGAGGAATAAGATGGGGAATATTGTGGAAATTTATTAGATATTATGGAAGGACAAGGTTGGCTAAGGTCAATAAGGTTCTCAAAATTATCTACTACTTAAAATATAATCTCAAAGATATCATTAACAATATACCCATCATTTTTGGATAATTCCTTGATTTTATTGGAGCTTCGATGCCTGAGGGCCATAGTGTGAAAGAATTTAGTGTTGTAATCTCCTTCCTTCAGCCATATAGCTTTAGATTTTTTCCTCCAAAGGATTTATTCCTCATAATGACATTGTGGAATTCAAATAGGAGTTGTCTTTCAATATTTTTCTCAAAAGAAACAAATATATTTTGTTTTTTGTTTTGTAAGTTTTCAACATATTTTTGTTTGTCTAGTTCATAATTTTTACTTCATAGTTATAATAACTTGGAGTTATTTTTTGGAAAAATGAATTTTATTTTATAGTTTATTCAATATCATAAATAAGGATTATATCCATTATATTATATACTTAAAGGGATGATTGACTAAAGAATTGCAAGGGATATTATTAGGCCATAATTTTGCTAGTACAATGTTTACTAGGAAATCTTTGATATAGAAGGAATGATAAAGTTATAAATCCATGTTTCGAAATGGCCTATAGGGAATTGAAATTTTATGTGGATATTAGTAACATAAAATGTAATATTCAATATAAATTTCAATTCATAATTTACCAATTATCCTATCAAAAAATAATTAAACAAAATATAATTTTATTGAATTGCTTGCAAATATTTTGGGCACAACACTTTCATACCATAATATGTTTATACAATTTCAAATATATTTTAATGAAGAATCAAATATATATGAGTGGTCAAAATTTTAGCTTAATATTCATCATAGTGGGCTTGTTATGCTAAAATATTATTTTCCATATTTTTATCGTAAAATCATTAAAACAAATAGAAAAATTTATAATTTTAAGTAAAGTTTCTTTAGAAAAGGGCTCATGTCTCCTGTAATTTTTAACCCAAATTTCATCCATTTGATATGAAATAAAAATACTATTATGGTTTAACTATTTTTGAAAAATAGTTCTAAAAAATAGGATAGGTTACTTTGACAAAAAAAACAAAGGAAAATTTTGATGGATAAGTTTACCTTATTGTGTGTATTTAAAGAAAAAGCTTAGAGATTTTCTATATATATAAAAGGATCTACATTTACAATGCATGTGTTATATATGCATATTAGTTGTGATAAAGTTGGCATTGATGTAATATATGTGCTTATACAAGAGAGAAGCAAAAAAGAAAGAGGTCTTTAGTTACAATTGAACTACATGATTATATCATCATCATGAACCATTATGAACTACATGATTATATCATCATGAACTATTATTTTGTAATATATGTAAATTTCCTTCCCTTATTTTATCAATGCATAATAAATATAGATATAAGAAACTTAATATGTGCAAGAGACTTTGTCAAATATCTACACATACTCAATTGGACAAAATTGAAGTTGTATTGTGGAGGAAATACTCAATGCCTTTGGGTTCATTCCTTTCCTCTAGAAATTCAATGATAGTGACTTTGATATTTCCTTTGGGTTAGTCTAGTCATGGGATGATGGGAAGGTCCTAGTGTGTGGCCTTAGTTTCATTATCAACACCCACTTGTTGGATGAAGTGATTGGCCTCCCTAATAATAAGGATATTCTAGTTCATAAGAAGCACTCTCTAGCTGAGGAATTGACCTATTTCAGAGACAAAGTCAACAAGTTAGGAAAGGATAAAGGGATAATTATCAGAGAGACCCTTCCCAAGCCCTAGAACAAAGTTGCTCTCTCCATTCTCCAATACTTTACTATCGATGAGACAAACACTAGCTTGATAAGTTTATAATTAGCGTTTATCAATCACCTCAAGGGTATCAAGGCCATTAATATTCTTGATTACTTGGTGAGATCCATTGAATATTTAGTACTCAATGTAAATAAAGGTATGTCCTTGTACCCTATCCACTAGGGCCTTCACCTTATCCTTTATACGTATGCTCTACAAAAAGAAGCCTAGAAAGCTAAAGTCTCCTACATTGATAATCCCCCTATGGTTCTTAACTATAGCCAGGGGAGTCCCCACCCCTAGAAATTGGATGAAGGTGTGCCCCTGAAGAAAATTCCTCCTAAAACCAATAGAAAATTAAATTATGGATTAATTTTTAGATAGAATCTACCTACAATCAACTATGAAGGCTGACATCATTCTTCTTGGGGTAAGTCTCAAGCAAGGAAGATAAAGGCACCAATCATTATTAAGCAAGATTAAGATAAGTCTAACGATTTTGCAAATTTATTGAAGAAACCAAAAATTGAATATTCCTCAACTCGATCATCTCCACACATGGCTATGGTCTCGTAGAGTGAGTCTTCCAAGACATCAAGCCAACTGAGAATAGGGTTTTCTACATTCATCAAAAAAGGGTACATTCAAGATCTAGAGGACTTGTTTAGTTCTATGTATAGAGCTACCAAGATGATCACTTCCTTGATGCAGTAAGCCACTATAACTTTGGATGACCTTAATTATTAGAATGAATATTTTGAGCAATTCAATCCCAAATACCAGGTAGCCACTGAGGACACCACCTAATGTGTCTTATTTGGGTTTGTGTTTTGATTCCAATATGGGTACTTGGGTCTATTTTTTAGTTCTTAGTGTTTCTTTATTTTTGCTTATGGTTGATTCTGTTATGTCCTAATTGAACTGTGTTTTTTTTTGGGTTATTGTGATGTAAAAGGTTTGGGGATCCTTTCAAAACCCCTTCCTTCTATCAATAAAAAAAATATTGAAGTTGTATTTAATTTTTTTGAATTATTTGCAAATGAGGTGGCATAATAATATAATGTGTTTTATTTGGTCATAAAAATTTGGATTACAAACAAGTTTGATAGTTTCTTAGTTGTCATAGCTTAGGATCATTGGTTGTTTTTGTGGAATACCCATTCCTTACAAGATGCAACATAAGCATATCATCTTGTAGACACTCATATAGTGTAATATTATATTTTTATGTAAGATCAAGAAATAACATATTCCTTCTTACTTTCCCAAGAGATAAGACTAGATCCTAGAAAGAATATGTAATCAAATGTGGATATCCTATAATTAATGGATATTGCATAGTCCATAACAATAAACCTATCAATATAAAGTTAAAATAAGTAGTTGTTTTTATGTCCATGAGACCATAGACCATGAGAAATGATCCTTATAGAGAATTTTATTAATCCAATATATGTTTATTCAACCAAACTTTGGTTTTCAAAGTATGATGTACAAATTTATCCCTATTGGATTCGAACCTTAAACCTCTTATTTGGAGTTTCAAAGTCTTACCATTAGGCCTAATCAAGAATAATTGATTATTTTTCTTATACTCCAAACCATAGTCAATCATACGAAAAATATACCTAGGTATCCACTTTTATACTTTCTAATAGCATACCTTTAGTTATTGCATAAACCATAAAATATAATTGATAGTATAGTTTATATCTACTCTAGTGTATGCTAAATAAATGATAATTTTTCCATCAACTAATTCTAGAGTCACATTTACCTATGGGTATGGATTATTTTAGAACAACTGAAACCTTTTTTTATTAGATGTATGGAGTTTTAAAAGGAACTCCAAACCTTTTACAAAAAATATCTAGTCACCTTTCTTGGAGAAGTAAGGAAAGTGATAGTGCAAAAACAATAGAAAATGAATCTACAAACCTTGAAACAAATAGAATTTGGGTAACCAGCAACCACCAACCCAGAGTGGAGTAGAGAGAAAGCAAAACCAAAAACCAAATGAAAATAAAAACCCATGTACGGGAGGAGACAGACCCAAAAACCATAGAAAACAACAACCCACACAAGGGAAGAATCCCAAGAACAAAAAAACTAAAAGGGATGAGAAACCAAGATGCCACACTAGATGAGAATAGATTTGTCCATATTTGGTTCTATTGGGCCCCACCTCATTAACATCTTTAAACTCATTCATCTCCCAAGGTTCCAAACCCATGAGGATGAGAATTTCATTCATACAAGAGATTGTTGCTTGCATGGATTCAATCAGGGATATTTGAAGCTTCAACAACATTTGCTTGAGAGGTTTAGGGGTCAAAATCCCATCCTGGTTTCTAGGATATTGTAAATTTCTATTACTTATTGATCTGATAATGAGTAGATTTTTTGTGAGGCATTATAAAATATTTAGATTCAGAGTCATAAACATTCAAATAAGGCTTCCCATGGTTGGCCCTCTTGGCGACCAGTCTCTTGAACCTTATGGTCCTCTCTTCACTACCCCTTGACCCCTTCAGGAGAGACCCCACCACCCTTGCCATAGAAATAGAGGGGTAGCATTAATAGCTTCCTGACTCAAAGAGTTAGAGTCTTTAAAATTGGAAGAGTCAGGGTAGTCCACGATAGGTGTTGGCACCCTGTTAAGGTAATTCAGGATGTCTTCTCCATCCAAGCCTTTGGATTTAACCACATAATTAAAAAGCATCTTTGTAAAACATTGATGTATTGGGTTCAATGCCACACCTTTCTTCATCCTACTAATCAACCTATCCAGATATTGGAATAGGAAGGATGAGATGTTCATCAACCTCTTGTGGCAAATATGGTTGAGGAACATGAAGTGGTAGCTTTACAAAATTTTATGGTTTTTTTTGAGGGTGAAATACAACATAATTACAAAGGCCACACGATCCCAAGGAGCCTTCAATGAATTATTTTTGAAACCATTTTGAATTCTGACTAGTTCTTCTTCTTCACTCAGGAAGATCTATGATTCTTAGTCAAGAGAATGCTTTTCTCTATTATGCACATAACCATCTACTATCAAACCATTCACCTCAATAATCAAGGGAATGCTAATTTTAAACTTGACAGTACCAACTCTAACCACACCATTCTATCAAGAGTACTCCAAGTGTTTATCCATATCTCTGTGATGCCCAATGAACTTTAGTAAACACTGAAGTATGTTACCCTTATTTAAAATCTTCCTAACATATTTATCCATAGTTAGGGAGCTTGGATCCAAGATCAGAGTTGCCTTTCTGATGAATGCTCTAATTCCACTCAGAAATACCCACTTAGCCCCAATTCCCCCACTACCAATCAAAACTCCACCTAGAGTTGTCGAAATACTCAGATGGATCAAATAAACTTGATAGAATAAGAAAGTTCAGACATACTTATCAACCACCCATCTTGGAAAATCATGATCAATCACCAGGATCGAAAAGGAGGGATCAATTTCTAGATTACATGATGATAAGAGAAGGCATAGCCTTATAAAATCAACACAAATCAAAACCCATTCACCACCTTCATGCCAACTCATGTAGTGGGAGTTGCACTAGGTAAAACACCCTATTTCCTTTACCAAGAAAACTTGAGATGTTACTAAGATAAGGAATGATGATTTTGGAAATCGGGCACCTCAAAATGAGATTACAATTGCAACCTTTTATTCATTATAGTGACCATGAGATTACAATCTATAATTTAAATCTTCTTTAGAATTGTTCTAGCATATTTTATATATGAGCTGAAAAAATGATTATATGCTTGTTGCACCTCAAAGATGAGACTATAGTCCATAAGGACAAGAATAGTCATATCAAACTTTTTTAAAGATCTTTTATTTTCTTCAATCAACTCCTAATGGTGACCAAGTTGTGGAAATACATATTCATGATTATGATTTATCTTTTTCATATTATGAAGTATTGGTTTAAATCATAAGGATTGTAAAAACCCATATTACAAAATATGCTCATCTATATTCATATACTAGGCTCTAAGAGGTTGCATTACCTCATAGAGAAATTTCATAAGCTTTCATACCTTTCTCTCTTGACCAAGTATGGTGAGTTCCCCTAGTTTCATTATTTAGGCTTCTTCTTTGAGGTTACTCTTGGGGAATGCACTCTCCACATCTATTTATGTAACTTCCAAACAAATTATGTTGCCATTATGGAAATCACCCAAATGGTCTTAATATTTGATATTGGAGCAACGGTATCATCATAATTGATTCCTTATTTATGTACATAGGAATTAGTAACAATTTTTTTCTTATATTTTCATCACTCTCATAAGTTTTATATTTTGTATTGAATATCCATTTATAACCAATGGGTTTATTTCTAGGTGGAAGACTAAAACATTGCCATGTCTTGTTCTTCATAATGTCTAATATTGGACATTCAAGTCACTCTTGCATTTTTTTGATATTGTATCTTCGTAAACCATAAAAGGTTCAAAATTTTGCACAAATATGTTGGAATTAACAATATTTCAATCATATATAGAAAACAGAAGGAGTAAAATAGAGAAGCATATGGACAAAAAATAAGGAAAGAGATAAATAACATGATTTGAGAGAAATAAAAAGGGGTGGGTTCCCATAGGAACCCCCATTATATTTTTATATATCACACTATATACAAATTATCAATCATTGGGGGATATTTATAGTGATACCAAAAAAATCCAATGAGTGCTTTTTCTCAAGTCAACCTTAACTTGAATTTGAGGTTAACTTACAATAATAAAATAATAATAAATTACACCATTTAATCAAGGTATCCATAAAGGTGTATTAAGTAATATCACTAAGGGTGAATACATGAGGGTTCCCTTAGGATTACATGAAGATGATTGCAAGCTTGTACATATATGCCCATAGGCTTACCTAGAAGAATTATCATAGGCTTAAATAGAAATATGCCCATAGGATTACATCAAGATGCTTAAAGGCTAACATAGCACTTACCCTTAGGCTACATCAAGATTACCAATAGGTACTTCACCACTATCATACTTGGCCTAATAAGATCAAATCATAGATATTTCAATAAATTATACCCATAAGACCTATTTTTGACCTCATTTTGAACTCTAGTATGAGTTCTTCGTCCTAAACTTGATGTGTCTAAAATTTCAACATGAACAGTATTGAGATACCACTTGTTCCTATGGGTGGTATTCAAAGTGGATTGTTTTAGTTTAGAATTTTCATCAATGCCATCAATATCATCTTTATCATATTCATCCAATTCAACATCATGTGGTTTAAAAGGAGAGGTAAAATAATTATTCTTATTAAACATGATGTCTTTGATGATATACAATTTTTTTGGTATAAGGATCCATGATTTAATGTCCCTTTCACTCATCACTATACCCAATGAAGATACATCACTTAGATTTATTATCTAGCTTCATCTACTTCTGCTTTCTAATGTACATGAATGTTGTGCATAAAGATACATAAATATGTGACATGATAGGTTTGATAATAATCCATACCTCCTTGAGTGTAATACCATTCAATGCAATTGTACATGCACCATTTAATAAATAAAGTATGGTACAAACAATATTTTTCTCAAATGCTAACTTTAGTTTGGCATTGTTGAGCATAAATTAATCCATCTCCCAATAGTACAATTATTCCTCTCCATAAATCCATTTTGTTGAGGCATGAAGGTAGTTTTAAACTATAATTTAATGCCATTCTACATCAAGAAATTAGGAAACTCAGTACTGGTTTACTCCCCCACAATCTAAGTGGAGTACAACAATATGATGTTACTAAGCTTTTTTGCATGAATTGTGAACTCTTAGAAAAATAGAAATCTTCATCCTTCGTATTTAGGCAATTCATCCACATTCATCATGTATTATTATTAATAAACAATTGAAAATATTGACAACCACTAAAATTTAGTTCCATGGATCCACATAAATCAATGTGCAATAGGTTGAGTGGACAAATTACTTTATGAATGCTTGAACTAAATGGGACTATATATTACTGTCTTGCTAAGAAACTTATATAAATGTCATAATGCTTCATCAATAATGGAAGTTATTTTATTATGGCATGATTGATGAGCACTTTTAGGTGTCCTAAACTAAGATGTCCAAATCACATGTGCCAAAGTGTGACAATTTCATCTACCTTAGCACTAAATATTAGTTGTCTTGTTATATAAGCACAAGCTAAAACATATTGCCTATGATTATAACACAAGCAATAATTATTAAATTTTTAGATTTTTCTAGAATGATATAAGGGTTCTTATTATCTATTTTGAGAAATTCAATTCTCAAGTTATAATTAAGCAATTTATTCATAGAGAAGAAATTCTTCATGAGGCTATGCACATAAAGAACTTTAACCAAGTAAAAATTATGTGAACCAACATATAAATAAATATCACTAATACCAACAAACATGTATTCCAAATTGTTTCCAAGATTAACCTACCCATGATAAGACAAATGGTCAAGGTACATGAATCATTCCTTCTAGCTTGTTATATGTTTGGTAGGCCCTAAATCAATACAACAATCTAGGATAGGTTTTGAATAGCATCAAGAGTTTGTATAAAATAGATATAGTGTTTTCGTTCTATGTCAAAATTGACACCCTCTTCTATATTTCCATATTAGCATTGAGATACATTCCTCCTCTACTAGTGAGGACCCTTTTGTTTACCTCCTAATTAAATATCTTGGATGCTATTTCAATAACCTTATGAAAATAGGTTATACTTACATCTCAAAGTACATGTTATGGTTTTTCATAAATGAAAATACAACATTTGAATGTGAAAAGTTCTCTTACCCTTTCTATTATTGCTAATTGTGTCATTTTCCTTTCCACTATTGGTGCTTATTAGGGGTTTGCCACCTTTCTTCAACTACATTAGCTTCTGATCTTTTTGATGCATGAATAAAGCACATTCATATTTAGTCTTCACCTATTGAATTGCTTTCTCCTATTGAAGAAAATTCACAAGAGTCTAGAATGTGAGACTCTAATTATTAACATTTAGATATATCACCAAAACATTGAAAATAGGTGGAAGTGCATGCAACACCACTGGAACAAGCACATAATCACTAATATTTTTTCCTAGTGCTCGTAATGAAATTACAACTCAATAACTCATCATAAAAATCTCCAAATTTTTATTGCTCTTCATTTTCAAGTAATGCAATTAACTTTTTAGGTATAGAAGTTGGTTTTAATTTTTGGATTCAAACACCAAAATAATTTTATTCGATGCATCCTTAGTAATTATTGAATCATAATTGTATAGCTAAATCTCATGTGTCATATCAAAAATTATGACCAAATAGTTTTTTGATCTACTTTTTTAAACTTTCTTTATTGATGGTTTATGGCATATCTTTTTATGGTACTAGATACCACTCCTCATAGATATTCAAATTCAAGTGAATCTACAAATTTATCTTCTATGTAGAATAGTTGCCACCTTTTCGTAGTTATGAGTTATACAATATCTTGAGGATGTTAATAGCTATGTTTAATATTCAAAAAAATGGAAAATTTATCTTCCATTAGATTGGCATCAAAAAGAGATTCATTATGAGTATATATATGCTTATACTCATAAAAAAATAAATTCCTCAAATCATGAAAAATGATTGTATCTTGTGAGGACAAAATTCATTATGGTACAATTCAATGTGCCAATTAAGGTTAAACCATTCAATAAGCAAACAAATCAATGTTCAAAATATATTCAAGTGTATATGGAGAAATCACTCCACCTTTATATCTTAATTTAGTTAAGTTAAAGATAATTTCAAATCTCTAATACTTAACCCATAAAGCATGTGGTATCAAGATTAGCTTTATCTTATTATAAACAAATATGCACCCAATCATATGACAATATCAACATGCAATCAAGTGACATCATCTATCCAATAAAAATTTCCCTCTAGATAATGATGTTATCAACCTTAATGATGTTAGTGCATTCAACTATACAATTCATCTTTTTTAACCATTGATTATTGGCAAGAAAACAACTAAAATGACATGTAATACATTAGGGTTTGAAAATATTTGTCATCATATGGCACCCTCCTTTTAGCTTCACCTCATTGTAGCAATTCCTAAAAAATTTAAGCACCTTCACTCTCAATAATATCTTCTACTTCATACAATTTAGACAATTTCTCTTCTTTAAAAAAATGAATAGTGCCATTGTGTTGGAGTAGAATGTTGCATAAAATTGTATTGTTCAAAATTATGTTTATATAATGAAGCTATAGGTGGTTGATTTGAATAACAAACTATCAACCATATATTCAAGTATAAATCCTTAATACCTAACTTAAATTTACTACATGATGTAATAAATTAATAACTCAAAAAATTAAAAAAGAGCATGGACTAGGATGCACATTAGTCCATTATTTACATCATTGTGAACAAGGATAAATTCAACTACTCACCTCAGTGGTACTAACTACATTGGACTCAATAAAGGATGGGGATAAACACAACTATATAATAGTTTACATCATAAGTGGATAGGGATACACACACTATCCATATACATAGTTAAAAACAAGAAAACACTCATTTATCTACAAGCATCTATGATTAGGGATACACTCAAAGGGTCAATTTATAGGTCTTTGCACTAATCCACTATGATACTTGGTAGGGCCCATAGTATTTTCCAACTAGTTTTTAGCATTTGCAAAGTTGGAGTGATGACTATTTACAAGGTTGTAGGTGAATAAAAATCATGTATCCTACTTTAAAGCTACACTTAGAATGGTGATGATTAGTTTATTGATGCATACGATTTTGGACTAGTTCTAGATTTATCTTCAGTTGATAGAGGACTATGATGTTTTGGCTGAGTGTAGTATCAATAGCATGAACCTTGGAGCTTCCTAGAATGTAGGAGGAGGGTGTTGATGGAGGATAACCATAGACTTCTTCAAAAGGGGTAACCTTTATCATTGAATGACATGAAGTATTATACCATCATTTAACCAAGGGAAGCCACTTCGCCCACTGTGTAAGATATCTAGAGAAAAAGCAACAAAGGTAGGTCTCCAAGCATTTGTTAACAATTTTTATTTGGTCATCCATTTGTAGATGATAGGATAAACTTATTTTGAGTTGAGTTCCTTGTAACTTAAATTTTTCTCATCAAATATAACTAGTAAAGGTAGGGTTTCTATCAAACACAAAAGATGTAGGTATACCATGAAGGGGAAAGATGAAGTCTAGGAATATTTGGGCTACTACTAAATCTATGTTGGGATGGGATAGGGAACAAAAATGAACATACTTTGTGATATGATCCAATACTACTAGAATAACTAATTTTCCTCCTAACTTGGGTAAACTTTCAATAAAATCTATTAAAATATTTATCCTTACTTGTTATAGAACTACCAAGGGCTAAGGAGTTACAAGGGAATGTGTCATTTCTCCTTTCATTCACTAGCACATGTCACATTCAACCATAAAAATTTGAATATCCATATTTATTCCCTTCTAAAAAAAGTACGCTTAATCCTTTCATAAGTCTTTAGGAACCTAGAATATTCCATGGTGGGTGAAGCATGCAGTTCCTTCAAGATGAAATTTTGTAGTTGTGAAGTTTAGAGAATAACAAGGTGATCAAGATATCTCAAATATTTTTAATCCCAAATGTATCCTGAGAAAGAGTTGGGTTCTATTTGAAGTTTGGTGATCATAGTTTGTAATGTTGAGTCCTTAATCATATCCTTTATGAGAGAAGTAATCCATCGAGGTATGGGAGAAGAGATAGCATGTAACATACTATAATCCTCAAATTAATGAGAGAGTGCACTAGCCATGATGTTCTCCTTTCTCTTTTTGTATGTGATCTCATAATGATAGCCCATTAATTTAGAGATCCACTTTTTTTGTTCATGTATGGTGACCTATTGTTCTAAGAAGTATTTGAGACTTTGTTGGTTTATTTTGATTGAGAAATGGCACCCAATAAGATATAACCTCTAGTAACCATATGCAAAATAGCTAACATCCCATTTGCATAAGTATATTTTCCCAAATTACATCCTAAAAGTGATTTACTGGTGAAGGCTAATGATCTTCCCTCTTGCATCAATATAGCCCCTATGCCATTTCATGAAGCATCACTTTCAATTACAAAAGGTTTGGAAAAATCAAGCATTGCTAACACTTGGGTGGTTATCATGGCATGCTTTAAGTCAAATAAAGCCTTCTAATTTGGGTCTAACCAAGTAAAATAATTATTTTTCAACATGCTTGTTAAAGGGGCTACTAGTTTTCCATAGTTTTTGACAAGTTTATGGTAATACCCTATTAGTCCCAAAATTCCTTGAAGTTACTTAAGAGTGTGAGGCTTTGGCCAATCTTGAACAACTTGAATTTTTTTAGGGTTAATTTTAACTCCATATTCGGTGTTAATGTGACCCAAATATTCTGTTTTTATCATACCAAAGGAACACTTAGACCACTTGACATAAATTTTATGCTAAGATAAAATTTATAGAGTTTGAAACCAATGTATGATGTGCTCCTCCAAAGAGGAACTATAAATCAAAATTTCATCAAAGAAAATAAGAATAAATTTGTAAAGGAATGAGCAAAATACATTATTCATGAGGCTCTAAAATATAGATGGTTCATTCATTAGGCCAAATGACATGACTAGAAATTCATAATGGCCCTCATGAGTTTGAAAAATTATTTTTGGGAATATCTTCCTTATTATTCCTTATCTGATGATAACTTCAGTGAATATCCAACTAGGAGAAAAGCATTACACCATGTAGCTCATCCAAAAATTCATCAACCACTAGGATAGGATATTTATCCTTAATGGTGAGCTTATTGAGCTCACAAAAATCTATACACAACCACCATGACCCATATTTCTTTCTAACAAAGAGTACTAGAGAAAAATAAGGATTGTTACTAGGTTGAATGACCCCTCCTTTCAGGATTTTTTATACCAATTTCTCAATTTCTAACTTAAGGGCATAGGGGTACAATAAGGTTTGATGTTACATGGCATGCTATTAGGTATTAATGGTGTTGCATGATCATGGGAATGATGTATACATAATTCTATTGGTTCCAAAAAACTACATCATGCTTAGTCAAAATGAGTTGCAAATCTTCTTGGGGTTGTCTATGTCTGACATTTGTAGTTGAGTTGTAAATATTTGATCCATTACTCCATGTGAATATTTTCTTAACTTCTCCATATAGGTTGAACTGATAATATGTGGGGATCCTACTGGTGAACCTTGAAGAGTGTAGGACTTACAATTCTATGAAAATAACATCCATAATTCTACAAAGTTCTAGGTTATGGTTCCTTAGGTACCTAGTCATTGAGCTCCTAGCACAACATCACATCCTCCCAAATTGAAGAGTAAACATATTAGTTTTTAGTTCATAGTACCCTATAGTCAACTTAACATTGTGGAATTTACCCTTACAAGTGAATGTTCTATGATTTTCCACCATAACCTCAAAGGAATTGTAAGCATGTATGTAACAATTTGCTTGCTTAGATACTAAAGGATCAATAATATTATGCTCCTAAATCAATGAAAATTGTAAGATGTTACCCTTTGAATAATCAAACTACCTTCATTGTCTTAGGTTTAGAAATTCTTGCAAGTGCATGAATAGAGATTTTTGGATGTGGTTTTTCTTTTGTTTCACCCTCATCCTTAAGTTGTTCCTCTAGCAGTTTTGCTTCTTCATCAAGGTGTTCACTGCTTATTGATTCCTCTATATAAAAAAAATGACTTCTTTTGGATGCATTTATACCCTAAGGAATACGTCTTATTACAATTATAACATAAGCCTTATGCTCAATGAGCATCTATTTCCTTTGTATTTAAATACTTGAATGGGGTAGACTTATTGCCAATATTGGGTGTGAACTTAGAAGGAAATGTGGGTTTAGCTTGTGGAAATTTTGGTGGTCTCCGTTAAGCCAAATTTTTTTTCTCTTAATCTCATCAATCCTATGTCTTGCATCACATAACATGGTTTTTACATTTTGAGCTCAACCTTGATATCATATTTCAATCTATTGATAAAACAACTCTAAAAAATTATTCATTCAACCCCTTTGTCCTATTAGCTGCTTTCTCAAATTGGGCCTAATAGTCTCGAATAATAGAGGTTTTTTTTAGTTTGGTTAAGGCTCTTGTAAAGTCTTCATATTCACTAGGGCTAAAATGAGTGAGTAATTGTTACTCAAAATCTTCTTAATAAGGGTCAAGAGTTGTGTTTTGTAACCATTGATATCATTGTAAGGCTTTAGATTCAAATTTGAAATATGCCATGGTGACCCACACATATTTAAATACATTATGAATTTTGAAGAACTTATTTGTCTTACATAAAAACCCATTATCATCCATTCCATTGAAATTAGAAGAGTCTAATTTAAACAGAATATGTGTCAAAAATATAATGATACACTTATTTCTCTTTATGGACTCCCTTATTTTTATTGCTTGAATTTCCACTTGGTTTTTCAATGTTAATATGATCAAACACCTTTGGGCCTTCCCTAATTATATCCTCAACCTCTAAGAATATTTCTTCAAATGTAGCTTTGGATCTAAGATGTTCACCTCTTAGAAGTGATACTTTTTCTTTCATTTTTTTGAAGTCAGTGCCAAGATTAGTAAGACTTGCATTTGCTCCATAAGGGTGTTTTGTTCTAAATCCTTTTGGTGTCCTCTAGTTCCTCCAGCCATTTAGGTGTGATTTGAACCATATCCACTAACTTACTAAAAATAGAATTATTGTTCTAGGAGTTATTATTTTTAGTAATTAGACAAAAAAATGTGTTTGGTTGCTATATATCAAAATGATCAACTTGAGAAGACCAACATAATGGTTTAGGTCCTAAAATGATATTTTTGGCACCTTAGAAAAAGTGCATGGAGGATTTATACTAAAATTACCTATTCGATGAGAAAATCATAATGGTTTATATCCCACAACACTGTATTTTGGAACCCCAATTTTTTTTCTAGGGGAGTGTTGTCTTCAAGAGTTTTCAGTTCTCTTGGAGTCTTGGTCCACTCAAAATTTTTAATTTTTTTTATAACCCCTCACTAGACATTGTTTTGTCACTAACACTATTGAAGTTGACATTTTTTACTGGTAAAGTCCCTATTTTGTTCAATTCTCGAATGTTATAGGTAACTATTACTAATGCGGATAAACTATATCTTGACTGTTACTGATTGCTGTTAAATTTTTTTCTAATAGATCTTGTTGTGACTATTATTCTCACCACAAATGTTTTGTTGACTATTTGTGTTAAGTTAATTTTAAGATAGTGTAGTCTCCTTAGTATACTTGATTTTTGTGATGTAGTTTCTTGACATGTAGGATAAAAAAATAAGGTACTCTAAACTAGGGTGTGTGTATTTCCCATAGGCCCTCTATTATACCATAGTGATAAACAATAGTGCTTGGACCAATATTTTAGGCCACTACTCAAGGAGGATCCCATGCATACCCTTGAGCACACTACTCACCACTCTAACAATATGAGAGGGTGATATTCTCAAATGTTGTACTTGGTGTACTATGAAGAATATACAATCAAAAATATTCCTAGGGCTAAAGGATTCTACTAATCCTACGAGGTCTCTCGATATACCCAAAGTTACGTGGGAGCTCAATTCCATATATGAGTGTTATCTAAGGCTTAGGTATTGGATATTGATTGCCCATCGCTTCACTAGATACTTTATGATAAATCTAGCATAGCCAATAATGATAAGTCCTTCATAATATTTTAAAACCCCTAGCATAGTGTTTCTAACTTGATAAACTAATGCAATAAAATGGCTATATTTTTAGTAATAAAATAAGCAAAAAAATAAAAACACAAAAATATATACCTAATAGTTAAAATGGTAGGGCAAGAACTATCTCAATTGTAATAGAACATGGCCCTATAAAGTGGTCTAATACCACTTGTTAGGAACCTTCTAATTAAAATAATAACATTCACATAAGTATTGAAATAAAAGTAGAAATTCGTGAATAACAAAATATTGCAATACAAAATGTAAATGCAAAAATATAAAAAATATCACAAAACTTAACACAAAATCATGGGCCTCTTTGAGGGGGCAACCTCCTTCAATACTTTCATTCAATATGCAAATATATACATTCATTTATAGACTATTATATTTTAAAAATACACCTCACGTAACCCTAACCTAATGCTCAAGAGTTGCCTTACATGTAAAGAGCCACTCGAGCTAGAATCTTCTACCAAACAATAGTTACATTCTTGACAATGGTTATATGAAATAGCTCCACTTTTCTAGGTGCCTTAATTACCATATACCTTTACAATATATGATAAAATATCATTATAATGGGATATCGATGTTAGAAAGGGGTCATTACATAATAATATGAGAATTACATAATAATGTTAGGATGAGGTCATAACACTAGTCTCCACTATTTATTTACTTTCATCTGTCTAGACCTATTTTTTGGAAATTGAAAACCATCTTCATCCATGTCCATTTGTAAGTTTCTCTTACGGTTTTCTACATATATTTTTGTTGGACTCTTCTTAAGGCTTGATCTCTCAATATGCCCTACCTCATAACATCTTCTAAATCTAAAATATATGTTTTTATAATCTATGGTTTAGGTCCACAACTTACCCCCATACTTAAGAATGATTAATTCTAGTAAAGGTTTACTTATATCAGTCATGACAATATCCATTCATAAATAGCCAAGAATCCATCTTTTGTAGTTTTTAAAATCTCAAGGAATTCTCCTAGAGTGTTTCCTATTACCTTGAAGGTATTCATTTCTCATAATTCAATGGGAAACCCATACATCCTAACCCAAACTGGTACTAGGGATAGATTTACATTTTTAGGTGCAAAGCCTTCATACCAACAAGTAAGTAAGGGTCTTGTTTTTCCTATAAACCAAGGACCCCCTTTTAAGATTCTATCTCTTTCCTCCATGAAACAAAAAATGGCTAGGAAGAAACCTTTAAGAAGAAAGGATAGAATTTCAAAATCCCCACAAAATAGCACAAGAATCATCTAAAGCGCAGACAACTCTATGCAAAAATATAGCTTTTAAAAGATTGTTCTTTTTAAAAAAAATTGTCCTAACTGTGTCGATAATCATCAAGCAACTTTTAAGTACAACTCTTTTACTTTTATTTTTTACTTTATGTTTTTATATCTATTATAAAATTCTAGACTAAACCATGCTATTTTTTTTAAAGCATTTGTCTATATTCTTTTCCATTGTAAGGCGATCAAGGCATTTTTTTTTATTATTAGATGGACGAAGGAGTTTTGGAAGGATCTCCAAACCTTATACAAAAGAGACTAAGCCCCGCCCAAAAATAGGGAGCCGAAATTACTTACATTTGGTAATAATCAATGAATGACCAATCAAAGGAGTTACCCCTTCCAAAGACCATACATAATTTAAAATTTAAAACAAATTGAAACCAAATCAGGATGTCAAAGATAACCAGTCGATTAGTAGCAAGATCTGAACCATGAACTGAGCCATGCACCAATCTCATTCTCCCCCATGAGGTCATTGCTTTCCCAGGCCTCCAGCCCATCAGGGCAAGAATTTATTTCGCATTGGAGATTGTGGCTTGCAAAGAGGAAATAGTAGCTTGGAGATATGAAATTTGGTGCAAAAACCCAAAATCAACAAGCACCCCCAAGTTTTGAAGCCAAGTCATCAACAACAACTCGACCATAGAGGAGCAAAGGCTAATTGTGTATGAGGTCATTATCAATAGAAGCAATATCCACCGGGAAATTATCCCGCCACACCACTAAACCATTATGAATAACTCCTTTGTTAGCCAATAGATCGGTCGCTCGATTACCTTCCGTGTATGTATGCCATCAAAACATTTTACAAATTATTTTGTGATAAAAATGTGTAATGTGAAATCAAGAGTTCATATCAATATTTAACCAAATCAATTTTTAGTAAATATTAAAAGGGTGAAGTGGTGACCGGTAAGAGACGAGGTTCCACCCTCACGGTCAGTCTTAGCGTGTCTGATTTGCAGCATGATTAAGATTAGTTATCGATAGACTTCATGAACCACTATTCATCGCTTTTTAATTGTGTCTCCTCTTCCTTTCTTGGGCTTTTACAGCACACTAAGGAATTTATCTTGGCTTGCCTTGGATATTAAGACCTTGCAGTTATGAACAATACTAAAGTATAAACAATATTAAAGTTTATTACCGTGGAATTGCGTCACAAGTATGTTAAGGGTGCGTGACATATCCTTGTCAAAGTTACATTTGCTTCAATGCTCAGCTAAAATATCTGGAGTTGGGCGTGATTATCATCAACCGCTTGATGTGAAATCTGTAGAGTTACCCGTGAGTATTAACTGGTTGACGTGAAAACCCACTAGTTTTATTCCCAAGAGATGTCATGAGTATTTACTAGACACCTAGCCTATCCAAAGTAACATCAAATTGCCTAGTCGTATACAAAACAAAAGCAATGAGAACAACAACGCCAGTGGTTATATTGTCTACTTATTCACCAGCCATATGACATGTCATCGTCCTCATCATCATTATTCGCAGCAACGATGTAAAATTATAAATGGTGAAGCCTCGTTGCAGGCCACAAATTACAATGCATTTTATCCTCTGAGCTAGAAAGAATTCATTGCGTGAATGATGTTCCTACTTTTGGTTAGAGATTTAAGAACATCATTGAGTGCAGCATTGATGTTCTTATTAATCTGGTTGCAACGTTTTTTTTTTTATTGAAAAGTAGGGAATTGACGAATTTAATAGTAATATCAATGCTGCATTCATTGATGTTCTTTGCACTGCCAGCAGTAATAAGAAGGAATCTGCAAAGAATTGGGCGCCCAATGATTTGTATGAGGTTCGAACCTAGTTATCCCTCTGAATAAAAAATAGTTCGTATTTCATATCATTTTCTGTTTTGCTTCGTCTTGACATTTAATATAGCAAAGACTCAGACATTGTTCTGTGCGGTGGCTGCAGGGCCTTGGGGATCTCCTTAGCCACTATTCCATGCAATCTGACATGAAGGTGGGAATAAACTTAAACGTGTGAACTAAAGTGTTATATATCGGTTTGATTAAGTAATTAATGTTTTCAGATAATAGCTGGATATTCGAATAGCCATATATTTTCAGGTTAGTATAGCCCAGAATGCATTTCCATTTTATTTTATGCACACTGTTTATAACAACAATTTCCATGAGAATGTGCACTGTACGATTGGTCACAGCTCTCTTCTTTGTCAATTTTACTGTCCGTCTGCAAGCAAAAGGAATGGACGGCATCTCCACTTTTGTAATTGTTTCGTGTCCCGAAGCCCCATGGCTTGATTTAAGCGTTCGAGCAATTTTAAACAGAAATAATTTTTTTTTTTTTTAGTTGAAATAAAATATAAAGTATAATTGCTGTACAAAGGGGTTACATTTTTTTAATTTTTTTTTTATAAAAACCCATACATACTCACACAGACAATCACAAGGATTTCCCAGGTAAGTCGGTAGGAGTTTCATATGAATTTGAATATATATTAATCTTTATTTTTAACAACAAGTAGAGTTGGTTACAACCGTCATAGTAATTGATATGTGTAGGGTTATTTAAAATTTTTATTGTTTTTAGTTTAGTTATATTTAGAGGATTGAGATCAGACTATTACTCTACAAAGAGGTTGCACCCAAGATTTGAACCTAAATATATTCTTGGTAAATGCACAACTACCAATCCACTAGCCCTTAGGGACTATAATTAATTGTTACTTTAATTGGTTTTTTTAAGGGTTTGGCATGCAAAAATATAATATTATGAACTGGGTTTGATTTGCAAACAAAAATATTAATGTACTATTTTGTTGAGTTAAAATCATTGAAAAAAAAATGTAATTAGTTTTTTTAAATTAAAAATCAATCTTTTCTTCTAAACAAGGAATTTAATTAATTAAACTACTACTATTTAATTAGTTACTAATTCATATGTAGTTATTTTGGAAACTCTAAAATATATCTTTATAAGTATAAAATTTAAACTTTTTAATATGTGTTTATGTAAATGTTGCATAAATTATTATTTTTTTTAATTTTTGAATGTACATGGAATCCGTTGTGAATCTGGGTAGTCTGTTTGACTTTTATGGTCGCCCTATAACCAGAATGCGACAATCATTTTAAACCACATAGGTCGCTAAAAGCACCACAAAAGGGACAAGCTTTCAATTAAAAAGGAAAATCAATAAAATGGTTATTGGAGTGTAATTGGTATGTTTAAATTCATTATTTTTCAAAATATTTATATAGGAATGAAACTATATGACAGCATATTTGTACTAATCAATAAATATTTAATATATTTTTTTTCTATTATAGGTTTTATTTATTATATATATATATATATATATATATATATTCATCTAAGTATTACATATAAAATATAAGTATTACATAAATTATACATTAAATAGCATTGAGCCCATATGATTAAATACATCAAATTTCAAGGTAAAGACTTTATTTGTAAATTTTGCTAGGTAATTTATTTATAACTGTCAAATTTTTGTTGTAATATCATTCTAATTAAGTTTGCAAAACCAATTATAAAAATACTACTAAGATCATTATCCAATATATTTTAACTATATTGCATCCCATTCTGTTATCACAATATTTAAAAACTACATAATGGTATTGAAAAATTATGCATATATTGCAAGGCAAGACTATTCATATCCATATTTTTAAGTAATCGATCTCTTGCAATTTGAATAGTATTTTTTTTATAAAGTTACATTCATTTAGATAACTTATTATGTATTTTATAATTTTATAACTAAATATTTTATAATATTTTAAAATAAATTATAGACATTTTTTTCAATAAGTTTACATACGTTTTTATGAGGGGTCTTGGTCCCCTCCTACTAAGTGGGATTGGAAAAAATAAATTATAAATATTTATAAACAATAAAAAAATGAGTTTATAAAAAAAATAACCTTTGCCGTATAAAAATGTTAATTGTTACCACGTGGTCTTATGGCCATACGTCACAAGAAATATGATAATTAAATCTTCAGGAAATTACTAGTATCACATACAAAGATGATTATAAAAATAAGTCCTAACGACCATGAGGACCATGCTAAGAATGCATGGATATATTAAACAAACAATTTATTATAAATTGTGTGGTTATGCCTACACCTCTAAATGTGGATTCTCTTTTGTATGCTCTATAGCAAGATCATCTAATGTCGATAACATGTGCATCCAATCCACCTTATACTTTATCCACTATACTATTATTGTTGTTATTATCAATTGAATTGTTTCCAATAACATTGAAATCTTGTTATAGGAAAATAAAATAAAGTAAACAACAATAATTTATCATTTATGATGATTAAATAACCTTATGTGACTTAAGATAACTCATCCAATAACCAAAATAGGGGCTAAGCACCCATTGGTATTATATTTAGTTCTTAGAATATAGATTGAACTTCATGGAAAACGTATAAAATAATGTTTGAATTTCTTGATAGTTGCTTCTTCTTCAATGAATAAGTTTTTGTAATTAAAAGATGTGGGAAAAGTGTAATAAAATTATATAAAGGAAAATGGTTTCAAAATAAAAATCCTCTATTGGATTATTGTCTAACCTTTAAGATCCTAAAGAAATTGCTAGATTAAATAATAATTAAAATCATAAATAATTGTACACCTTTATACATGAATAAATAAACTTCCATCAACATATTTAAAAGAGAGAAATACTTAAACAACATAAATTTTATGAACTCTTCAAGAAAATATGCATTTCATTTCTTTAATTACCATATGAGATAGCCAAATATAATAATCTTTGTAAAATAAGGAATCCAAACCCTCGGTCCTTTTATTTCATCCTATTTATAAAAATATATAGTTGGTTACATGAAGTAACCAACCAAACTACTTCTAATGATCTACTACTTAATAAACCAACATTTAACTTAGCTAACTCCATAAAAAATGAATTATACTTTGTACAAAGGGCACACCTAGATTGCTAGATAATCTCATCATAAATAATTTTTTTGAAAGAAATTCCTATAAAGGAAAGAAAGGGTAGGAAATGAGCTTATTACGGAGTGACTCCTTCAATCATATTTCCTTTGATATTTATTTTGCTAATGGTTTACCCAAATTTTGAGCTATGCATTGAGGAACTCTAAGTCAAACTTTTCTAAGCTTTATACCTTGGCATAAACCATCTTATTCTCATGCTCTATTTTTTCTCTATTGCTATCCAAGGTATTAATCAACTTTAGTAGTTGGATTTTGATAGAGGATAACCCACCAAACTTATTGAGAGTTGTCTCATCAAAATTTTTAAAATTCAAAGAGATTTATTTCATTATGAGTTGAAGTCTTTGTGAAAAACATCTTTGGCCTTTTTAATCACTTGTTCTACACTTAAGATGATATTAATGCCTATCCCTTGGAGACATCCATCTACTTTACTAACTTGGTTGGTTACCCTGCTAATTAGCTTGTTGTAGTCTTCAATAGATTGCTCTAGAGTTTCATTCCTTATCTCGATACGAGCTATCCATAGGACAGGGTCACCATGCTTAATTCTTTTTTTCTCCATTATATTTTCTTAGCATTGTATAGTGTTGTAGAGGTTGCCAACACAATTTATATGAAGTAATATTTACATGAGTTACAATATCTTAATCCTATCAATTTGCTAGGATTTGATTATGCCTTACATATATTGACCAAGCCTTATCCACCATCTCTCTAAATTATCCGTGTTGACTAAGATTCTTCTTGTCATGGTAATATTACATATCTTCTCAATGTCCATTATAGTATTTTTAATCTACTTCTCTTGTGTCATTGGAGACTCTTTTCTCCCCTAATAGACTGTAATTTCCTTGGTGAGTTCTAACAATTTGGTACCCTCCTCAAGTTGCAGTGCCTTGGAATCAAATAATATAAAATTTTCCTTTTCACTCTTCATCACCTCAAACTTGTTAAAGATCTTCTTCATGCATTCTGATTGGGTATAATAGTGGAAACTTTGGAACTCTAAATAGAGGTTTAATATTTGAATCCTATAGGATATAGGTTTGTACACCATGCTTTAATAACTAGAGTATGGTTAGATAACCATTTATTGGGAAAACAACATCTTCTATGAGGGTCGTCTGATATGGCCTATGGTCTCATGGTTAAAAATTACTTTACCTTTTTTACTCTTTCTTTCTCCACTTCTAACCTAGCATTTATAGTGATGATATCCCTAAAGTTATCCTTGATGAGATCAAATGCCAATACGAGTAGCCTAATGTTTTCATAGACACCTAAGGTGGAAAAATCATGTACAACAACATAAAATTCATCCTTCATCAATTTCTTTCTAGATGGAGTGTTGAGTTTCACAACAACTTGATTCACTAGCATATTCTTCCTCCCTCTATTATATGGTATGCTTTATTTAATCCTTTTGTGTTGTGAAGTTGTCAAAACAACATCAAACAAATTAGAGAGATTAGTTTCCCTTTGTATTTTCTCTAGGTGTTGATCTCCATTTAACATTGGCATAATAAATCCTTGCTATGGTACTTAGGAATAGGTAGATGGGTATTATGGATAATTGGCATAGGATACACATAACCCATGGTTGATTATATTATGATATTATAGTATAGTAATAAGTGGGATGAGGGTTTACAAGATGTGTATATAAATTTGGGATATTATCATTATAATGATGAATATCATCATTCTTATGGATTATTAATTGTAATCATCTTTGCCCATGAAGTGGCTTATGAGACTTTGCCCTTTATAAGTGGCACTCTCATCTTGGGAGATCTTGCAAAGTTTTCCTTCCTTAAGGAGTATTATTAGTGTTGCTCTACCCTACATGTATTATCTATCTCTATCTCATTGTGTGGATTATTGTTGTGGATAATTATTTATGGATGAATGAATTTGATATTTCTGCATATTGGTCAATAAATTTTATTAATGAGAATAAAGTTTCATAATGAGTAGTATCACGGTAGCAATTCTAGCAAAGTGGGGATTGTGTTTTTTTGTGGATTGTAAAATTAGAGTATATTTTTTCAAAAAATATCTCATTTTGTGGGATTCATATATTTGTGAGAAGTTATATGATTTAGACGATTCTTGCACCATTTTGTTTGGAATTTGAAGAGCTTTAAAATGAATAGTCATATATAAAATAATTCAAATAGTATTGAGGGAGATATAACCTTGTGAAGTTAGCCATCTAGAACAAGGGAAACTTTAGGGAAATATTTTCCAAAAAAACATCTTATTTTGTGGGAACCATAACTTAGGAAATATTTGTTTCATTTAGATGATTCTTGTGTCATTTTGTACAAAATTTGAAGAGCTTTAAAAGGGTGGTTAAATGAAGGAATTTGAGTAGTATTGAGGGAGATAGGACCCTATGAAGTTAGCCATCTAGAATAAGGAAAGTGATGACTTTTCAAGTCATAAAAAAGTGAAATTACATATATCTACCAAGTAGGGTAAGAAAATTTGTTGCAACTTAATTTTTTTGAAGAAAAACTATAGAATTAATTGTTTATAGCATGGAATAGAGGAGATTTGAGAATTTTTTATTTTTTAAAAATTGTAGTTTATCAAAATCCTAGTTGCTTTAGGAATTTTTTGGGGATTGAGGTCATGGAGTTGTTTATATTCACTCGAAATAATGGTATTGATGTTCAAGAATGGTGAATGAAGTTTAAATCTCTATATGTAGATATGTTTTGTTGGCAAGCCTATCTTGGCAAATTTTTAAAAGAGGAAGCTTATTTTTGGTGGGTAAGTTTTGTTAAGGAAAAGAATTATAATTACACTTGGGACGAAATGGAGCATGCATTCTTGAGTAGATGGGAACCTATTCAATTTCAGTTACAAAGAAAGATATTTGTATAAAAGAGCTTCGGGGAAAGGATAAAATATTTATATTTTGATGGGTAGCATCAAATACCTTGAAAAGAAACTACAAGGATTCAAAATGAGAGAAATAAAATAAAAATAGAGTGGATATTTTTAAATAAACTGAATGAAAACTATAAAGAAGAAAAAATATTACTTGGGGAGAAAGAGGAAAATGTTAAGAAAGATAGTGAGAAGAATGAAGAAGCTACATGCTTGGATTTATGAAAGCAATAGAAGAATCTAAATACATCTAAAAATTCTATTTTGCAAGTTCATGGATCTATTCAAAAGAAAAATATTATTATTTCCATTAAACCTAGCAATAGATATAATTTCATTAATAGTGCTTTGGCTAAGAGGTTGCAAGTTCAAGCAACAAGAATTAAGGACATACAACTTGAGGGTAAGAATGTTTATATTTTTTAATATTTGAAGATCACCATGGATAAATATGTTTGCATTCAAATTTTCATGTTACTAATATGGATGATGTGGATATTATTCTTGGTTATCCTTGGTTGGATTCGTTGGGTACTATTAAAATCAATGCGCAGGAGAAGTTTATGAAGTTATGATACAAAAAAAGAATATAACACTATGTGATATTATCTACAATTCTTTCATTAACCTTGTCTTCACATCATGCATTCGAATTGATAGTTCAAGAATTTAGTTCAAGAATATAATTCTTACCCAAAATAATCAAATGATAAGTACTAATATGGTTAAATATTTGCACTCAAAATAAATTTTTAATATTCATGATACCTATAGCAAACTCAAATATATTAAATACTCAAGTTAAATAATGCTTATTGTATCATCTTCTTAATAAACTATTGTGACCATATGTATCTCTTTATTTAAATAGGTATGTTGAATGCAAAATTTATCAGATTAGATTTGACCCATGATCTCATTTCAATAGTGGGGAGGAGAGAAATTATGTTCTCCCCAAACTCTATATTTAGGCCTACTCCCTACTAATCATAAAAAAACTGAAGCCGATAGAGTAAATTGCAAGAAATGTAAAGGAAATGCAACAAAAGAAAATACAACCATAATGGTAGCAGGATCAATTGGTGATCAATAAGTGCATATGAAGTAAATTGAATAATATTAGTTTACCCTAATTATATAAATAATTTAAAATGATAGAAGAAAGGACTTATGGAAAGTAAAAGGGCAATTCCACAATCACTATGTATCAAATCAAAAGAACCATGCCATAAGCAATAAGCAAATATCTTGCATGGTCTTTCTATTATTAGTAGAGTGATCTTATAAGTAAAAATTGGAGTTCACAAAGTGTAGCTCTAACATTTTAAAATGGATAAAGGTTGTCTTTAGTGCATCCCATAACTTTTATCTATAGCAAATTATTTCCCTAAGTGTTATTGAAAGTAAATCATCTATACTCCTAGTAATATCTATACTTTAGGGTCTTCTTAAGCAAAATAATGCATCATTAAATCTTATATTAGCTTTAAATACACTTAAAAATCTTCTAACTACTTATTAGCACCATATGGAGATAAAATATTGCTTTCTTGATGGTTTTCTCAAACTTTGTGTCAACCTTGTCCTACTCTAAGTCAAAAATAATGATTTATCATTTGGGGGATCAACTTCATTTTTGATACCTTGCCATATTTGAAAGCCTTGTCCCATCATGATCCAAAACTTTTGATTCATAATTTTTAGAATGAATTGCACTTTTTGTACTTAGCCAAATTTGTAAGCATTTATTCTATCTTGAACCATAACTTACAATTTGCAATTTTAGAACAAAATGCACTTTTGGTCCTTAGTCAAATTTCTAAAAAATAAAAGTCCCAAATTTTCTAGTTCACATTATTACTTCTAGGGTTGCAAAATTATTTCTCCTTTGTCCTCCACAATGATTTGTTATGGAATTCAAAGGTAGTAGTCATGCTACTATATTTATGGTAAATTCATGTGGTGTAAGATCAATTAATGAAAAAAACCAGGTCTTATATTTATCCTTGGGTGTGGATTTTTATATATTGAGACCATCTCGTAGAATTTACAAAATTATGAGTCATGTTTTTTTAGCTTTCTAGAAATAAGTCCCTAAAGTGCCTACTAGTTTACATCAAAAGGTAGATCTAAAGCATCCTACAGTTTGACAACTCCTTGAATTGATCCTTTGAGAGGCCTTCCCCTTAATATATTAACCTCTTTAATTTCCCAAATAGGTTTTCAAATTCAATAATCTTAATTGGTATATCAAGTGTACATTTGTGGACACATTTTCTTTGACCTTTTCTTCATCAATGACCTTGATAATCTAGTCTAATATGAGGACCTATCCTTGATCAAAGAATATCCTAGGTAATCATTTATTTAACAATTGTTGTCTCTTTTCTTATTCCTACAATGGTTTTTTTGATAGTATTATCGCACATAGCTTTACATTCTTGGATCCTCCCTTGCTTATTGAATATATTCTTAAATTAGATTATTATTATCTTCTTATATAACCCACTCATCTACTTCACCTACTCATTTGATGTTTTGTATAATTATGACAGTACTTTAGTGTATCTTACCTTAGTTGATAGCTTACCTTCTATCCACTGGACTGCCACTAAATTTTGGTCAATTAAAATCTCGTATTCATTGAGATATGTAAAGTATACCTTGGCACACGTAATATTAGAATTTACTTGGTCCCAAAGGGACTTAAATTGCTCCATCATTAAGCCCTTGACTTTATATTTTTACATTCTTTTTTTTAATTCTTCATTTGCTTCTTGATCTTGGATATATTTTTATCTTCACTCTTTATGACTACCTTTAGTTAATCTAGTTGAAGTTGTAGTTCTTGCTTTTATTTTCTCAAATTCTTGTTCAAGTAATCCTTTCCCTATGCTAGTTTTCCTCTAAATGCTTCTACATATTTTTCTAGTTTTTTTTATCCTTTTCCACTTGCTCCTTCAAAACATTATTTTTTCCTTTAGTGCCTCTATCTCCTACTACAACTACATCACCTGCCTTTTTCTATTCTCTCTCAACTAATTCAATGCTTATGCATTGTCCTAGGCTTGCTCTTATGTCTCTCCACATTAATAGCTGACTTATATACTTAATGGTCATTGCTTGTGATTGTGTTGCTAGTTATATCCTTTAGAATATGTTAGTCCTTGAAAGATCTAGTGTTGATATATTGATAGTCTAGTAAATTAGAGAAATTGTTAGCCTACTTGTATCTATTAGAGGTGCATTAGCAATCAATAAATTTCTTCTCCTTTTTGTCAACTGAGATTGGTAGATCATAGGTGTAGCATATGGTGAAGCTCTTATACTATAAATATCTTGATCAATTAGCTTTCTTGCCTTCCACATGATATATGATATTTCCTCTATATTCTTTTTCTTAGAATTTTCTATTTTCTGGTGAGGGAATGATTAATTGATATCAAGGTTATAATGTAACTTGTAGACTAGAATGGATTACCTCAAACACTCTTGATGTTGTTGGAGGTAAGAGTGTCATTTTATCTACAATGACTTATGGACCAACAAGGGTGAGGATACTAGCTTAATGAAAATAATATAGAGGATGACACAAATAGATACCATTCAAAAAACAAATAAGTATCTGCCTTTAACTCCTAAAATTATTTGTTGTATTTCAAATAAGGAGTTTAGGTAGTTGGAATAACTTTATCTTTCACTATTACCTTTTGACCTACTTAATATCGCCCAATTTGAAAATAATATATTTCTTTAGACTAGAAGTGGTTGAAAGCATGGGTGGGTGCTAGAGTATGTGCAATAATGATAGCTTCTTCATATGCTATCCCATGATGAATATTGGTGCTAAATACTATTTTGGACCTTTGTCTTTATGCAACCAAGCAACATATCATTACCCAATACTAGAAGTTCCTTATGTTGTTGTTCGCTAACAAATTTAATATCACCATTCAGAGTACCTAACAATTGGAATGCATGTTTTATCCCTATTTTATTACCCATTATTATAGGAAACTACTTCATTTTTAGAATTGTGGCCTCTCTACTACAACCCATTTATTTTAAATTCCACAAACAACTTTAGGAGTTAAAGGCAAATACTTTTTTGTTTATTGAATAGTGTCTTCTTTTAAAATTTATTATTTAGAGAATTAAATTATTCTATAAAAGAGGACTTGCATGTAAACTCTTCAAATATTGTAGACTTATCCTCCTCCAAGATAAAGTTGAATGTTTCATATTTTGGCCTAATTCGTTCTCCTATTGCACCTATAGGCTGTAATTCACCATCTTATTGAATATTAATGCCTCACTTATTGATCATAAATTTAATTATTTTGACTCAATAGGCTCTTGTTATTCAAAGAGGAAATGAAATCCTTTGTATTATGGTTTGGTTCTTGCTTCCATTATACACTTCTCTTTTTTTAGGGAAAATAAACACCTCACATTCTTCTACAAACCTTATTTTTTTATTTAAGAAAGGATTAAATGATCCACAACTAAGAGAGACCTCCACATTTCACTTTCTTATATAATATTTGATCCTTCATCTTCATAATATATATGTTAAATCTTAATACTTTCCACATAATATGGGAGACATACCCCTAATGAGAGGATTATGGATCTCCTATAGGAATCACCAATCTATCTTTATTTAAATATTCCCTTAAAAATTCAAGTTCTATCTCTAGCTAAGAATTGTACTCTCCTACACTTTAGGTAGGGAGGTGACATCCACTCATTTCAAATATTCTAGGTATTGCATAAGCTTATACTATATTGACTTTAGGTATGACCACTTGATTTACCATTCATTGGCCCATTGTGAGTTGATCAACCATTGGCCAATTGATTATAACAAGTTGATTCACCACTATAGGTTGATTTGTCACTATAGGTCATCACTTATTAATGCATTTCTTAGGCATGGTGGATGGCCATAGCATTGTTTTTTTATCATAACCCTTCTTACAGGTAAAACACCATAATATGTTAATTCTTAATTTATATTTACCATGTTGTTCTACACTTGATTGATTAGTTGCATATTTCCATGCTAAGGATTTTGTAAGTTATCTTCTTTGAGTCTATATTCTTGTGTCATTAACATATCCAATGAATGAATTGACTCAAGAATAAAAACTATACACTTGAGTTCATCTAGTTGCATTTGAAAGTCTTGTTGGTTCTGGGGAACTTGTTAATACTATGGAGCCATTTGACATTGAGTGATATTCAAATTTATTAAAACCTATAATGGACCTTGGGAGAACTATAGCATTGGAATATGTGGAGTTAAGCTTCACTTAAGTCCATAGCCAAATTTTATATTATATTATTTGTGTAAGCCTTGTGGACCCTTGTACACCTTATATAGTGAATTTATTATAATATTTTATTTATTTAACCTAACGGTCAATTATTTATCCTTGACCTAAATTTATTATGTAATTAAGTATTTATATTCCTTTATATTAATCATTTCTTTGTCAGTTGGAGTGTAATTCTATTTTTTGTAGTAAGTTGTTTGTTTTCTAAGGGCAATGGCTATATTGTATGTGTTCTTTTCAATGTGAGTTATTTCTTTTTATTTAGATAATAATTCAATTATGTTGATGTCTAGAAGAATTTTAAATTCAAACATGGTAGTAAAATGGGAGTGAATCTCCATTACACTATCCATATTTTATTGCAGTTCTAGAAAAAATTGGTTGAAAGCAATTAGAATATTTGTTTGTTATCAATAAATTTTTAGGGACTTTTTATAAAAGCCCTAGAAGGACTTGATTTATGAGGATCTTAATAGAATCTACAATATTCATTCTAGAAGAAATAATTGACAATAGTTCCTCTTACTCTCTTAAAAATCTCAATCCATATATTTTTTTTCCTTCTTTGTTTGACTAGATGGATGTCCTAATAGTCAGCTCAAGCTTCTCATTATTTTTCATAGACCTAATTTGTCTTTTATGGATTTTAAAAAAAATCCATTTTTCTTCCTCCATATTTGTTTTTCAAAATGCAAAATATATAGGAGGTAGTTTGTATAGACATCGAGGAAGGAAGGAATAAGTTGAATATTTTTTTGCTACCCCCATATGTTACAAAAATCATGGGTTGATTTCCATACATTACAAAGACCTCTAATCCACTTGATAAAGTTTCTAAAATGGTCTAGTTAGTTATTTTCTATATTGGAATGAGAGGATGGGTTGATTGGGTATGTTCAAGAAATAGGTTATGTAGGGTAAATCAAACTAGATATAGATAAACTATCAAATTTTCTAAATACTCTATGAAATTTTATGAGATGTCCTAGTTTAACAATTTTCTTCATTTTAACTCTAGGTACTCCTTTTTTAGCTTTAAAAAAAATTCCTCCTTTTTCAAATTTTAAATTTAATATTTCGCACATTGAATTTGGATAATGTAGAAGGGGTGTGCGGAGAAATTCTTTTGAAATTTATAGGGGGTAGGTGCAACCTCAACCTACCTCAAATGTGTTGCATCCAAAGGTGGATATGTAATGGTTGTCATGCTACCCTCCACACAAACCTATCAAAGAGCACTTCTACCATTGTCTAGTTTATGGGATCGTTCCCATGAAAAGTTCATGGGTTTGGCTCCCAAGGTCCATTTATAAAAAATATGTAACACTAAGGCACCAAGTTCCAAATTACTTAGCACAAACCCTTTGTTTAAATGGAAGTCATACCACATTTGTATTGCAATGGAAACTACCATTAGTGGCTAGCACACACCTTGTTAAAGAGATCCCTCTTGGATGTTTGAGGTTTGAACCTTGTGTCTATCTTTTTAATAAGGATTTTTATGACATAGTAGTGGAACATTAGCATCATGGCCTAACAATCAATAATTAGAATGATGGTGTGGCTAATGTGATGTCAGTCAACATACTAAAATTCAAACAATTTTTTTAGTATAAAAAGATCAACCAATCATATTCTACCATCTCATCTCCAATTCTTCATAATTGCTTGTACAATCAATAGCAAAAGTGGCAGTGTATTTTTTGGAGCACATCATAACCTAACATGTGGCATCTCATAGTTTGCTAAAACTCTATCCAATGGTTTGTGCAACCAACATCCTAGTGGAACCCCCTTTCACAAGTTGGCAACACGTGGTAGTATTAGATTCATCAAACTCTTATACAATCACTATTTAGTTGGTATTTTTTTGATCAATCAGATAGTGGCATATGGCATCCCATTTGTTGTAGGTATAGATTTAATTTTTGTATGTTTCAAAAGTTTTCAAGGAATTTTATGTTTTTAAAGCCAACTTCAAGGACCATAACTTTTCAAAAGAAAGTGTTTTGAGCATATTTTTTTAAATTGCACATTTTTTGTGCTATACATATTGGTGATACTATTTTTATCATAAATACATGTAAGAGAATTATTTTAGTAGGAAAATTATGGATTAGTATATGCCCTTGTTGAATGATCCAAACTACACCATATGTAAAATCAAAATTGAGGCTCTATTCTAGATTAAGGGACCCCTTAAATATATGAATGAGGATCCATAAGACATATTCTAAGAAAAGGAAGCAATTATTTGAGGATAAGAAGGATGAATACATCCTTCATGTTAAAAATATCTATGACACTCATCTCAATACCATTTCAAATATGTGACCACATTGACTCTACCTAGATTAGCAGATTGGAGGTAGATATTGTGACCTTACATATAGATGTTTTTGATAATGTTCATGAATACATCAATTAGTTCATTAAGCTAGAAGACTATATTTGAACTATTGGGGTATAAACAAGAAGGAGAAAGAGCAAGAAGTTGATAGTGTAAAGGACATTGAACTCCTTAACATTATATCCAACAATATATCTAAGCCACATGAGATCATTATCATTGTCTAATATGATTCAGGTATACTTTCCTACATCTCCTCCACCATATCCTAATGATGTGTTCAAGTATATTTTTCATCATCAATATTGCAAGTAAAGACAAAAGTGGTATCTCCATAAGTTGATAATATTACATCATTTGGGTCATGTAAATGTACCACCTTTGGTACATAGTTAGAGTAGGATATTAATTTAGGGGGAAGTTAGCTAGTTACTTTAAGCAATGTAATAAATGCACAAGTGTCAATGTGCAAGGTGTCCCCTTGTACAACTAAGTAGAGTGTTGACCAAGGAATCTATCTTCCTATATAAAGGGCCTCATAATGAATGGAGTACTACAGTAAGTACATCAAGCCCATTATAGTGGTGATTAGTAGATAGTGGTAATACTCCTTGATGGAGTAAAATTTAGTCCTTTAGCTTATATCAATGGAGTGACCATCACCTCCATACTGCATTGTATTTTCACCACTTTTTATTTATAGTATATTTTAGTCATATTTTAAAATTCCATTATTTCAGATTTTCTACATCTTATTAGGACCTATGATAGATCTATTATATTGTATATATCCTCAAAATCTAATAATGGTATCATATCCACAATGCATCTATATAGGAATAGGAAGAGTCACAAGTGAGGAGTAAAATAAATCCCAGTTATAGAAATTTTGAGATTATATTTGGCTAGATTATTTCCATAGAGTTGCATAAAAACTCATGAAAACTAGGACTCAACATTCATACCACTAGATTGAAAAATCAACTAGTGAAGATTATTATCTCCAAAATTATAAATTCTTTCGTTCCAAATTTTAACAACTTGTTACAGAAAAAGGAGATTTAAAAAAAATTGGGAAGCTTCCTACAAGAGATCTAGGAATAATATATTCTTAGAATCATTCCAGCACTTGCAATAACAAGGAGAAGACTAAAGATTTCAAAGACCTCAAAAAAAGGTCCCATTACAAGAAATGCAAATCTAAAGATTGCAGAAGTGAATAAAATGCCACAATAGCCTTATACTCAAGAAAGAAGAGAATCCAAAAGATGATTCAAGGAGGAGATAGGATATTGGTGATCTTCATTCAAGATAAATACCTACAGAGTGCAGAAGTTGAAAAGGCCATATAAGCCTTAATTCTAAAGAATACTTCAGAGAAGAGTTCTTGATTCATAAGAAGACTCTAGAGAAGAGTTCTTGAAGAAGACCCTTGAGAAGAGTTCCTGAAGAAGACTCTAGAGAAGAGTTCATGAAATAGGAGATTAGTGATCTCCATTGAAGGGTATGAATTACATATTAGCTAGAGTCTTTCCACAAGACTGTGAAGACCAAGACTCAACACAAAACTCATACCACTAGTTTCAAGAATAACTAGTGAAGTTGAAAAGGTCTGAAAATACCCCATTGGAAATAGCATATAGAAGATATTTTCTAGAAGAATTTGAAGATATCCATAGAAGATATCATTGAAAAACTTCCAAACTTGGAATAGATAATTGGGTACTAGCAGAGTCTTGTTTCTGATCAAATAAGTAGTAAATTTAGAGATCTAAGATCTCATTACCAACACTTCCATAAGTAGAAGGTTGAAGGAAATGTCTCATTTGGAATACCATAGAAGCTGCAAGATTGAAGACCTTGGAGAGGTCTCAAGGAGAAAAAATAAGAAGGCTTGGAGAGTCTTGTCATAGAGTTTGTAGAAGCATCATCAAAAGAGTTCCTATACTCATTAAAATAATCCATTACCAAGGAGAAGCTCCTGATAGTGATGAACTAGAGATATTTATCATCATTTGACAATAAGCCCAAGAGGAGAAGAATTTGGTAAAGAGTACCAAATCCTATAGAAGAATCCAATGAAGACCTCAAGATATTTAGAATCTTGAGAATAATAAGATCCTGTTGAAGTTATAATTCAACAAGAATATCGAAGGAGGATTTAGACAGAAAATTTTTATCAAATCCAAGATATTTGGAGATTGTATCTCACAACAAGAAGGCACATTTTAGAAGCAATCACTTTTTGAATATACTACAAAAAATTGAATATCATTGGAAGGATCAAGCCACAAAATCCTAGGCTCAAGACAAAATGTTCGAGACCATAGTTTGGTGAAGCAAGAAGCTATTTTGGATAGCCAACAAGAAGCTACAAAATTCACTCATCTAAAGGCAAAAACTTGGTGAAGCTAAACATCAAGATCTACATCATCTACAGAAGCCATCAAAGGTAAGCAACTTGGATGCAATTAGTTGAACTCAAATTAGGGTTCATTATCAAATTCCATTAAGCACCATATTGGGATTAAAGTTGCAAAGAAAAGGGCTTATATTATAGTCTTCAAGAAAGTGCAAAAAGGAGAGTTCATTTTAA